>CAVLGL010000035.1:37498377-38098377 GCA_963668995.1 Parnassius mnemosyne | reverse complement strand
TGACTCGATCCCTTAGGAAATGGAACTGGGGAACAAAGGTGCTAATGACGGTGGTGGTATTGCTAACTTATTTGCTGAGCACTTTGAATCTGTTTATAACAAACCCTCCAAAGTCCAAGATAAGGCTTACTCGAGAATTAACGATAGTGTGACAAATTCTCTTAATCTGAATTATGTACAAATACCTAAAAAGGCTATTGAAGTTAAACTTGCTAGGCTTAATACCAATAAAGGAGCCGGTTTTGATGGATTACCTCCAATATTCATAAAAAAATGTGCTAAAATATTGTCGACACCACTACATTTAATTTATAACCGATCTATCTCGGAAGGCATTTTTCCAAACGTATGGAAAGAGGCTATCGTTTTACCAATCCATAAATCCGGAAGTATTAATGTTATCTGTAATTATCGACCTATCAGCATACTTTCCACTTTGTCAAAAATATTTGAATCCCTTGTTAGTAACCATTTAAAGTGGCACGTAAAACAACTTCTGAGCGACTATCAACATGGTCATAATCATCAGTACTTAATACATAATAATTAAAATTGTCTGAAAACTGAATTATAAGAATCCCTTACATTCGTAAACACATAAATAAAAATAAAATACAAATATAATATTGTGTAGATAATTTAATACGTTCTACCATCTGGTTTTATTCTTGATATAACGCTTTTTATATGTAAATGGTAAAAACAAATGGATAGAGGAAACTATATGCGGTTATTGTGTTTGAAAAGATTTATTTAGAGTTCTAATAGGTGAAAGGGAATAGGCAATCGATTTAATCAAAAAAGTATATAAACACTTTTATTTCAAAGATGATTTCTTAAGTTTGATCTGAAACCTAAGCATTTACTTAAGAAAAGTAACTACTTATGAATAATATAAATATTATTAAAACGAAACAGATTTAAACAAATCACATAAAATTTCTAACATAATATTAAATATATTAAATTAAGAACGATTCGAGGCTGAGTCTTTATTCCCGGATTTTAAAGTTTAAAATGAAAACAATAAAACTGATTGTTGTTTCTTGTTTACATTTATTTAAATATGATTGGTTCCTAAACCGTACGTTAGGTTCAGCAATGCGATGAATTACGTTCAATGCTTGAACGAGATTATAGATCGACTGATTTAAATAAAACTAGTTTTAGAGATTTTATCGCCTATTTTATATTCCCGACGTTTCGAGCACTTTACAGCACCCATGGTCACGTAGAGGACTGAGGTGTTTGACGTCCCAATCTATCTATAATCCAGTCATAGTTAACCACGGCTACCTCCAGATTAAAATTATTAATTTTTGTTCCGATCTACGTAGTATGAACTTACAGTATTTTGAAGCCTTGCAGTTGTATGCTTGGGTTGGGATTTTATTTTATTAATTATAGGATCCCAAGCAGATAGTAGCACCCAGCCATCTCCTCTATTGAAATTAGGATGTTTTTTGATTTCAATGGTCTCGCGAATCATCCTTGGAAGGAATCGGTATTCTTTAGCGAGGATTTGTCGATTCTTCACATCAGCTATGTATTCTATAATGCGGGTTTTTATTGATCTTTTTGTTTATCCTATTTCCTGGTTTCTCTTGTAAGAGAAACCACATTCACAATTAACCTTGTACACTCCTGCATCTTGCAGAGGGACGTTACACATGACTGATGGTTAAAACTGACTAATCTTCTTCGGCGGCTTGAATTATGTTTTAATAGAAGCACGCTTCAAGATGTAGCCAATCTTGTTGGTGACACCTCTGAAATATGACAGTACAGCAGGTACTCGCTCGACTGTGGCCAGGTTCACTCGTTCACTGTGACGAAGGCGCGTTACCCGAAGCTTGTTGTCGTGCAAAACTTGCTTTAAGTGTTCGAGCTCGGCGACCAGGTACTTACTATCATAGATCCCTCGTGCTCTCTGAAACAAAGATTTATCCACGGTAGCTAACTGTGAAGGATGGTGATGAGAATCACCGTTTAAATATCCATCTGTATGGGTCTTTGTTCTATACACAATGTGGCTCAAGGTGCAATCAGGTTTACGAATTACTAACACATCCAGAAAAGCTGAAGAATTGTTTGCCTTTAAACTCCATTGTGAACTGAATTTTAGAATTTATGGAGTTGGTTGTTGGATGGTCTAAAAATCCAGTTACTTTATCGTCTCGCACGCAGACTCGACGACTTCCAGCCTCCCGAACAATCCGATTTCCAGCATACATACACAGCAATCGGAAAATTTTACAGAAGACTGAGGAGTACAACTTGCCACTATGTCTTGCATATGTGGTCTACGAGAAAGATTTTGATTCCGTCGAAATTTAGGCGGTGCTACAGTCCCTTTAGCGATGCCAAGTTGACTATCGAAGTGCTGAAGTGTTTATACAGTAGAGCTACGATAGCTATCCGAGAGTACATAACCAGAGTACGAAATCTATCTAACTGCAGAGAACTAAGATAGAGTGACCTTATATCCCCGAAACTCTTCACCGCTACATTGGAAAACGTTTTCAAGCTACTGGACTGGAAAGAATACGGTATTAACATCAATGGCGAGTACATCATTCACCTTCGATTTGCCGACGATATAGTCCTAATTAACCTAAGCACTATGCTCAATGACCTCAATAGTGTCTCCCAACGGATAGGTCTTAAGATGAACATGGACAAAACAAAGATAATGTATAACGTCCATGTCACACCTATGCCGGTAGTTGTTGGGAGCACTAAGCCCGAAGTTGTTGACGAGTATGTTTACCTGGGGCAAATTGACTGACTAGGTAACTTCAAACGAGAGGTCAATCGACGGATTCAACTCGGTTGAGCAGCTTTCGGGCCATTACGGCATATTTTCTCGTCAAGTACTGCTGGCCGTATGAGGAGCTCATCTAGCTATAGAGAGGGTTTCTCTGCGTGATACATTTTGAAATGAGGATATCCGCAGTAGAAACAGATTGACCGACCGCTGTATAGCTCGAAGAACCGAAAAACGATGGAGAAAAAAGATTCTCGAGTGGCGGCCTCCAACCGGCGGACGAAGTATAGGACGTCCCCCCACTAGATGGAGTGACAACCTGATAAGATATGCAGGAATTTGATGGATGCAGGTGGCTCAGGACCGTGTTTTTTTGGCATTCCTTGGGGGAGGTTCAGCAGTTCAGCAGTTGTGAAGGGTTGTAATGACGATAGTAATGAAGGTGATGTTGTGTTTATGGTGAGATTGTAAGGGCATCGTTAATTATGAGTTTTTACCGCCGGGCAAAACCACTGACTCGAATCTCTACTGCCAACAACTAATGAGACTCAAGCAAGAAATTGAGAACAAACGGCCGGAATTCATCAACAGAAAAGGAGTGGTCTTTCATCATGATAACGCCAGACCACACACATTCTCTCAGCAAAAATTTAAAAAGCTTGGTTGGGAAGTATTAATGCATCCACTATATAGTCCTGACCTTGCACCTTAAGATTTGCACCTGCTTCGGTCTCTTTGTAATTCTTTGGGTAGTGTTAGGTTAACATCAAAAGAGAATTGTCAAAACTACTTGTCAAATGTTTTTGATCAATAATCCCAGGATTTCTACAGCAACGGGATTATGTCACTTCCTACTATATGGCAACAAGTTATCGAACAAAATAGCACATATATATTATATTTGTATATAAAATATGAAGAAACTTTTTCCCCGATCTGATAATCTAAGATATATACCATACTTTAATGGCGAGTACAACTAATAGGTAGGATAGGTCTTAAAATGAACATGTACAAGTAAAAGTGACCATTGTTTTAAAGCTTCCGAAACTTTCAAAATTACCTTGTATACAGGTGTAGGTATATCATATATTTTACTTAATAATAAACTCGTAAAAGTAGTTTCATTTAATATAATTAAATTTCAACTAAATCTGATGATAATTAACGTTGAATAAATGAAGTTTATATTTTTTAATTTAATCTAGTTCAGTTATAATCATTACTGAGTTGTTATTAGACACTGCTCCCCAGCTCCAGTTTTAGTTTCTTTTTGCGTTGCCACTGATCAATGTAATCCAGTTATTGTACATTATTAAATAAAAATACAAATGTACTTAAATTTACGACTATGTTACTCAGTAGTACGAGTATCGTCAATGTATCGACTTCCTGAGTTTTGAATCCTGGCTTATATATCCTAGATAGTAACTGTAAAAGTAACCTTTAATTGTGTCAGTATAGGTCACTTCTCCTATTTTGAATCGTAGTGAACTAAAGGAAATCTACTACGCTGATACAGGGCAGATTACATCAATCTTCGCAATACTTTAACTTTTGAAGTCGGTGCTGAGACAGTATTTCGAAGAATTGAGCCCCGACGAGAAGCTTTTAAGATATTTGAAATAAAATAAAATAATTAAATTATTTGAAATATTTTCTAAATGAATTTTAGTTTATTTTCATTTAGTTATTCCTTTTAGTTTTTGGAAGTTGGTTTTTAACTTATTTTAATTTTTATATTTAGAGTTGTATTGGGGAGAGATATCTTTGTAATTGTAGAGCAACAGTGGTAGAGCCACGCGGCAGCTTTTGCTGTCGCACGGATGGGCCAGCTCGAACCGGGGTGGTAACACGACCTCACAGAAAACCAGCGTGAAGTAGAGGTTTACCTCTGCGTTTCGCTTGGTGAGTGCGGGTGGCCGGAGGCCTTTTTTACTGGAAATGTGGCATTCCATCTTAGTCCTCACGGGTGACAACGCATCTACATTTTGATTTGTAATAGAGGATAGATGTAGATGTCTATGGGCCGCAGCAACCACTTACTATCAGGTGGACTGTGTGCTCGTTTGTCACCCTTATCCTATAAAAAAAATTGAAAGTTACGAGATAGGATAATAATACTACTGTTGTGTTGTGATGATTGAAAATTTTCTCATTACATATTGAATAATTTTAATATTATATTTAGTTTAAATAACTAGTTTTATTAATGTTGTGTATTAGAGGCGTAAGAAAATCCACTACCTCATATTATTCCATGGGTATTGCAAGAAACGACGGAGGAACACTTAAACAGGAGTTGGGCAGCAGCTTAAGTTCTTGAAGTTGTTCGTTTGGATTTTAATTTTGTTTTATTTGTTATAGATTCCCAATAAGATCTCTGCTGCTATAAAAGTATTATTCTGGTTATCGTCCCCAACTTAAAGGTCTGCGTACACTGACTACTACTGATGTCCACCAGCTTACTTAATTCCCTATTTTAAGTGCCTTTGCGCCTACCACGACAGAAATCTACGCTTATCAAACAACATTCTACCTATAAAAGTCCACTGCTGAACATAGCCCCCTTCCATAGATTGCCTCATAGGGGGGGGGGGGGGGGGGGGGAGATTTTGTGCCACGCTTGGCAACTACATTTTTTTATTCAGCTGTTGTCATGATCAGAAAGATGCTGCTGCCCATCTCCTGGTTTAGTTTCCCTCAGTCGTCTCTTACGACACCCACGGGACGATATGAGGTAGTGGGTATTTTCCGCCATTACACATTAACTTCTCTCATAAAGCTTTGTCCATTCTTTTTTCCATTCGTTCTTTTTTTAATTGGCTGAATCATCTCAGTAATTTATAAAAGTTATTTTTTTTTCATATTTCTTTTAATAAATTTATATTTATTCAAATAATGTTAAATTTGTGCATATCTATACAAATAAATAAAATTGAAATGTCTGTTTGTAATATTAAAATAACAGCTTTTTACTAAATGCATATTTTCATATACGGTAAAAATATACACGGTATATACGGTACTTATAACAAAAACACAATTTTTAAAACTTTTGTCTGTTTGTTCCGGCTAATCTCAGAAACGGCTGGACCGATTTCGATGGGACTTTCACTGGTAGATAGCTGCTGTTTTAAAGAGTAACTTAGGTTACTTATATTTTATAAAAAGAATTAGGGTTCCGAGCAACATAATTAAAACCCTAAATTACACGCGGGCGAAGTCGCGGTGAACAGCTAGTTGTATAATATATTAAACACTATAGTTTTTTATCTCATTATTACATTAAATTCAATATTTACCTCATTTATATTGGCTTCTTTTTATACCTACCTATAACTTTTTATCTCTGCACCACATTAAAGTTGATTTCTAGAGAATGCAACATGCATTAAGTCCGCTTGTATACACCATTCCGTGTTTATGAAGTTTTATAAATACATAAAAAATTATAGAATTAGTTGTAGCATTCACAAAATATGGTAAATTAGTATTAAATTTAGATTCAAAATGTTACATCAGACCCTCTTACTATATACACGTTGTATCCATTATCAAGTGGTAAGGTTTAAATTAATTTCAGCGTGTACTGTATTTAAGACCTTTGTTCAAACTCTGAAGATAAACTTTAGATCCTTTGTCCCATGATAACATTTGCAGATGGCAGCAACCATAACTTCATGTACCTACCTAATACAGACTTCATAACTTTCATTTTTCATAACTTGAAAATCTAAATTAAAATATCTATTTTTAAATATTAGAAACTTTATAAAGTTGTATTTTTTTATTTTAAAGCAGCTGAGGGAAACAAAACAGAAGCTAGGTAGTCCTAATAACAATTACAAAATAAATAACTACGGTTGCCAACTATATCAGCAAATATTTTACAAGGCACTCAATAGGAATTTTGATAGGCCGTAGTGAATGAGAATTAATTAATTTTTATTTAGTTTAATTTGTTTTCTTTCCGTTAATTCAATTTCAGAAATCTTAAATATTAAAAAGTTGAATTTCAACATTTTGAAGACCATTTCTGTTTTTTTAAAGAATAAATATTTGTTTTTATTAAATTTTGGTGACCGATTTATGAAGTCTTAAGTTTTATATAGTAATTTTTGACAAAATGTTAACATTATAACAGAGAAATAATAAATCCTTATTAACGTCGACATAAATTATGTTTTCCTTCTCCTAACGACTCTTGACGCAATAATTTTATCAAAATCTTGACAGTTCATTGAAATGTTAAGGAGGGTAAGTCTCAAGTACAATTAATTTGCCTTACTTTTGGAATAATATACAGAATAAGTAGGTAATTATCTGTATAAACATTTTTACAAGCATTCTTTCTAAGAATAAAACACTTTCCTGTTATTTGATAAATATAAAAATATATTTATATATATATATATATATATATATATATATATATATATGATCAGATGATCGTTTTTGTTTAATTATTATAAACTCGCTCTTACACAAGTCTTTGTTCGTTTAAAACTTAAACAAAAAACCTGCATATCTATAAATAATATTGGGTTTTTGGAAAGTGATTTAGCTATTATCTTGAAAAGTATGTGCGATATGGGAAAATAAAATATAGAAAGAAGAAAATAAAAATAGAAAAAAATTACTTTACTTTGACGTAAAAAGGTTTATTTACCTTATCCTTCAACACTTTTCATTTTTAACTTTTATAGGCTGTAATGGATGGATGGATGAAATTTATTCATCACTTTGAAGGCGTTGGAGGTTAAAAATGTTTAAATTAAATCAATATTTTACGGTTGTGCTTTACAGATCTGAGATAGATGGGATAATATCAAAATAATATACTCATATTATATGAAATTTATATTTATTTGAAGTAATAATATATTAATATATTCTTAGTCTTGAAAATTAGACAAAAAAGCTTCTGACACATTAGTGTAAAGCATTAGACTTTTTGTTGCTGTCAGCAATTAAAGATGTATGTAAATATGAATTCATATATAAATTTGAATTTATTTTTTATATTATATTATATTAGAATTAAAAAATGTATATAGATATGAATGGCGGACGTAAATAAAATATGTTTTTTTGTAAAACGAAGGAAAAAAGAAACGATTGCGACACGAATTCGATACGATACAAAATTCAAGCTCACAGAACCCTAGATATTTACGTTACAAGAAATATTGTAAGTCCTCTCCATATATGTGCACTGTAAAAAAGGTGCCGTGATAACTAACAAGGGTAAGTAAACAAGGTAAAAAAAGGTAAGTGCTTGCTGTAATTTTTTAATTCGTGAACAACGCCTACCTCTGTGGTTAAGGAGAACATTGAAAGGAAATTAAAACAAAATTTGAAAGCATCTGATGTCCGACGACACGCAGTGGGGCAACACGACGGAAACTTATTTGCTCTAAATCTTTCTCGGTAATTAATGGTAGTCTATGCTCAGCAATGGGATGGATATAGCTCGTATCTTTACCATTCATAGTCTTTGACATAGATATGTATATAGTGTGAACGTACAACACGTGCTATTGCTACAAATTATTACTTGGACTGCTGTAGTTCATAGGCTGAATTCGCTCCTTAAATATCGTAATACATACATACCCTACATTTATAGTTTTATGCCCGGGAACTAATAACATTAATGCCATTGTTTTAATACTAATTAACCACGCGCTTGGCAACGTAGAAAACATGACAAGAAAACCAGAGAAATAAAAAGATTTTGTGGATATTGTAATCTGTTATACATATTGGAACAGTGCGTCTTCTCCCAACTCCTGCAAAAAAGTGTCCATCAATTTTTTTTACTTCACTTACTTTACTTCGTTACTTGGACACTAGCACGTAATCACTTCATGAATGAAAACTATTTTGGATTTCATTCATATATAAAACAATTATAATAACTTTAATATTTGAAAGTAAATCGGCGATTTCTATTCATTAGAAGAGAGAACATTTGCTGCTCGTCTGAATGTTGGGTCCCTGCAGCCTTGTGATAGGAGCAGGACATAACAATTGGGTTATTATCTTCGCATGTCAGGCAGCTGCCCTCTGCTTTATTTCTGAAATACGTCTTAATTAAAATTTGAATATTGTCAGGCCCTTATGTTTAAGAGCAACTAAATTTAGTTTTAAATGTAAGTTATTTAATCCATAAAAATATTTAAAAATAAAAATGTTACACAAATTAAACAATATTAATAAAACAGGACTTTTTGACAATTCATCTACTTCTATTTTGTATTTTTTATTATTTATGTATTATAATTTACATTACATGTTCATAATTGAGTATTATTATGTACCTATATGTAAAGTACGTTATTTCCATCCTGATGGTTCAACTTTCCTTTTACGTGACTTCAAGAATTTAAAATAGTGTAAAATTTATAAGAATCAATATTATATTATAAAATAGATTTCTTTTTATTTTACACAGATTTATTAATAAGCTATTGCAAGTTTGCAAGTCATTTATGCTTTTAACGCTGGTTGTGAAAAACTCTGCCTTAGGAAGAACCAGAAGAAACCCAGCAGGATTTTTTTTTTAAATCTATACTTTTAAAAAAATTATGTCGGTCTATAGTGTAGAAATACCTGGTTTCTGTTTGCTCTAGCTCAGGATTGAAAATTTTGCAATTTTTATCTGTCTATCTGTCCAGGCTAATTTTCGTATAGGTAAACCAATTGTGCCGAAACTTCACGGACAGATAAAATCAATGCCACGATGGATCTATTCTAGGTATATAAGTTTATCCAAAAAAACATGCAGATATTTTGATTTATAAAGTCGAATAATTAATAAAATATTATTTTTATTAATAAGAGATTAAAAAAGCACACGGGTAAACCGAGTTTTATCTACGCGGCATTCATGGAATTGTTTTTTTTTTATAACACTAAAGTGACAAACGAACTAACAGCCCACCTCATTTTAAGTGCATACTGCAAACCATTATGACACCTTAACCAATGAGGGTGGATACTGATGACACCTTAACTAACTTCCACAAAGAAGGCTACAGGTTCGTTGTCACCTCTGGGTACTAAGATGGAATTCCTCACAACCTTTAGTGATGCTGGCTATCTATATCCTTCAGAATGGATAACGGCAGTGCAGGCACTATGTCTTGGCGGCAGAAATGGGTAAGAGGGTGTTGAAGTAAAGTGACAAGCGAGCACACAGTCCACCTGATGGTAAGTGGATGTCGTGGCCCATAGACGTCTACATCTATCCTCGATTAGGAATCAAAATGCAGATGCGTTGTCAGCCGTGAGGATAAGGATGGAATGCCTCGTTTCCTGTAAGAAGGTCTCCGGTTTTTATACACTCTCCATACGAAAGTGTAGCATTAAGCTACTATTTTCCGATTGTATTCTGTGAGAGCGTGGTCCTACCCCGGTCGAGCCAAGCCATTCGTGCTACAACCATAATATAGCTGCAGCGTGGCTCTACCACTTAAATACCCAGCCAGACGGACACCTAGGCAGAAAAACAGTCTTACCACCAGTAAAAAATGGATTAATTGCAATTTTGACTGTTGTTTACCTCGTGTGAATCTCTCGGTGAAAATTATACATCATAAATAAACCTGAAAAAAAATGCCTGAAAATATAGAAAAAGTACATATTTAATACATATTTGGAAATAATAACCCTCAGATGTATGTAAGTTCTAAGTTTCTTTTTAATTATCTGGCTCGCACACTTGAGTTTAAATTTTTATAATTAGGCTTAAAGTTTGAAATTCTACTATACGGATATAATTTTATGAGAGCAAGCGTGCACTTAATGAAGTATTATGGAAGTGCCTGCGGCTCTTTTAGTATAGAACTTTGATTAGAAGTTTCATTTTCATTATTTTAGTCAGGCACTGTGACTTTCTTGAATCTTACCGGCTATTTGGTAAAGTTAACTGATCTCATGGATTAAAGTTGAAGTAAGCCCGTTCCTAAAATATTTGATTGCAAAAAATGTTCTACATATTTTTGCAGTCAATTAGGGCAATTTATGATTTTAAACACGAATACAACTAAAGTAGTTACTACTTATCTTCACGCACAATCCCTGACGGGGTAGCCAGAGAGAACAGATCGCCAAGTGTCACGATCCTTACATACCTCTTTCGCTTCTTTCAGATTCATTATCTTCTTCATACATGCACGTCTAGGTATCCGAGTACTCTTGACCCTCCCCTCTTCGAGCAATTTGCTCACATGGTCTTCGAAAGTTAGTATCGATATCCTTCTTCACCTTTTAATATTTACTTTCGCGCTATATATAAAGTAGTTAGAGGTATTATTATTCGCGTTTCGTTTGTATGTTAGCAAATTAACATTGTTTTATATCATAAATGATATCATGGTAGTACATATATAAAGTAATACATACGACCTACTGTTTATTTCCCTTCTCATTCCTAAGAGAATTTTAGAGCTGAGAAATTACATAACATATTTCAAGGTCATATGAAGTCCGCCAATACATTGAGGTAGAGCGGCGGACTCTTAAAATTTAGAATGATACAGTAGTAAGTATAATGGTTTCTGGGTCAATCAACCCATGGGGGCGGGTTTGCTTCTCGCCGGATGATCCCAGCGCTGTTGCTGACTCTGTCACTGATGTGGCGCTACAGGGAATGGAACTATTTATTCCATCATCTGTTGTACCCATCGGAGGCAGATCTCAGCCTTGGTTTGGTCGCTCCTGTAAGACTGCATTAAGCAGTAAGCAGGAGTGTTATCAAGCTTGGGCTGCGACTTCGACAACTCGGGATGTAAACACCATCACACTTAAAAAGAAGTATAACTTCTCCTCCAGGTCCTTCAAAAGAGTTTTTGCCAAGGCAAAGTCAGAGCACATAGGCAGAATTGGCGACTAGTTCGCTTTCCTTCCGGAACCCGTGCATTCTGGTCTCTCACCAAGGATGTCCAAGCGAATTTCTGTAAGCCATCACTACCATCTCTGCACAGGGAGGACAACTCACTGGTCCAAGACGCAAAAGACAAAGCCGACCTTTTAGGCTCCTTTTTTGCGTCCAACTCGACTCTTGATGACGGGGGGAAAATACCGCCAACCATCCCGCGGTGTGAGTGCTCCATGCCGGATGTGCTGTTCTCACAGCGCTCGGTTCGCAAAGCACTTCTCTCCCTCGACATCCAGAAGTCGAGTGGGCCTGACGGAATCCCCCAATTGTGCTAAGGACGTGTGCTCCGGAGTTGGCACCGGTCCTAACGCGTCTTTTCCGGTACTCCTACTCTCAAGGCGTAGTCCCGAATTCATAGAAGACAGCTTTTGTCCACCCGATCCCTAAAAAAGGCGACCGCTCAGACCCGTCCAACTATAGCAACGCTGTTTCTTCTGCATATCAATAATATGTTGCTAACTGGTAACATTCATTGCTATGCGGATGACAGCACTGGTGGTGCTCTATACACCGGCCGTGCCAATATTTCTCGGGAAAACATCGCCGAGCACCGGAACAAACTTGTGTCTGAAGTCGAGTCTTTGCTAAACAAAGTCTCGGATTGGAGGCGACTAAATCTAGTCCAGTTTAATCCTCAGAAGACACAAGGTTGCGCGTTTACCGCTAAAAAGAACCCCTTTGTCGTATCTCCTCAGTTTCAAGGCACTCCCCTTCTTGCCTCATCCAGTATCGGAATCCTCCGAGTTGACATATCGAGTGACGTGCAGTTTTGTGGTCACTTGGAAGAGAAGGCCAAATTGGTCTCTAAAAAGCTTGGCGTTCTCAGCAGAGCGGGACAGTATTTCATGCCGTAACACCGCCTGCAACTTTACAAGGGGCAGGTTCGGCCTCACATGGAATACTGTTCCCATCTCTGGACAGGGGCTCCCCAGTGCCAGCTCCTTCCACTTGACCGCATCCAGCGCAGAGCGGCTCGAATCGTCGACGAACGAGTTTTTTTTTTATTTTTTTTTAAAACGTTACCCCCACACTAGGATTTTCTCCTGTATCGTGGAGGCAGTTTACAAACACAAATTGCACAAGGACAAACATCCAGACCCGGAACAATTATTTGTAGGCCATACAAATACTTGTTCCGTGCGGGATTCGAACCCGCGGCCCCCAGCGCAGCAACTCATTGCTAAGCCACTGCGCCACGGAGCCGTCAAGTTCTTTCCGATCGGCTCGATTCATTGGCACTGCGAAGAGATATTGCTTCCCTTTTCTTCCGCATCTACCACGGGGAGTGCTCTGAGGAATTGTTCGGATTAATCCCAGCCGCCAAATTTCACGAACGCACGTCGCGGCAGAACTCCCGATACCATCCACACCGTCTGGATGATTGGCGGTCCACCACTGTGCGATTTAGAAGATGTTTTCTTCCTCGCACGACTTCCTTGTGGAATCGATTACCATCAGCGATTTTTCCAGACCGATACGACTTAGGGACCTTCAAGAAAAGAGCGTACTCCTTTTTAAAAGGCCGGCAACGCATCTGCGATGCCCTCCCTGGTGTTGCAGCTGTTCATGGGCGGCGGTAGTCACTTACCATCAGGTGAGCCGCATGCTCGTTTGCCCCCTCTCCTATTTAATAAAATAAAATAAAAGAAATCAAAATGATGCTTCTCATTTCATAGTTCATGAACTATACTATTTATTTTCAATGACTTAAAACTAGCCCCCACTAGATGTAGTGACTATCCGGTAAGATATGCAGAAAGTCGATGGATGTAGGTGGCTCGGGACTGTGCTTTGTGGCATTCCTCGGGGGAGACCTATGTTCAGCAGTGGACTGTAAAGAGCTGTAATGATGATAATTATGAAGGTGATGTTGTGTGTATGGTGAGATTGGAAGGGCATCATTTATTATGAAATTTTACCACTGGGCAAAACCACCGATTCGGATCTCTACTGCCAACAACTAATGATACTCAAGCAATAAATTGAGAAAAAACAGCTAGAATTGATCAGCAGAAAAGGAGTGGTTATCTGGAGTTTCATCATGATAACGCCAGACCACACACATCTTTGGCCACTCAGCAAAAATTAAGAGAACTTGGTTGAGAAGTACCCTCAGATTTTTACCTATTGTGCAGGACTGTAATGAATGAATGAACTTTCCCTATAAAGAAAGTATTAGGTTATATATATATATATATATATATATATATATATATATATATATATATTAAGTAGCTATTGTATGTATTATTTTTATATATGGTATTATTTTATTTTTATTTATAGTACTCGTATCATTTAATATAATTAACGTATAATTAATGTATGTATTTTTGTATATTATTAACAGTAGTATTAGTATTGTACGCAGTAAGTTTGCCATTTTAAATATATTTTCCTTTGTGGGTCTACTGGAAGATATTTCAGCAAATTATGGAATAAGTAGAACCTTTGTACAAATTCACTATAAGACTGTTTCTGTATCTTGTTGTGTGTACATAAATAAATAAAAAAAAGAAATGCCATGAAATGAATGATGAATTTCATGAGCAATTATTGAGGAATTGTTGTCACCTAGCTGTGTCAAATAGCATAATAGACCTAAAAATAACGATATACTAACTTAAACAGTACAGAAACAAGTAACGTCTAACGATTGTGATGTTCATAGAAATTAAACTATAATGTTAAACGACACAAAGTTGTTAGTATAGCAGTGATTAATTTAACATCATTTTATTACTGTTATAATTAATACAATGGAAATACCTTAGCTACAAAACTGTTAACGAGAGTGTGGGAACAACAGCAGTGTACTACTTTTAAGTATGCAAGCTGCAACAAGAATTATGTAACCGCACATATTTTTATAAATCACAAAACATCAATTTTTAATAATTTGATAATATAGGGCCACTCTTAAGTTTCTCATAAATTAGTCATAGAACCAACATAAAATTCTTACTAGCCCTTATCTTTTTTATAATTAACTAACGACCAGCCCCAGTTTCACCTGGGCAGGATCTATTAATGTGGCGTTTTTTTATACTTAACATAATCATCATATTATAATTACAATTGTTATATTGAATACCAGCGTAAAATGGCAACCTAATGCTGCTGTGTTTCGTATGGTGAGTGTAGAGAACCAGAGAGCATTTTTACTGGAAAAGAGGCACTCTATCTTAGTCCTCACTGGTGACAACGCATCTGCAATTGTGATTCCCAAACGAGGATAAATGTAGATATCTATGGGTCACAGCAACCACTTACCATCAGGTGGACTGTGTGCTCGTTTGTCACCCTAATTCTATAAATGAAAATATTTAAGATTATCAATTTATCGAGAAAAATATCTCTAAGTTTTTCTGATGAAATGTAGCCTAGACTTAATCACTCCTAGTATTGCTTTTTATCTGTTCTTCAAGTTTCATTAACATCCACCTTTAGCCTTTAGCCTACAAGTAATTATTCAGGGCCTGGATGTTTGTCCTTGAGAAATGTATGTATGTAAACTGTACTCACGATACAGGAGAAAACTCTAGTGTGGTGATAACGTTTTTTAAAAAAAATAAGAAGAAAAAAATAAGAAGACAAATTACGAAGAAGTCAGTTAAGAAATATTTTATCATACTAGGTGGTAGGACTTCTTTACTGCCAAGGAGTCTGACTGAGTAATCACCCTCTTACCTATTTCTGCCACCAAATAGCAGATCTTGCACTGCTTTGTTCCGGTCTGAAGGATGAACAGAGCTAGTATAATAACAGGTTGTGAGGCCTACTGAGTCCTCAAAGGCAACCAAGCATTCGTACACTGCTTTGTTTGATGATAGCTGCAGGTTTCCATAGACTGTAGTAGCCACTTACCATCAGGTGGACTGTGAGACAATACCGTTTGTCACTTTAATTATATGTAAAAAAAAAACAAAGAACTTGACTGCAGTGGTATATAAAATGACCATATTATTTCTTTGCGAAATTTTTATTCGTAGTACATAATATTAATATAGGTAAATGTAGCCAACGGCACTACTTACTCCAAAATATGTCACAAGTCAGCGGTAAGGCTACGTGCTTTCAACAGACAAATATATGCAATGCACGTATGAATACCAAAAACATTGCTCTTCTTTTGTGACAGGTATTTTATTCTAAATAATATATGAACTTGTATATTGTTGAATATGTAATAACATTTTCATCTCAGTTAGGCGTAGCAGAAAATAGTGATTTTTTTTAATTTATAGTCAAACACAAATATATTTCTTATTTGATTTTAATATCTATTAAATCTTGTTCTAACACAATTGTAACAAAAAATAAAATAAAAAGTCGATTAAATTCACACCCTGAAGTCGGTGCTAAGACATAGTGCGAGATTTTATGGGAGAATAGTTTTGAAGTCGGTTTGTGCTTTCTATTGAAAGTTTAATTATTATATTACTACAAAAGTAAATATAATTTCATTATATTACAGGTTCTGACGGCGCATATTCAGCTGTTCGTAAGGCGATAATGAAACAACCACTCTGCGATTATAGCCAAAAGTACATTGAACATGGGTAAATGAAGATGGGTACAGAGTGGACGGTAAATTTAAGAGTTTATGATTATTAATTTATTTGACTTGTTTAATTTAATTTACCACAAACAACATTCTTTCTTCTGGCGATAGCCGTAAGGTACATTAAAGCAAAGCCAAAGTTTAAGAATATTTATCTAATTCAATATGTAATAAATCTTATTCGCGCCAAAGAGCAAACATAATGATTCTTAAACAAATAACAACTGTAAAATTCACATGTAATTATAGTAGTAGAAGTAATAATATATTGCAAGCACTTCACTAATACTGTGATCATTCCGATTGTAGTTATCTGAGTAAGTAATCCGAGATTTTTTCGATAATTTTTCTTGATCGATGTTAAGGTACTAATAACGACCCTTATTAGTAAATCTTTCGATAAGAAAAAGAATGAATGATAATACACTTCCAGCCAAAAGAATAAAATAATGAATTCTGAAGTCAGCATTTCGACTTGCTTTAAAAAATTTTTTGGGGCGATCCATTAAATTAAGATTCTTTATAGATATAGTTTTTAAATGTTTCTGTAGTAACCCCGATTCAAACATGTACAACGCGAACTTTTGAAATTCGTCCTTTAACGGAAATCCTCGAGTAACGTAGATGGTAATTACAGTATCGTATGAAAAGTCCCAAGAATCCAATAAATGGTTTCCATATTCATCAATATATTTGAATTCTCTTAATTTGTAACTATAATCCATTTCTATTGCATATAAATCGTGGCTCGAAGCAACTGTGTCCATAGCACTTTCTGTAAATTTGCATTCTGGCTTATCAATACCTTTTGGTAGACTTATATTATATGCGTATTGAAAAAAAGTTCGAATAGGGTCACTCACGCATGGATCATAAGGAATACCACTTATTTGATCCTTAACAAATACCTTAAGATCTTTAACATGCCCAGTTATCAAACTATAATATGCAGTATTGTAAAAACTATAAATGAAAAATGTAAATAGAGCCCATAATATTATTATAGCTTTGAATTTGGTATTTTGAAGTAACTTACGATCAGTGTGCCCATAAAAATATGCCCATAATTTCAAACTTAAAATCATATAATCTTGTTTCTTAGATAATAACACTTGTGTGATTGCAGTGAAGACAGTCATGAAAAAATATGCCAATATAATTAATATCCAAGTTTGGATTCCAAACTCACGAAAAACGTTTTTCCAGAATTGTTCATCATCTTTAGGCGTTAGTAAAATTAAATCTGCGTAATTGTATCCCCAAATATAATCGAATACTTCTACTCGGTTTTTGATCAAAACAAATCCTCCGGCTGCCATATTTACTTTGCCATCTTGTAATCTACCTAGAATACCTGTAGACGTGCGATTGGGCAAAACTACGCCAAAACTCATTTCAGCGGAAGCATACTGATACTCTATTGTGATGCCATAGAGAGCAGCAATTGTTTCTATCAGATATTGTTCCAAACCTACTATATAAATTCCGAAAACTGTATAATTGTTAGATTCTAATATAATATTTGGAATATCTTCATTTGCTGCTACTATAATTGTACAGTTACGTAGAATATTGTGATCTTGGTCTTGAAATATGTTGGAAACTTTGTTAATACTCGTATCTCTACAAAATCCCAGATTTTGTATTGAATCAAAATGTTGCCCACAAGTATTGTTATTGAATGGAAAATAAGTGAACATTTCACTTTCATCAGTATGTAAATAATTTAGCAGAAGCACTCTATATATTCTAAATTTTATTAATATATCGAATGCTTTTTGCAAATGGTTTGTTTTCAATTTTTCTAATTGGATAATGAAACTAGCCCTAGGGTTCCAAAGAACATCTTTTGTCAGTTGAGAAATACCATCAGCTAATTCATTCAAATCTCGTGCTATAATAAGGTAAACATTCGTTTCTAAAAGCCAATCTTGATATTCATATGATCTGACAACTATTCCGTAACAGTTAATGTTGTTAATGGACCTTAGTAAAGAGTTGACGTTTACATTGGAAAACACTAAAGTCACATAGGTGTTACACGCAAAATATTTTTTTAATATAATTGTAATACACTGCACATTACTTTGGTAGATATTTTCGTCACTGCTGATCAGAAAATTATTATTATTATCGATTATTTGACCTCGCAAATAAGGCTCTTGTAAATATATAAAAATAAACAAAAGTAGAGAAAAACTTTTCATCATTGTTTATTGTTACACGTTTAAAACTTTTGGTTGTGAGTAATATAATGACTTTACCAAGCTTTGGTGGCAGCAAAATATTCAATTAACATGAATAAATACAAACAAGCGTTGTAGTTAACGATTTCCTAACGATGTAAACTTATGTTTAGCTGTCGTGTATTACTGTGATTTATTACTATATAAACCAACATACGCCTTTATCATTTTAGATAATCATAAAAAGATATTTTAACCTTCCTTTAGTTTCAGATGCTATCGAAATATTTTCACATTTGGCCAAGAGATAATTTTATGTTGATTGCTTTACCAGATCAAAACCGTACATGGAGAAGGTAAGGCCTTCTTCGGAAAATATATTGCTGACGCCATTCCGCTAATAAGAAAAAAGAAATTGGTGGCGGACTTTTTCGCTGGTTTAGCATTACCGTTAGTTTCAGTTAAGGTAATGCAGACTCGTATATTTTGTGTGAAGTCCTTTTTTTATTTTATACTTTATTTATAACTAGCTGTTCCCCGCGACTTCGCCCGCGTGCAATTTAGCGTTCAATATATGCTCCACAATCTTGCAAAGTATGGAAGTAATTGAAATTGACCGATAGTTGTCAGGGTTGGCACAGCTGCGCTATTTAGGCTTAGGCTGCACATTGGCTAGCTTCTAATATTTGGGCACTTTTTTAGTCCTGAATGAGAGGCGGGATAAGCGCGTTAGCACAGGAGACAACTTAGGCACACAAACCTTTAGAACTATAACTGGTATACCATCAGGTCCGCTAGCTTTGTTCACGTCTAGATTTCGCAAGGTTTTAAGTACCTCCTTGTTGGTGATATGAATCTGAGGTACCCCAGTGAGGTGATTTAGGTGGTATGCTGTTGTTACTGTCCAGAGCTAATTGCAAGCAAAAAGAGAAGCGAATAAGTCAGCTTTCGCCTTAGCTGTATGCGCCAGTGATCCATCTGGTTTAACCAGCGGAGGCAGTAGAGTCGGTAGAAGTTTGTCCCGACCGCTTTGGCAAGAGACCAAATAGCTCTACCTCCAGATGGTTTGACAGAGAGCTTTGCACCGATGCGTTTACTGCTGCTTTTTTACTGTTTACTGCTAAACTGGTTTGCAGTAATGACTTTTACAGGACTTTGCGACTTGGTTAAAGGCTCTCTTCTTATGACTAACATCCGGAGCTTTGCGGTATCGATCATCGACCTAGGATAAATGCGCCACATGCATTTGCTTTACAGCACGAGCGCAAAAGTTAAACCATAGATGAGCTTTACCACCAATGGTCACCTCAGCACAGAGCATCCTCGTAATAATTCGCTACTAATACTCGTCACGTATCACATCAGTAATGGCACGTAGCTCGACGGATCTTCAGTTGAGCAGTAAACCAGCCGCCAAGGATAAGATGACTGGTATCTCCACATTCGCCACACACCTTGAAAATCGTAATTAGGTGGGGATTCGGTATATTCCGGACACACAGATTTTACCAAACAGCGGTAAGAAGTTCCCAAGGGTGAGGTAACCTAAACATCGTACCGGTCAGGATCAGTGATCAGTAAAAAGTCGAGGTATTTGTCTGTGTGCCCATCCACATATTTTTTATAGGATAGGGTGACAAACGAGCACACAGTCCACCTGATGGTAAGTGGTTGCTGTGACGCATAGATATCTACATTTATCCTCGTTTGCGAATCACAATTGCAGATGCGTTGTCACCAGTGAGGACTAAGATAGAATGCCTCTTTTCCAGTAAAAATGCTCTCTGGTTCTCTACACTCACCATACTAAACACAGCAGCATAAAGCTGCTATTTGATGCTAGTATCCTGTGAGAGCGTGGTCTTTCCCCGGTCGAGCCGACCCATTCGTGCTACAACTATACTACTAATATAGCTGCAGCATGGTTCTACCACGTAAAAATCGGGTACTTAGTCGCTTGTTGTACTGGGAGAGCACCAGCGACAAGGCAAAATTCCACGCCTCTCTTCCAGCGTGGTTAGTCTTTTTTTATAGGATAAGGGTGACAAACGAGCTCACAGTCCACCTAATGGTAAGTAGTTGCTATGACCCGTAGACATCTACATCTATCCTCGATTACGAATCAAAATGTAGATGCGTTGTCACCCGTGACAGCTAAGATGGAATGCCTCGTTTCCAGTAAAAAGAGTCTCGGATTCTCTATGGTAAGTGTAGACACTTACCATACGAAACACAGCAACTAAGAGCTGTTATTTTACGCTGGTATTCTGTGAGAGTGTGATCCTTCCCAGTCGAACCGACCTAATCGTGCTACAACTATATCGTCACGTTAAAAAATTTGGTATGAGAACAGCCAGTCCTGATGACAGGCATTAAAATCCCCCAGAAAAACCAACTGTGGAGTAGGATACCGATTTAGAGCCACATGAGAGGCTTCACTGAGATGTTCAAATAGCCTAGTTGTATCCTAGTCACCGCTGTGCGATCGTTAAATACAAAAATAAATTATTTTATCCATTCCTGTGTAAATTGTGGAGAAATTGCAGTCCTCAAGATGACAGAGACGCTTACAATAGATGTTATTCTGGATATTCACACTAACACAGGCGCGCGTGTGGAAATTATGCTCCAATGTGTACCAGCTCCAAGGTAGCCAAGATACTCCGCATCTAGAGGACATCTGATATTAGTCTCAGTCAAGAAGAGTAAGTGTGGCTTATGAGTCTCAAGGTGGTAGTGGACTGCATTGAGTTGACAGTGCAGACCTCGGATGTTTGTGAGGTGCAATTTGATGGATATGGATTGCAACCGCTGTAAAGACTTACACTTCTTTTTCCTTTTTTTCATGCCACATTGACACAAACATAGTCACAGCATCGACGGTACCTGGCATAGAGAACGCAGGGATGCCCGAACCCATCTGAAAATCGCCATCAAGACCTCTCCTCCGGGCGCCAACCAGTATAGTAGAGCCAAAATAGGATTTTTCGTAAAATGGTGGAGCTGCCTTTCATGAGTGGCTATAAATTGGGCCCCCAACTGGCTACGGTCGGCCAGCGGTGCAACCGTGCTTCGGATCCCGCTAACCTCCATAACCAGGCACTTGACACTAAGAAACGGCCGCGGCGTAACTGTTTCTTATGCGGAACGCAAATGTACAGAGCCATTCTCCTAAATAATTTGGTTTCACCTAACATCGTACCGGAACACGACTTACTTTTCCAGGGTTAAGAAAATTTATTTAAAGTCCAAACTATTGTTTATTATAAATATTGTTAATATTTAACAGAAGTACGAGTAACTGTATTATATTTAACTCTTTATAAACGTTTTTGATAAAATATTATATTATTATGATTTTTGATCATAATTAGATATTTGAAGTGGGAACATTAACTTAAATTTTTCCATTCCATTGAAGTGACATCCAGCAGTGGACTGCCATAATACTAGCGAGAGTATAAGACCATTAGCTTCGAAAATTCACACAGTTATTCCACTAGGATAGTTAAATAAATGACGAACATTATTGCAATTTGTAATAAATTTAATTTGCTTCAAAATAAATTATTGCACCTTAATTATTTTATATCGGTTATGAAAGTTTGGGACGTCTTCGGTTTATCGCACAGATAAGTACAAAATGCTACCAAAAGTCCAGAGTCCGACAAAAATGATAATTAGTTGGAAAATCTGAAAGAGAAACCACACATGAATAAATTGTTATAAAATACTTAAGAAAACAAATGTGCATATTACAATAATTAAAAAAACTACTCCTTATAGCCTAAATTGTACGCTTCTTTTGAATGTGTATTATTAATTATTAATACATGTAAATTAAAACTGAAAAAATAAAATAACTAATTATTGAAAATAACGAAATTGTCCAGTCATTTTAGCATAAAAGAGGGAAACCTAGGAATGAGAGATAATAAGCTGAATTTTTGTATATACCTTCATTTTGTTGTTCTGAAATTAGTCTCAAGTGTCTCATAAAGTCTCTTGTCTGCGTCGTAAGCTATTCAAGGTCAAAGGTATAAAAAACAGGTTTTCGCGATTTCTATTGCTTCAGTGATGTTAACATCTATTATAAAAATTATAGAGCATAAAATGTTATGCTTTACAATTTTTGCAACGCTCAGACATGCGTATACATTTTAAAGATAGAATACTTAATTATTTTTCAACTTAAAATTTACCTTCAATAATTTCATTTAATGAGTTTTTAATTAAACAAAGTAGATAAGTATTATAAAATGAATATATTAAAAATATGTAAAATGTTATTAAATACAATGTATAACTCACAAATGACACAAATTGTTCAAGATTCAAGGTAGTATTCACAGATATTCACGGTTGACCTCGCATTACAGTACGTATAGCTGAGCGCTATGTGCTCACCACCCTCTATCGCCATAACATTTTTATCGCAATAACGTTGTGCGCATGAAAAAATATTTCAAGTAAAATCTGTTGCAAATTGTATGCTCCATAATTTTAGTACATCATTGTAGCAACAGGAACCGAAAAAATCGCTTTAAACTGTTTTTTTTTAATCTTTGACTTTGAATAACTTACGACTCTGACACGAGATATTATGAGACTTTTGAAACTACTTTTAGATCGTCAAAATGAAGATATGTACGAAAATTCAGCTTATTATCTCTGATTACGAGGTTGATCGCTAATTTGACTGGACTAAAAGCTTCAAGTGATTGAATACCTATCTAATAACTAAGGCCTACCACGGACGTACAATTGTTAAATCGATCAAACTGTTTATTGGAGTTGTGTACTCGTGACGATTTCATGACGACTAAACTATTTATTCTATAAATAAGAAAGTACTAATATCCAAATTAACCTTGAATACATTTAATTCAATACAAAATAAATAAATAAAGGTAACTTTTTCCAATTTCGTTATTTGTTCAATTTCCACTTACACATTCTTGAAAATATCCGACTAAAAAATAAATGTAATGTAATAAATACACATTTACCTTATCTTGCCACTGTCGATTGCGCACACATTCACTATACGGCATATTTGTAAATGAAACTGAGTTATACAAGGGAACCCATAAATCTGGTAATAACCAAAACAGAAAATCATCAATCGATTTCCGAAACAGATATGATGGCCGAGTAACCAAATCTCGCATCTGAAAATTAAAATTCTATTTAGACAATCCTCAAGTGAACTTGAATTCAAAACTACATTACTATTTTGTCTCAATTTCTAACTCCTAAACAGCCGTAAGTTAAACCCTATCGTAAGGAACCTGCTCCCGATTTTTTTCATGTTCTCGGTTGGTCCCTCCTTCTAAACTCGAGGACTTCACATACAATAGAAATACAACTATGTTTTTTCTAGTATAACTATACAATTTTTTTCTGAATGTCCTGCTTCTCCACAGCCAAATTTAAAACTGTATTGTAAAGAACATGCTTGCAGCTCCTTGTGTGTTCTTGCTTTGTCCCTCCTTCTAGACCCGTAGACTTCACATACCATAGAACAATAACTACGTTTTACCTTAATGGCAAGTATGTGTTAAAAGTTGTATATTTGATAGTACAATGATATTTAATATCCGTGAACAATCCGTGACACTTGGGTCAGCCCCTACTTCTACCGGCTCATATTGAATGAAACTTACCTCGATATAATTATACATAGCGAGGTCACTTATAGCGAATACATCCTTCCATCTAGTATCAGAATATTCTGAAAGAATTTTCGCAATGTCATCATTATGTTTCTGGAACAATTCGTCGAGAATGGTACAATCTTCGAAGCCGGAATTCATGCCTTGACCATAAAATGGTACTACAGCATGTGCTGCGTCACCAATAAGAAGAGTTTTGTCTATAACATTATACGGTCGACACTAAAAGAAACAGAAAATGATAAATAAAGTATGAAATCAAAAAAAGACTTGGACACAAATAATACGAGTATACATTACCTTAACTGAAACTAGTGGTAATGCTGACGCAGCGAAAAAGTCCTCCAACAATTTCTTTTTTCCTATTAATGGAATTGCGTCAGCAAAATACTTTCCGAAGAAGGCTAAAACCTTCTCTTCAGTGTCGATTTCATTAAACTTAGCGAATGGCATGAATAGTGTAACTGTCCATGTACGGTCTTGATTTGGTAAAGCAATCAACATAAAATTACCTCTTGGCCAAATGTGCAAATATTTTGATGGCATCTGAAACTGTACAGAAAGGTTAAATTATCTTTTTATGATTATCTAAATTAACGAACGTGTACGTTTGTTTAAATTGTAATAAATAACAGTAATACAAGACAGTTATGGATAAATCTACATCGTTAGAGCATCGTTAATCACACCGCTTGTTTGTATTTATTTATGTTAACTGAATATTTTGTTTTGTAAATAATCGATAATAATCATTTTTTTATCAGCAGTAACGAAATATCTACCAAAGCAATATGCAGTGTATTAAAATTATATTTAAAAAAAATTGTGTGTAACACCTATGTGACTTTAGTGTTTTCCAATGTAAACGTCAACACTTTATTAAAGTCCATTAACATTAATAACTGTTACGTAATGGTTGTCAGATCATATAAATATCAAGATTGGCTTTTAGAAACTAATGTTTACCTTATTATAGCACGAGATTTGAATGAATTATCTGATGGTATATCTGAACTGACAAAAGATTTTCTTTGAAACCCTACGGCTAGTTTCATTGTCCAATTTGAAACATTGAAAACAATTCATTTGCAGAAAGCGTTTGATATATTAATAAAATTTAGAATATATAGTGATATTTCTGTTAAATTTTATGCCTACTGACGAAAATGAAATATACCCTTATTTTCTATTCAATGACTATACTTGTGGATAACATTTTGATCCAATACAATATCTGGGATTTTGCAGAGATTCTTTTGGCTGGAAGTGTAATATCCTTATTTTTTTTCTTATCGTAATATTTACCAATAAGAATTGTTCTAACACCTTAAAAATTAAAATAAAATCTGCATCTATCAAGAAAAATTATCGAAAAAATCTCAGATTACATAACGTAACTACAAACGGAATGATGAAAATATCAGTATAGATAATACTTGCAATATTACTACTCCGACTACTATAGTTACTTGTGAATTTTACAGTTGTTATTTGATTTAGAATGTTTCCTCTTTGGCGCGAATAAGATTTATTACATATTAAATTAGACAAACATTCTTAAACTTTGGCTTTGCAAATGTATGTTTTTGAAAAATTTTTCCTGAATAAAGAAATTATTATTATTATTATTAAAAAATGTACCTTACGGCTATCGTCAGAAGAAAGAATGTTGTTTATGGATAAAGTAAATTAAACAAGTCATATAAATTAATAATCATAAACTCTTAAACTTACCTCGCCGTCCTCTCCGGGTGGTATACATAACTCCATGTACCCATGTTCAATATACTTTTGGCTATAATCGAAGAGCGGTTGTTTCATCATCGCTTTTCGAACAGCTGAATATGCGCCGTCAGCACCAATGATCAAATCTGCATTTACTTCTACAGTTTCTTTGTTTTGAGTTCTGTAATGAAATTATATTTACTTTTGTAGTAATATAATATTTAAACTTCAAATAAGAAACACAAACTGACTTCAAAACTATTTTCCACATAAAATGTCGCACTATGTCTTAGCAGCGAATTCAGAGTGTGAAATTAATCGACTTTTTATTTTATTTTTGTTATAATATATAGTGTTAGAACAAGATTTGAGTAGATATTAAAATCAAATAATAAATATATTTGTGTTTGACTATAAAGTAAAAAAATTTGCATGTGATTACGTATGTGGCATAAGTTCATATATTAGTTAGATAGAATAACATACCTGTCATAAAAGAAAAACAACGTTTATGGTATTCATACGTGCATTGCATATAAAATGACATATTCATTAAAGTACGCTTAAAACAAGAGCCATATTATTTCTTTGCGTAGTTTTTTTTTGTGCGAAGTTTGATGTGAAGTGATTGCTGTGGCCCATAGACATCTACATCTATCATCGATTACAAATTAAAAACGAAACACAGCAACATTAAGCTGCTATTTTACGCTGGTATTCTGTGATAACGTGGTCCTTCCTCGGTCGAGCCGACCCATTCGTGCTACAACTATACTACTAATATAGCTGCAGCAGGGCTCTACCACGTTAAAATGTTCTTATTCGAAGTTCTTATTCGTAGTACATATTAATATAGGTAAATGTAGCCAACGGCACTTATGCGATTCCGAAATCTGTCTTACCGTAAGGCTACGTGCTTTCAAGAGACCTTTTTAACTCCATGAGGTAATTTTATGAAATATAGCTATATTATCAACAATACCAACATCATATTCACAAATCACACAACATTTATATGTTTAAGATTATTATAAAAATACTCACTTCAGAAATGTCAAGGAGCCCTTATGTAGATCCGCATTAATCAGTTTGTGATTGAAGTATTTCTCGACATTTCCGTATTTTTCCGATTCTGTAATAATTTCAATTCGACTAAAACTGAGAACTGAACAGACAACTGTTTGCATGCCTAGTGCGCATAATAAATTTAGATCAAACATAACTAAACGTACATTAAACTTTGTCCTTGGATTTATATTGTTGACGATGTAAAATAATATTTCCGATACCACGTACTGTGTTTATAATAAAAATGAAATATGTATCGTTACTTCCAATTCGTCGCTAACGCCGCAAAGGGGCGAACCTCAATTTGTCAATAAATTACAGGAGAGCAAGAAAACTTTTATTATTCCCCGATTACTAGATTTTTTCATCAGAACATTAATCTCATTTGTCGTTTTCCATTAAGTCTAATATATTTATTTTTCTGATAAAAAAAGCTAGTAATCGGTGTACGATATTCTACTGGGTTTAGCGACTTACCGCTACAATCTCCCTGCAACCACGAATCCAAGGGCTGGCTAAAGGAGCTCGGGGCAGTCGTTACAGTGATAGTAGTATCAAAGTTCAGCAGAGTGTATCGCACAAGAGTCCATAGGTTACACGTACAACACTTCCAGGTGAAAGGATCTTGAGAGATGAGCTTGAGTAATACGAAATTATTTGTATGCGCGCGCGTCGGCGGTTTTGATTAGACTGTTCACAATTGCCGCCAATCGATGAGGCGCTTGTGTCGCTCAGAGAACCATAACCCGCAAGATTATGGATGCATTCAGAATGAAAACAGTTGATCGCTAACCCAATGAATTTAATTGAAATATAGAAAAATAATATGTTCGAAATTGTGTTGCCTTGTACTTGTTATTATATACGAAAAAAAAAGAAACCAAAAACGGTACGGAACAATCGGAAAATAATAAATGTTTACTTACTCTCCTCTAATTTTTTGAAAAATTGAGGAATTCACCCCTTTGCGGCGTTAATGACGAATTGTCATTATCATCATTACAACCCTTTACAAGTCTAAAAGTGAACATAAGCCCCTTCTATTCCATATTCCCACAAGAATTGTCACAAACCACGGTCCTGAGCCACCTGCATCCACCGAATTGTATTGCCATGTAGCTCGAAGAACCAACAACCGATCGAGGAGTAAGTTTCTCTAGCGGCAGTTTCGTACCAGTAAGCGAAGTGTAGGGCAGCCCGCATTAGGTAGAGTGACGACCTAGTAAGTTATGCAGTAAGTAGGTTACTTCCGATGCCGGAACAAAATTTCAAGAGTACATAAAGTTTTTGTTAAATTTAGACCAACAGAGAAAAATGACGGAGCGCTGCTTATATATCAAGTGACGCGAAAACCAAGCCAAAACCATGCTCAACGTATTGTATGAAGATGTTCCTTCGGTGTCGTAAAAGGAAACAGAGGTAAACAAATCAAGATAACAGCAGCAGCGTGTTCCTAATAACAAGAAAAAAATAAAAATGTGGTTGCCAACCCGCCTGCCAAGCAACTATGGCAAAAATCCTAATCTCTAGGGAGGTCTATGTTCAGCAGTTGACTTTGATAGGCTGTATTGAATTAATGAATGAATGAATGAACATTAAATATAAGTGATTATACATACCTTTTAAAAGTAGAGAGTTCAAATAATTACGTCCCACAGAGTAGATGCACTAAAAAATAATAATATCAAAATTAAATTAAGAAAAAACATATATTTGAAATTTTAGTTTAATTATAGGTAACTTACCTGATTTGTTCTGGCATCGTACGGAATGACATATGTAGAACCATCGAATTTGTGAATGTATCGACCGACCATAGGGATACCATGTTCACGAATCATGTGCTGTTCCAATCCCACGCTTTGTAGAGCCTTCCTTCCACGCACTGATAGAGCTAAATTTATAGATCTCCCTCTTACATGAGGTGTCCTTCGTATATCTAAAACACAACAATAATTTTATTAATTTTTCAGGGGTGTAAGAAAGCTTTTTCCCAAAATGTTAACTACGTCAGCAAGGTGCCCTGCTGACTAAGAAACGAGACTGTTTCAATACAAATAATATATGAAAAAATACTGCACTAATAGTCTTTTATCTCACTAACAAAATGGTACGAATCATTTATGTGCGCTCTGGTGTGACATCTCAGCGGTTACAGAATTGCTGCTTGCGGTTACAGAATCCTGCTTCGTTTGATGAAAGGCAAGACGGCTCCGTGTCGTAGTGGCTTAGCAATGAGTTGCAACGCTTGGGGCTGCGTGTTCGTATCCTGCACGGAACAAGTATTTGTATGGCCTACAAATAATTGTTCCGGGTCTGGATGTTTGTCCTTGTGCTATATATGTTTTTAAACTGCCTCCACGATAAAGGAGAAAATCCCAGTGTGGGGGTAACGTTTTTTTTTAAGGAAAAAAATAGTGGCAAGTGTTGAGTCAACTTTAAGTTCAGATCTGGTTCACAATGGGACGTTGTAGAGCGTTTGGTTTGAGTAATTACGGTAACCCATACAACCTCAGTGGTTTGGTACACGGTGGTATTATCGTATTTACATACATCGAGATTTAATTTTTCGGAGTAATTCTTAAAGAAATTACCTATATCTCGCTGACAATAAAACTATGGTCAGTTTTGATGTTCAGTCACTATTTACATGCTTACCTATTGAAGACTGCATCTCAGTTGTAACTAGGAAGCTAGCAGAATACAACATGCCTACATAATATGCAGTATTACTCAAACACTGCCTTACATCTGGCTATCTATTGTAGAAGGGGGAGTTCTACACGCAAGTAGATGGTGTGGCGATGGGCTCACCTATATCTCCCATAGTCGCCAACATATTCATGGAGAACTTTGAGGATAAAGCCCATCTTACTGCTCCTGTAAATCCAAGATTCTACAAGCGGTACGTAGACGACACTTTCACAATTTAACATCTGACAAAGTAACTGCATTTTTAAACCACCTTAATTCCATAAACTCTAAAATACAATTCACAATGGAGTTAGAGGCAAACAATTCTTTAGTTTTCCTAGATGTTTTAGTGATCCGAAATCCTGGTAACACTATTGGTCACATTGTGTATAGGAAAAAGACCCATACCAACCAATATTTAAATGGTGAATCGCACCATCATGCTGCACAGTTAGAAAATCTTTATTTCAGAGAGCACGAGGGATCTGTAACAGAAATGATCTGGCCGCCGAGCTTCAGCACGTCGAGCAAGTATTGCAAGACAACAAGCTTCGTGTCCCGCGCCTACGTCACAGAGACCGAGTGAAGCTGGCCACAGTCGATCGTGTGCCTGCTGTACTACTCTATGTCAGAGGAGTCACAGACAAGGTTGGCTACATCTTGAAGCGAGCTTCTATTAAAACATACTTCAAGCCGCCGAAGAAGATTAGTCAATTTTTACAACCCGTCAAGTGTAATATCCCTCTATAGGATGCAGGAGTGTACAAGCTTGATTACGTATATGGTCTCTCTTATATAGGACAAACAAAAAGATCCATTAAGCCCCAAGTGAAAGAACATATAGCTGACGTGAGGACCGACGCTCTGGGAAGTTTGCAATCTGTGTACATGTTCAAGATCGTCCCCGCCATTACATCAGATTTGATAGACCACAAATCCTCGCAAAAGAACACCGATTCTTACCAAGAATGATACGCGAGTCTATTAAAATTAAAAACATCCTAAATTGAAGATGGATGGGTGCTGCCATTTGCTTGGGATCCTACAATTAACAAAATTAAATTAAAACCCAAGCATACCACTGCAAGACTCCAAGATACTGTAAGCTCATTCTGCGTAGATCGAACCAAAAATTAATATTCAAAAACTGAAGGTTATCGGGTTAACTGTGACATCGGGACGTCAAACATCTCAGTCCCTCCCGTGACCATGGGTTGCTTGCTGTAAAGCACCCGAAACATCGGGAATTAAAATAGTAAATTAAACGCGATAAAATCCGTAAAAATAGTTTTATTCAATGTGTAGTGTTCGCTTAATTATAAGAAATCATTTATATCCCGATTTTTTCTTAATTTTGTATAGCCTAAATGTCATATGATTAATTTTTATTTTATTATAATATCATTATTATTCGTCTAACATCAATTATTGACTACTTTTAGTATACTTTGAAATACAAACAGATTGCAAAGATAATATTTGCACTACCAACCAAATTAACAAAAATATCGACACCCGTTACGTTCATCATCGAAGTATCAAATTACATACTTTACAGGAGAGTACTTTTAAAATTCACTGAGATTACTATCGGGTTGACACTATGAGAAAAAAAATATTAATATAAAGATAAGATAACGAAAATAGGGAATAGTTATATTAAAATCTTAATGTAACTATTTAGAAAACATTCTAGTGGATACTTTGAACTTGTGATATTCTTTGGAGAACTCAAAAGATATAAAAATACATTTTAATAAAAAGTACAAACCTATTTCCAAACAAAAAAACGTTATTCCACATAATAGCTTCGAAATTCGGGGCTGTAACTATGATACCCTTTGTCTAAGCACCAATTTCAGAAAATTTTATTTTGTAAAAATTATATTTTCTAGCAATTTCTTAACCTGAAATATGTTAATAATATGGTACTATTAGATCGTCAGTATTTTTTTTATTTACATTAATAACATACATGATTCATAAGTTATCCATAGAGATAACCATGATATAGTATTATTTGCAGATGACACTTCTTTAATTTTCAAATTAAGTCGACAATTATTAAAATATGACGAAGTAAATAATGCTATATATAATTATTAAATTGGTTCAATGTTAATAATTTGCATTTAAATGGCACTAAAACGAAATGTATGAAATTCATGACTACAAATGTCAAACAATTTAATACTAATGTAATTTTAAATGGGGAGAAACTGAGTCTTGTAGATACCACGATTTTTCTTGGAATCACACTAGACGCGAAGCTTCAATGGAGCCCCCATATATCAAAACTAGCCGTAAAAAAGATTAGAAGTCTAACAGAAAATATACAAAATTTGACTTGCTCAAAGTTCAAAAACTTTATTAAAGTAAGTTTGTATAAAAAGGGTTATTATAATATTAAAGAATTTATAGATGATAATAACCCCTGGAAATGAGGTGATCGCTACCAAGTTATTTCTAATTTGTTGTGTAGTTAATTTGTGTAACATACATGATTGTAAGCTGTTATTTAAAAAAAAGAGTCCCGCTGGGTTTCTTGCTGGTTTTTCCCAGGACGGAGGTTTTTTTTTTCGAACCAGTGGTAATTATACAAAAGAGTGACTTTCAATAAGTATTATTTATAATCTATATTGAATAAAAAGGTTTGTGTTTCTGTTTCTGTTTCTGTATCACTGGCAACACGCACTGGTTGTACAATCTCGTTTTCAAGTTTTGAGATGTTGAAGATGTGACATAATTTCCCGAAGGCTGCCCAGCCGAATTTAATCCATCGGTTGACCTCTCAGTCGAAGTTGGACTAACAATAACATCGAGTTTAGTGCTCCCAAGAACTACCGGTATAGGTGTGACATGGATGTTATACATGATCTTTTTTGTCCATGATCATCTTAAGAACAGGTAGGCCGTTGGGAGGCGATATTGATGTTAATGCCATATCCTTTCCAGTCAAGTATCTGGAAACCGTCTTCCAATGCAGCGGTGAGAGTTTCGGGGATATAACGTCACTGTGTTTTACACCTCTCTGCAGTTGGATAGCTTTCGTACTCTGGTTCTGTACTCGGATAGCCATCGTATCCCTTCTGTACAAACACTTCAGCACTTCTATATATCGACAGTCAACTTGGCACCGCTAAACGATTTTGTAACTCGAGTTTAAAGTTTTCGGTACTTTAGATTAGAACACGAGGGGAGCGGATCATTGACTTCATTAGACGTGACCTCTCCAACTTAACGTTTAGGTTCAGTTTTCACCCTCGTGATCACTGAGACATAGCAGTTGCCATCTAGTCGTAATAATGGAGTCATTCTCATTTTTGTCGAACCGTCGGGGCTCGTCCAGGTCCACTTTCTGTGGGGGTCGCTTCTGGAAAAAAGAGTTCATTATAAAGAGTCCCTCTTTCTTCATGAAGTCGGGCAGCTGGTGATCCCTTGGGTCTTTTGGTCTATCCCGAATTTCCTGACATTCAGCTCACCGTTCTCTCTTGTGTCCAATTATGTGTTGAAGTCTCCCATTAACACCGTATAGCGGATTTTAGAGGAATGAATTTCTTTACACATATAAACGGTCCCCAGTCCCCGGTGGCCCCACTATTTCTGGCTACGGTGGCGATCATGGTAACGGTGGGGCAGGGGGTGCTAAGAATCTCCGTTGAAGGTTCGGTTGCCACCTAAGATAACTCGATCTGGCAACATAAAACACACGCACCCTGAGGATTGACGAAAAGATCCTGGAGCTGGAAGAAGAGATAGATAAGTTGCGCTGGAATATTATAGAATTATCCGAGATCCGAAGAGAGGTATCCGGTAATCCTCTGCCATCTCTCTCAAAGAACTGTCGGATTTATCGTCCACAAGTCTCTCATTAACAGCGTTTTAAATATCTAATCTAAATCTAAATAAATAATCACCAAACGGTATTCGCTGAAAGTCATACCGGTTTACGCACCAACCTCGGCACACCCCGACGAGGAGGTGGAGGAAATGTATGAGGATATCTCTAGAGCCATGCATTCCTTCAACACCCAATACACGGTGTTAATGGGAGACTTCAATGCAAAACTAGGCACAAGAGGGAATGGTGAGCTGAAAGTAGGGAAATTTGGAATAGGGCCCAAGGGGCCAGCAGCTGGCCGACTTCATGGAGAAAGAGGGACTCTTTATGATTAACTGTTTCTTCCAGAAGCGGCCCCACAGGAAGTAGACCTGGTCGAGCCCCGACGGTTCGACAAAAATGAAATTGACTTCATTATGACGACCAGACGACAACTGTTCAGTGATGTCTCAGTGATCACGAGGGAGAAAATCGGCAGCGATCACCGAATGGTTAGAGGCACACTGAATCTAAACGTTAAGTTGGAGAGGTCTCGTCTAATGAAGTAAACGCTCCGTCTATCTCTAATTCAAAGTCCCGAAACCTTTCAGCTCGAGTTACAAAACCGTTTTCAGTGCCTAGAAGGCTGCAATGAAGTGGACGATATGAATGACAAGCTCGTGGAAACTGTCCATGCGGTCGGAGCTAAGTTCTGCAAGACCCGCCGCAGAAGAACACAAAAACTCTCCGATCACACTCTTAATCTCATGGCTGTTAGACGGGAGATGAAGCTACATTCTTCAACAGATTTGACAGCATACAGGCAACTGAACAGACAGATCTCCAAATGCATGCGGCGGGACTTACGCAACTCCAATACAGCTCGTATTAAAGAAGTGATCCAGCGGAACCAAGGCTCCAAAGTCTTTGCCAGAGATCTGTCTGCCAGAAAGAGCCAACTGTAAAAGCTGAAGACAGAATGTGGCAGCATCGTTTCCGGGGCACCTGAGATTTTGAGTGAGATTGAAAGGTTCTATGGGCAGCTGTACACGGCATCGTTGGAGCCACACGCGAGTGTGAGTAACGATCCAAGAGCGAGTCTTACCCAACATTATTCCGATGATATCCCGGACGTCAGTCTAAGCGAGACTAGAATGGCTCTCCAGCACCTTAAAAACGGCAAGGCCCCAGGTGAGGATGGAATTACAGCGGAGCTTCTGAAAGCGGGTGGAAAACCGGTACTTGAAGTCCTTCAGAAGCTCTTTAATTCCGTCCTCCGTGGTGGCATTACACCGGAGGCGTGGAGCAGAAGTGCAGTGGTCTTGTTCTTCAAGAAAGGCGACAACGCTCTCTTGAAGAACTACAGACCGATTTCCCTTCTGAGCCGCGTCTACGTGCTGTTTTCGAGAGTCATTACGAATCGTCTCGCGCGCAGAGTTGACGACTTCCAGCCTCCCGAACAAGCCGGTTTCCGAAAAGGCTTTAGCACCATAGACCACATACATACCCTTCGGCAAATTGTACAAAAGTCAGAGGAGTACAATTTGCCACTATGTCTGGCGTATGTGGACTATGAGAAAGCCTTTGTTTCCGTGGAAATTTGAGCGGTGCTGCAGTCCCTTCAGCGGTGCCAAGTGGACTGTCAGTATATCGAAGTGCTGAAGTGCTTGTACAGTAGGGCTACGATGGCTATCCGAGTACAGAACCAAAGTACGAAACCTATCCAATTGCAGAGAGGTGTAAGACGGGGTGACGTCATATCCCAGAAACTCTTCACCGCTGCATTGGAAGACGTTTTCAAGCTTCTGGACTGGAAATGATACGGTATCAACATCAATGGCGAGTACATCACTCACCTTCGATTTGCCGACGATATAGTCCTAATGGCAGAATCGCTGGAGGACCTAAGCACTATGCTCAATGACCTCAATAGTGCTTCCCAACGCATAGGTCTTAAGATGAACATGGACAAAACAAAGATCATGTTTAATGTCCATGTCACACCTATGCCGGTAGTTGTTGGGAGCACTAAGCTCGAAGTTGTTGACGAGTATGTTTACCTGGGACAAATAGTCCGACTAGGTAAGTCCAACTTCGACCGAGAGGTTAATCAACGGATTCAACTCGGTTGGGCAGCGTTCGGGTAATTACGGCACATCTTGTCGTCAGGTATACCTCAAAACTTGAAAACGAGACTGTACAACCAGTGCGTGTTGCCGGTGATGACATACGGAACTGAGACGTGGTCCTTCACTGCTGGCCGGATGAGGAAGCTCAAGGTCGCTCAGCGAGCTATGGAGAGGGCTATGCTCGGAGTTTCTCTGCGTGATAAACTCAGAAATGAGGATATCCGCAGTAGAACCAGAGTGACCGACATAGCCCAACGGATTAGTAAGCTGAAGTGGCAATGGGCCGGCCATATAGCTCGAAGAACCGACAACCGATGGAGAAGAAAGGTTCTCGAGTGGCAGCCTCGTACCGGCAGGCGAAGTGTTGGGCGTCCCCCTTCTAGATGGAGTGACGACCTGGTAAGATATGCAGGAAGTCGATGGATGCATGTGGCTCAGGACCGTGCTTTGTGGCATTCCTTGGGGGAGGCCTATGTTCAGCAGTGGACTTGTGAAGGGCTATAATGATGATGATGATATACAAAGAAACATGTTTTAATTCAAAGAGTTATTTAAATACAAGTACTTTTACTTTTCCTGCAGTAAATTTATTCAACGGGCTGAAAGGATTTCACGTAGTCGCAAACAGTTCGAATCGTTTCCTCAACATTTATTTGAGTGGTTACAGTGTTTGTAGAGTTACTATTAGCATATAGTTGCCAACCGTCCTGTTTTCCCAGGACATGTCCTAGTTTTTGTAGTGTCCTGGGATGTCCTGGATAGTTTTAAGCAGCGTCCTGGATTTTAAAGTGCTAGGGTCAGGACCCTGGGTTTTTAAAGTCAAAACGCTAATGTCGAGTAGCCATTTCTCTCATAAATTCACAATGGTGAAAAGAAAGAAATCGATTACTGCCAACAACAGTAGCTGCAATCATCAAAACTATCTATAACATCGATATGAAGTGTGACGAATTATAAGTTTAAAGAATTTGTTACAAACTAGTTTTTGTTTTATATTTTAATAACTTGTCTTGAACTCATATCATTTTCTTCAGATACTTTTATTAAAAATTATGATAATTATCATTACTTGAATTTCATTTCACCTAATTTCACTACATATTAATGTAACTATTACAACTCTATTAAGCCCGAGTCAAATAGACAGCGAACCGACAACGTGGCGAAGTGTTTATATTTTATGTATGGTATCGTTAGAATCTAGTCACATATAAAAAGCGAGAACGAACCGATACTTGCATACATAATACATACATTTGCCGCGTTTTCGGTTCGGTTCGCAGTTACATGTATATGACAAGGCATTTACTGCGTCCTGTTTATAAACTGAATTATCCTGGTTTTTACAACTTCAAATCCTAGTTTTTTTAAGAAGAAAGTACAAAAAACTTTATAAAGTACAAAACAATAAAAAAATCACTTAGATTAATTATGGCGAAAGGTAAGTAATATTCTATAGTAACTTTTCTCCTTTTAGGAGCTTCTTTTGTCTTTCTCTCCTTTGCTTGTCTCTTACTGAAATTATTTATATGTTCTCAATAGTTAGGTATGTACTGGATGTAATAATTGCTATTATTGTTTGAAAATAGACTGAAATTGAATTAATGTAATAATTGCAAAACTGAATTGATGTAATAATTGCTATTATTGTTTGAAAATAGACTGCGGTTTAAAAAACGTTAAGCAGTAAATTATTAAATGTAACTTATTTTTACTGATTTTATCGCGTTTAATATTCAAAAACTGATATTCAATGATATACTGATATATTGAAAAATTAATATTCATAAACTTAAAGTAGCCGGGATAACTATGACAACGGGACGTCAAACACCTCATCCCCCCCCCCCCGTAACCATGGGTGCTCCCGAAAAGTCGGGAATTAAAAAGTTAAATTAAACGCCATAAAATCCGAAAAAATAAGTTTCATTTAATGTTTAGTCTTCGCGTAAATATAAGAAATCATTCAGTAAATTATTAAACAAAATCGAACATTCGGTAACGTTTATTTCAAGTTGAAATCTATATCACGTTTATTCTATTTCTTCAACAAAAATTTCAAGCAGTTGTAAGGGTCATTGGCTTCCCCCGTTAAAAGAATAGTTTTCTCCCGTTAAATGTTTACGTTACGCCGCGCTTGACAGGCGGATTGGCATCTTTGACACTACTTACTTTTCATCACCGTCACCGGTCCTGATATTTTACGTCTCATCGTATCATGTCTAAAAGTTACACCGCCATCTATCGAAAACCATTCAGATCTTTCCGGAATTTTCTATTAGTTATCTTTTAGTTTAAGGTGGAAGCGTCAGGGTAGCCCGCGAATTTCAAATTTTCTTACGTTTTTTGCAATTTGCAGGTCAGTGTCAGGTTGTATGTTTAACAAAATATGATTCGCGAGCGTAACGAGTATGTATTTACAGAATTATAATCATTATAATCATCAATATAACCGTCTATGTTCGTATAATTCCAATGTATGGCTATTTCCGGAAAAACTCATTCAAAGGAATTATACGAACTTAAGGGGTTGTATTGATGATTATAATGATTATAATTCTGTAAATACATACTCGCTCGCGAATCATATTTTGTTAAACTGAATATTTAACAAATTATGATTCGCGAGTCTGGGCCTGACCTGTAAATTCCAAAAAACGTAAGAAAATTTGAATTTCGCGGGCCACCCTGGAGCTTTCACCTTAACGGGATGTAATGGGATGATGAATTCAATTACGTCAAACGTTTGTCAAAATAATGTAAAAATGTACATTTTAATACATCATATTTCATAGGAACTGATTTGTGTTATGTGTAACAACTGATATGTATGACACTTTTTAACATGTAAAACGTCGAATCTACCACTTTATGTCGTTTAACCTGTGTATTTTTCATTTGATTCCACTCAAAATAACAATATTTTTCATAATTTTTATTATTTTATATAACTAAATACGAGTACAATAACGACCACGGTTATAAAAATATGTCGTCTCCTTCAAATTCGATAGTGTATATAGGTACCGACGATATTTCTTTTATTATTAAGAAATAAAAAATAATTATGTAATGATGCCGATTAAATTGAACTAAGATGTTTATCGATTATAGCGTATAAACTTTTTTTTATTCCTTTCTTTAACTTTACTATAATTAAATCTTGAACGTTCTGAGAGAAGCACGAAATTCATTACCATCGGATCATTACTTTAGTCTAGTATTCATTTGATACACGTTTATTGCTACATTATTGCTAAATTGTACAGTCGGCCATTATTCAGGGTAAAGGTTACATTAGTTCGAATTTCAAACAGATGTCTTTACTAATTATCTACGATTGGTAGTGGCTTCCCAATAATTAATACGACCATGAGATATAATCTTTTGACAAACATCAAAACATGTTGTTTGTTTGATGTCTATCAACACATCGCTTCCTCATTGGTCATGTGATTAATCATGTCTATCGTAATTAAATCCGTCCTACGACATCACACAGGTGTCGTATCTTCTTCGATATACGAATTGATTTATTAACCATCTCGAATATAGCAAACCTAAAATACCCCAATCGGGAACAGATGAACACCGTCATGGTACGACCTGTGTTTTTTTTATAGATTAAGGGTGACAGTCCACCTGATGCTAAGTGGTTGCTGTGGCCCATAAACATCTACATCTATCTTCGTTTGCGAATTAAAATGCAGATGCATTGTCACCCGTGAGGACTAAGATAGAATGCCTCTTTTCCAGTAAAAAGGGTCTCCGGTTCTCTACACTCACCATACAAAACACAGCAGTGTTAAGCTGCTATTTTACGCTGGTATTCTGTGAGAGCGTGGTCCTTCCCCGGTCGAGACGACCCATTCGTGCTACAACTATACTATTAATATAGCTGCAGCATGGCTCTACCTATAAGACGTATAAGACCACGTATAAGATTTTATGTGATAGAGTTCACTTTTTGCCTATTATATATATATATATAATATATATATATATATATATATATAACTACTAAGATGATAAATAAATCTTTAGGTATTTTATGTGTATTTATATTATTGTATTACTAGACCATTTCGGATGCATATCGTCCCGTAGTTGCTGTAAGAGGCAACAGCTGCAACAAACCAGCAGCAGTGTCCTTCCTTAATTGCTTAATTACAACTAAAAATAAAAATACTGCGTTTGCCAACCCGCCGGCCAAGCATGGCAACTATGGGGAATATCCCGCTATGAGTCAATCTATGGAGAAGGCTTTTGTTCTGCAGTGGACTTTCGATAAGCTGCAACGGTAACGGTTTGTGTTTACCAACAACCAGTTAGCCAGATGTGACGGTGTAAGAATGTCCACTACGGCATATCGTCTGGTAGCTGCCGTAAGAGGCGACAGCGGCAACAAACCAGAACTTCTTTCTAATAACGACTAAAAATAAAGATATTGCAATTGCCAACCCGCCAGCCAAGCATGGCAACTATGACAAATCTATGGGGGTGGCCTTAGGTCAGCAATGGACTTTCTATAGGTTGCAACGGTAACGGTAAATATTTAAAGCGGCTAGTTATACCGCCATCATTTAATAGGACCATACACATTTTAATAATAGTTAATTGATCTTTTATGCGTATTTATATTATTGTATTCCAGTCAACAATATTCTTGTTAAAATTGATTTTAATAATCTACACCTCGATTAATTATCCCTCGTAGCTCGTGTAATATGTTATATGATTTTATATAATAATATCAGTTTTATTACGTTAATTTGTCATACACGATGAATAGTTTTAATTATATCCATAATGGCCGATTTACACTTCGGCAAGTACAGTAGCGAGTTTAGTTGTAGTTGACAGTAAACGGTTAAGTGGGCAGTAGCGTTCAAAAAACATTTAACGTATTTTTGTGGCGAGTTCAGTTAAAAAGGTACCATTTTATATTTTGAGGGTCGAACGCGAACACGTTGTGTCCTGTCAACTTATGTACTGAACTAAAGTAACTCGTTCACATGAGCGACGAGTTTAGTTGCGGGTGGCGGGAGACGCGCGGGAGGGCAGCACTTCGAACTTGACTCCCCGAAAAATAGACCGGTTGGCTGTCCCGTTTAACTTGATTGTTAATTTACTACTTAACTCACACTTGTCATTCAAACGATATATTTTACTTTACTCGCCAGGTTTACAAGTTAACTCGCTACTGTACTTGTCGAAGTGTAAATCGGCCTTAACAGTTGTGACGCGCTTGCATTGCAATGGGACAACGCACAACTCACGGAAACTTAATCACTATCGGATCGAACGAAACAGAAACGCATAGAAAATGAACAAACAATTCATTTTTTGTTAGAAACCTTCGCGAGTACGTACATAAAAACTGACCATAGAAGATGACAAAACGAATAAAATGTTCATCAAAAATATCCATTTTTTATAATACATTAACAACCAATTTACATATCAATGTGCTCGGGACGAGTTTGACACGTGCCAAAAATTTTTGTAAAATTTGAGCCTTGCTCACCTTCACGATATTCGTAGAGACGAACGCGATGACCTCTTTTGGCTAATAATAACGCTTCGAGTGAACCGACCTGTAAAAAATTATTAGAAAAAAAAATAGTTTAAAAATAACATGGATCAAATACATGACAATAGCTCTAGTAACTACTAAAATCAATCCTTAGTTTCCACCTGATGTTAAGTTACTGGCTACTGCAGTCCATTGACGCGTTGCGTTGGTCAATGCGTTGTCATCTCTAAGGATTTTTTTTTCATAGGATAAGGTGACAAACGAGCACACCTGATGGTAAGCGGTTCCTGCGACCCATAGACATATACATTTATCCTTAATAAAGAATAAAAATGCAGATGCGTGAGGACTAAGATTGAATGCCTCTTTTCCAGTAAATAGGGTGTCCGGTTCTCTACACTCACCATACGAAACACAGCAGTACCAAGCTGCTATTTCACGCTGGTATTCTGCGAGAGCGTGGTCCTTCCCCGGTCGAGCCGGATTAAGATGGAGTACCTCACAGCGTGGAATAATACTGATTCTCTATACTCTTTACCCGCAACACAGCAGTACAAGCGGTGTCGCTGTTTGGTGAAAAGGTAAAAAGGTGGTTCCTACCTCTAGGCAGAAAAGGAGTCCTACCACCTTGATTGTAATCGACCAGACAATCATCAAATATACACTCGGTTAGTGGCTAGTGGAATGGCGGTGAAATAAAACGGACCGTAACTTTGACTTTGCTCTCCGTTGCCAGCTTGCTGGTCTAGATATCATTTCGGAGGTCTTACTAGGGGCGTAGCTACCGCCGTATCAGCCGTATCAATGATACGGGGCCCCCGGGTTACAGAGGCCCCGAACGTATGTAAGCAAAAATTCTGAGGACTTCTATGGGACAGGATGATGGTTTGAATTGTTTGGCTAGCTTAGTTCTTAGGAGTATTCATTGTAAGTAATAACTTATAATCAATATATAATTATTTCAATTCAATGCGGGAGTTTTTGTTCCTTTTGTGAAAAATCTTTATCCTTAATTTGGGCCCCCTGACAAATTTTGATACAGGGCCCCTCTAAGGCACGCTACTCCACTGGTTCTTACATATACTTACGACATGCAGTGAACTGTGAATCTATGTGCATCGAACTGTAAACGTTTGCTATTACTGTACGACACGTGTGGGACGTCATTTTGCGTTTTACCGAAATTAATTAGTGTTAACGACCCAAGAGACGTGGTGGTAAAATGGATTTTTTAAGCCGCCCCACACGAGAAAATACTTATTCCGTCGTCATATATCCGCAAACAGTCCATTAACTATTAACATATTAACAAAAATAGTTTTTTATAAATATACGTATGATGAGGCAAAAGGAAATGTTATACTTTCTCTACTTTCGGGTAAGTACCACTCCACTTTCTCGCATAATAATTGATTTTATGCCTCGCTTAAGAGTAAAATTCAATATCACTCGTTCCATGGGTTCCTTTATTCGTGATTATATACTCATATATTTCTATATTCACTGCATAGAAATTTAATAATTTGCTTTTCTGATAAAATAAATTAATATACATTACTTTAACTATGACTTTGTGTCGGTGAACGGCAGAGTCAGACACATCCTAGGCGTAAGTTTATCGGCCAAATTGTCAATATATGGGATAAATTAAGAGTACTCTTAACCGACGAGCATGTATGCGTAGGTATATGGATGTGATGGAGGCGAGTGAAGTGTGTCATGATCGTGCCAAGATCGTGGAAGTCCGTAGTCTCTGCCTAAACCTCTGGGTGTGAGGCGTGAGTGTTTATGTATGTATTTAACTGGTTATATATAATATTATATTTTACTTTTAATTTTCTTTGGTGAAAAGATGGACATAGAATGATGGTTTATTATTCGTTAGCCCAAAAGAAACTTAAATATACGCAGGTTTAGTAGTCTCCAAAAGACACTCAGTCGACAAAATATTTTATCAACGCTAATGACCTCTCTGTACAGAGTAATAGCACAGGTAATAATAGCGTTCTGTGCTACCGCCTAATATCTCTTGTAAACTAATGTATAATAAGCTAACGTTAAACCATATATGTTGCGTAATCAAGACATTTAAGTTTATACTTTTAAAAAATGAGGAACAAATCTAAAAATAAATAATTTAATTAAATTACGGAAATGAACTGAAATTACGGCCATTTAAACGTTAAGAACCGTACTTTTCAATGGTTTTATCTAGTGCACTGTCCTCTCAAAGATTAAAGATATATAAATGAACACATATCATGAGTAGATAAACGAATGATAGCCTGTATAGTTTCAAAAATATACAATTTTATAATAACTAACTTTAATTATTATAATATTAGATTAAATTTTATAGAAAATAAAATAGAGAGTAGAGTCTTTTGCTGCTGTAATAAATGATTGATGAATGAATAAAATATAATAAGCTTGTAGTCGTTGTTTAATTCTCACGATATATTTGTTTATTCCAGGTAAGGTTTCATGGCTATACTAGAAAACTGGAATCCTTTCAGTAGCACTGTAGTCAAATAATTAACAAATTCTATATTAACCAACCAAAATTACTCATATTACCTAATATGTTGATTTAAATAAATTTTATACCTAAAATCACAAAACCCATTTGATGCTTGGTCACGATTTGTGGATAGCAGATTTTTCAGTATTGGTTTTAGACTATGAAGATCATCTGCATTATAAATGGTAGAGATAAATTATTCCTGCAGTAACAGAGTAAATGAAAATAGGCCTACATCCAGAGAACAACGTTGTCCGCGTCCAAACAAGTAACCACTATGTAGTAATAATTATATCTATAAATGATTATAGCTTCAGCTTACATTTTTTTTAAAAAACGTTACCCCCACACTAGGATTTTCTCCTGTACCGTGGAGGCAATTTACAAACATAAATTGCACGAGGACAAACATCCAGACCCGGAACAATTATCTGTAGGCCATACAAATACTTGTTCCGTGCGGGATTCGAACCCACGACCCCCAGCGCAACAACTCATTGCTAAGCCACTGCGCCACGGAGCTGTCAGTTATAGAACTGACATGCATTAGAAGAATCCTTACAAAACTAACATATGTAACTAGGATCTAAGAAAGTCGTGCATTGCACAACAAAAGGAGAAAAGAAAGGGTTACGACCAAAAAAATTAATAGCTTAACCTTAGTAGAAGAATAAGAAAAATCTCTGAAAGTCTGTAATAGTGGCTCCAACTCGCCGTACCCTTCAGACAGGGACACATTTGGCGACAGAAATAGGTAAGAGGGGAGTACCTGCCCTGACTGGCTCCTAAGTAGAAAAGCAGTCGAGAAAACAGAAGGAAACACCCAGGTTTTATAGATAGATGTCGAAAATTTTCACCTTATAAAAATACTTTGAAGCCCTCATTCGAAATGAAATAGCTATATAAATTTTTAAATAAATAATTATAGATTAAAATAACCACATTGTATATTTTCATAATATTTAGTATATAATAATTATAGATTAAAATAACCACATTGTATATTTTCAAAATAACAATTAAATGAAACATACAGACAGCCACTTGAAGCTAGAATTATTAAAATAAATTTATGAAATTATTACATAACTTTTAAATTAGTGTTTCAATTTTAATTGCAGATTAAACACTAATTGCATTTCATTTCTCATTTTCATTTTTAATTAAAACTATGTATATTATATTTAAGCATATTTCATTTGATTTACTTTTATTTTCCAGAGTATTTATGTTTAACCTATTAACGTTTTTTTTTTTAATTTATATTTAAACTTTAAAAATAAATCACTACTTACCAAACCTCCACCAACTATAATTATGTCTAAGGGCTTTTTCTGATGCCCATTCTGTAGCGTAGTCATTTTAAATAAAGATTGAACGTTCTTCGTTAATGAATATACTGTACTTGTCGGTCTTGTGAATGCGGAGTCGTTAATGTGACCAGTATTGCTTATTATTACGCAACAATATCTTGAATATCTCGAGAGCGATGTTTAACGGAAGTCTACGAAAACACAACTAAACCAGTATACGCAGTCTGGACACCCTAGCCCCTAGCCAACTTCGTGCGCGTGTATATTCACATATGCGTATAACAATTTACCTATAGTAAGTGCATTAGATAAATATTTTACTTTCGGGAACCGGTTATATCGTAAAAGAACAATATACTTAATAATAATATAACCGCGAAAATGATATTTCATCTAACATGATATTTTATCTGTTTACTGTTCTTTCTTAGATTCTTAATAGGATTGAGTTTCATAATTGAAACTAACGAATAAATAACTACGTACATTATTTACTCTTTGTTATAAAAAACAAAATGGAGTGTTTCACATTCACTTTCTTAAACAAATCTGATGTTAATTTATTTTAGCTCTGGTTATCAGCCTGTATTTAAATTAATAAATTTATTTCGGCTTGTAAGTATTAAACATTTACCCGGGAAGTGATTTTGGTTCTGCGCCATTATAAATTCTCAAAATAATCTGTTTTTTTTTAATACACTCACTGGTATAGTTTTACAGTTGTTAAGTCCACTGATGAACGTAGGTCTTCCCCATAGTTTGCTTCATAGGTGGGATATTTGACAAAGTTGCAACGTTGTTTTTAGTTGTTATTACGAAGATACTGCTGCCCATCTCTCGATTTGCTTCCCTATGTCGCCTCTTACGATATTCACGGGACGATGTGGGATGGGTGGTGAGTTGGGATGATATTCTTACACCGCCATTTTATTTATACATAAAAGTAAAAACATAATATTGTTTCTTTTTATTTCTTGTATATTTCTAGCTAGGATAAATACTTACGATATACGTTTTTACAAAAAATAATTAATGATTTTTTATTATATTAAATCGCGACTTCGTCCGTGTGAAATTTATTACAAATGGTTTTCATGGGTTTTCATTTTTTGCGCGGAACCCCAATTTAAAAAATAAATAAAAGTAGCTTAAGTTACTCCTAATAACATCAGTTATCTGCTAGTCAAAATAAAGTAAAATCGGTCCATCCATCTCGGAGATTAGTCGGAACAAACAGACAGACGAAAATTAAAAAAAAATATATTGTTCAAAGTACCATATATATACTTTCATATACATTTAGTAAAAAGCTGCTATTTTGACATTACAAACAGACACTTGAATTTTATTTATTTGTTTAGAAGCACACGAACCCACAATCACCACCTGGTGGTAAGTACCTAGCTAATGTAGCCCATAGGCACTAGCTACATATTTGTCACTTCTAAGGAATAAGAAGAAATCCCTTATAACCTGTAGTAATACTCGCTTTCTTTTTCTTAAAACTGAAATACAGCAAAAGGTGCACGACCAGTTTGCAGAAATTGGTGAATGGGTAGTACTAAATAATAAAAGTCTTTCTTTCTTCTTTCGGGCTCCTAGTAGTAAATTTTACTTTTGGTCCGTTGGCGTAAGAAAAAGAGGAGATCTCCTACCGTACAAAGACAGCACAAAGCACGCTCAAGGCACCGAGTGGTCAATGGTCATACAGAGTTTGTTATAATGAAGAGTCCTCTGAAAATAATTATAGCGGGATTTAGTTGTTTCCGCTTGCCGCGTGAAGATAGCCCCGCCACAAGTTTATTAAATGTTTATCCAACAAATTAATGAAATATTGAGGACCAGTTACGAAGACTTTTCAATTAAGATTAAAATTAAATAATAATTAATTTCAAGTTTTCTAAGCTGTTTACTAATTCTAGTTGTTAGAATAATTATAAAACTGTCAGTTTAAGAGTAAATATATAAGCTATATAATAAATAAGTTCAGGAATGGCGCTGAACTGCGCAATGCAACACGGACCCCTAAAAACTGTTAATGGTGCACACTCATATGTCGCATTGTTCAAGAATGGCGCTGGACTGCGCAATGCAACACGGACCCCTAAAAACTGTTAATGATGCACACTCATATGTCACATTGTCATAAAGCTTAAGAAATAAGCCAAACAAAAGCGTATGAGCACTTGGCATATGTGCTTGCCACTATCCTACTTAGGGTTTCCACATTTTGTTTGAGCAAATATAGTACTTTTCCCAAAAAAGATGCAAAAAAGATGTACCTACTTTTGGGCAATTCAGGAAAAAAGGACTCATTTATTTTTTATCTTTAGATATATTTCCATATACATATATATATGATTTCTTATATATATATATATATATATTTATATATATGATTTCTTACCCTTAAAATAATTAGAGGAATCTGAGCAATTTAGATTAATATTTTAATAATACACTTTTAATTATATTAATACATCTCTATTAGCTCTATTTCTTTCTTCTTTCCATTTTACATTCCAGACTTCCAGTTAATATAAAAAAGCGAGACCGTATAATCAGAGCAGAGGATGGGCAGCAGCATGAAGTAGAGGTTTACCTCTGCGTTTCGCTTGGTGAGTGCAGGTGGCCGGAGGCCCTTTTTACTGGAAATGAGGCATTCCATCTTAGTCCTCACGGGTGACAACGCATCTACATTTTGATTTGTAACAGAGGATAGATGTAGATGTCCATGGGCCGCAGCAACCACTTACCATCAGGTGGACTGTGTGCTTGTTTATCATATATAAAAAAAAACATATATATAAAAGCATCTTTCTGATAACAGCAAAACAACAATAAAAAACTGCGGTTGCTAACCCGCTCACCAAGAGTGGCAACTATGGCAATATACCCGCCCTGATAGGAACGAAGAGACGGCCCCCAGGCCCCGGCGGCCCCGCTATTCATGGCTACGGTAGCGACCATGGTAACGGCGGGGCAGGGGGTGCTAAGAATCTCCGGTGGAGGTTCGGTTGCCACCTACGTCGACTCGACCTGGCAACTTAACATATAACGCACGCACCCTGAGGACTGACGAGAAGATCCTGAAGCTGGAAGAAAAGATAGATAAGTTGCGCTGTAATATCATAGCATTATCCGAGGTCCGAAGAGAGGGGGAGGACACGGTAATCCTCGAATCCGGCACTTGTTCTATCACCGGGAGGGCGACCATCTGTCCCAAAGAGTTGTCGGATTTATCGTTCACAAGTCTCTCGTTAACAACGTTGTAAAGATTGGGAGTGTATCGACGAGGGTTACGTACCTTATACTCAGAATCACCAAACGGTATTCGCTGAAGGTCATACAGGTTTACGCACCAAACTCGGCACACCCCGATGAGGAGGTGGAGGAAATGTATGAGCATATCTCTAGAGCCATGCATTCCTCCAAAACCCGCTATACGGTGTTAATGGGAGACTTCAACGCAAAACTAGGCACAAGGGAGAACGGTAAACTGAAAGTAGGGAAATTCGGAATAGGGCAACGGAACCCAAGGGGCCAGCAGCTGGCCGACTTCATGGAGAAAGAGGGACTATTTATGATGAACTCTTTCTTCCAGAAGCGGCCCCACAAGAAGTAGAACTAGTTGAGACCCGACGATTCGACAAAAAATGATATTGACTTCATTATGACGACCAGACGACAACTGTTCAGTGATGTCTCAGTGATCGCGAGGGTGAAAGCCGGCAGCGATCACCGAATGGTGAGAAGCACACTGAACCTAAACGTTAAGTTGGAGATAATGAAGTCGCCTAATGAAGTTAACGCTCCGTCCCCCTCGTGCTCTAGTACAAAGTCCCGAAACCTTTCAACTCGAGCTATGGAACCGTTTTCGGTGCCTAGAAGATTGCAATGCAGTGGACGATATGAATGACAAGCTCGTGGAAACTGCCTATGTGGTCGGAGCTATGTTTTGTAAGACCCGTCGCAGAAGAACACAAAAACTCTTCGATCACACTCTTAATCTCATGGCTGTTAGACGAGATATGAAGCTGCGGTCTTCAGTAAATTTGACAGCATACAGGCAACTGAACAGACAGATCTCCAAATGCATGTGGCGAGACTTACGCAACTTTAATACTGCTCGTATTGAAGAAGCGATCGAGCGGAACCAGGGCTCCAAAATTTTTGCTAGAGATCTGTCTGCCAGAAAGAGCCAACTGTCGAAGCTGAAGACCGGGTGTGGCATCGTTTCCGGGACACCTGAAATTTTGAGTGAGATTGAGAGGTTCTATGGGCAACTATACACAACATCGGTGGAGCTACACGCAAGTGTGAGTAACGATTCAAGAGCGAGTCTTATCCGACACTATTCCGATAATATCTCGGACGTCAGTCTGAGCGAGATTAGAATGGCTCTCTAGCACCTTAAAAACGGCAAGGCCCCAGGCGAGGATTAAATTACAGCGGAGCTTCTGAAAGCGGGTGGAAAACCGGTACTTGAAGTCCTTCAAAAGCTCTTTAATTCCGTCCTCCATGGTGGCATTACACCGGAGGCGTGGAGCAGAAGTGTGATGGCCTTGTTCTTCAAGAAAAGTGACAACACTCTCCTGAAGAACTACAGACCGATTTCCCTTCTGAGCCGCGTCTACGTGCTGTTTTCGAGAGTCATTACGAATCGTCTCGCGCGCATACTTGACGACTTCCAGTCTCCCGAACAAGCCGGTTTCTGAAAAGGCTTTAGCACCATAGACCACATATATACCCTTCGGCAAATTGTACAGAAGTCCGAGGAGTACAATTTGCCACTATGTCTGGCGTATGTGGACTATGAGAAAGCCTTTGATTCCGTCGAAATTTGCAGACTTTTTTTCTGCAGACCCTTCAACGGTGCAAAGTTGATTGTCGGTATATCGAAATGCTGAAGTACTTGTACCGTAGGGCTACGATGGCTATCCGAGTACAGAACCAGAGTACGAAACCTACCCAATTGCAGTCGTTATATCCCCGAAACTCTTCACCGTTTTCACGTTTTCAAGGTTCTGGACTGGAAAGTAAGTAATTCTAAAGAAATGTTTTTAAAAAGACGAAAAATTTATAAAATTATCTTTGATGATCTTATATCTAAATATTTCCACCTTAATAGATATAATAGATAAATATACATATATGTCTACTCTTATAATTTTAAGTTATCTATTTATATTTTAAATAACTTTAAACTTTTATTATTTTTGATAACTTTAAAACTAATGATTGAGTAAGTTATTGCGTGTGCTTTAACTACCGGAAGGAAGTTAGCGTAGAATATTATGTTTTTAAATTAAACTGTATGCCACTTAATTTCTCCTTAAGTGCTCCCTTTGAATCCGTAATTGCTCAATGTCTATTCCTATTAATTAATTTATAAATAATTTTAAAAGAATTCAATTCTTGAAAATTTAATTTTGCTTTAAAACATAAAATATCTACTTTTTTAAATTAAACTGTCTGCCAATTAATTGCTACAAAATTCTCTATTGGAATCCGTAATTGCTCTACGTCTAATACTATTAGTTAATTTATAATTAAGTATCTACTTTTTTTCAATTAAACTGTCTGCCAATTAAATGCTCCTTAAATTCTCTCTTAGAATCAGTAATTGCCCCACGTCTAATACTATTAGTTAATTTATAATAAATTTTTTAAAAATCCAATTTTCGAAAATTTTACTTTGCTGTAAAACATAAAATATCTACTTTTTTAATTTAATTGTCTGACAGTTAACTGCTCCTTAAATGCTCTTTTAGAATCGGTAATTGCTACACGTCTAATACTATTAGTTAATTTATGATTAACTTAAAAAAAATTCAATTTTCGAAAAAAAATTGCAATAAAACATAAAATATCTACTTTTTTAATTAAACTGCCTGCCAATTAATTGCTCCTTAAATTCTCTCTTAGGATCCGTAATTGCTCTACGTCTAATATCATTACTTAATTTGTAATAATTTTTAAAAAAATCATTTTTTCGAAAACTTTATTTTGTTATAAAACATAAAATATTTACTTTTTGGATTAAACTGTCTGCCAATTCATTGCTCGTGAAATTCTTTCTTAGAATCCGTAGTTGCTCTACGTCTAATACCAGTAGTTAATTTATAATTAAATATTTACTTTTTTCAGTAAAACTATCTGCCTGTTAATTGTTCCTTAAATGCTCTCTTAGAATCGGTAATTGCTCCACGTCTAATACTATTAGATAATTTATAATAATTTTTTAAAAATCCAATTTTCGAAAATTTTACTTTGCTGTAAAACATAAAATATCTACTTTTTTTAATTTAATTGTCTGACAATTAACTGCTCCTTAAATGCTCTTTTAGAATCGGTAATTGCTACACGTCTAATACTATTAGTTAATTTATGATTAACTTAAAAAAAAATCAATTTTCGAAAAAAAATTGCAATAAAACATAAAATATCTACTTTTTTAATTAAACTGCCTGCCAATTAATTGCTCCTTAAATTCTCTCTTAGGATCCGTAATTGCTCAACGTCTAATACTAGTAGTTAATTTATAACTAAATATCTACATTTATCAATAAAACTATCGGCCAATTTATTGCTCCTTAAATGCTCTCTTCGAATCGGAAATGTTTCCACGTCTAATACTATTAGTTAATTTATAATAATATTTTAAAAAATTCACTTTTTGAAAATTTTATTTTGCTATAAAACATAAAATATTTACTTTTTTATTTAAACTGCCTGCCAAATAGTTGCTCCTTAAATTCTCTCTTAGTATCCGTAATTGCTCTACGTCTAATATCATTACTTAATTTGTAATAATTTTTAAAAAAATCATTTTTTCGAAAACTTTATTTTGTTATAAAACATAAAATATTTACTTTTTGGATTAAACTGTCTGCCAATTCATTGCTCGTGAAATTCTCTCTTAGAATCCGTAGTTGCTCTATGTCTAATACCAGTAGTTAATTTATAATTAAATATTTACTTTTTTCAGTAAAACTATCTGCCTGTTAATTGTTCCTTAAATGCTCTCTTAGAATCGGTAATTGCTCCACGTCTAATACTATTAGGTAATTTATAATAATTTTTTAAAAATCCAATTTTCGAAAATTTTATTTTGCTATAAAGGCAAGGCGTAGCGAAGAGTGCACGCCTTGCAATACATAACGCAGTGTTGGTACCGACTTTGTTATATGGCAGCGAAACCTGGGTATGCCAGAAGAAGCATAAAAGTAAGTTGAATGCAGTGGAGATGCGATCTCTTCGTAAAATGTGCGGCATTACTATGGCCGACCGAAAGCGAAACGAAGAGATTCGCAGTATGGCAGGTTTGAAAGATGACCTTATCACAAAAATTGATAAGGGCGTGCTTCGGTGGTTTGAGCACGTTGAGCAAATGAATGAAGACCGAATGGTGAAGAAAATATTAGCGCGAAAGTTAATATTAAAAGGTGTCGAGGTAGACCGAAACTTTCGAAGACCATGTGAGCGAATTGCTCGAAGAGGGTAAGGTCAAGAGTACTCGGATACCTAGACGTGCATGCATGAAGAAGATAATGAATCTGAAAGAAGCGAAAGAGGTTTGTAAGGATCGTGACACTTGGCGATCTGTTCTCTCTGGCTACCCCGTCAGGGATTGTGCGTGAAGATACGTAAGTTATTTTGCTATAAACCATAAAATCTCTCATTTTTAATTAAACTGTCTGCCAAATAATACGAGTATCTCATTAAATGCTCTCTTATAATCCGTAATTGTTTCACGTCTAATACTATTAGTAAATTTATAATAAATTTTGAAAAATTCAATGTTCCGAAATTCAATTTTGCTTTGAAACATAAAATATCGACTTTTTTAAGTAACTTGACGACCAATTAATTTTTCCTTGAATGCTCTCTTAGAATCGGTAATTGCTCTACGTCTAATACTATTAGGTAATTTATAATAATTTTTTAAAAAATTCAATTTTCGAAAATTTAATTTGCTATAAAACATAAAATATCTACTATTTTACGACCGGTGTCAATTCCCTACAACAAGTTATAAGTAGATACCTACCCAAGGTAAACAGTTAAGTTTAAACTATCTGTTGCTGATTATCGTGATGTTAGAAAGCTAAGCCGAGATAAAAAACAGATAGCTCATGATAACTTTGGTTAATGCGCCCTCCTAGGCGTTTTGTTTTGCCTTCGACGTGATTTTCGTCACCTTTTATAATGAGGTAGTTAAATAAATTTTGTTCACAAGTTTCTTTACTCACCTCGAAGAAATTACTTTTAAGGCTGATATTATTTTCAATAATAATAACTCATCCACGGACGTTTTATTTAATCTGAATCTAAATAATATGTAAACCAGAGTCAGAAAATTCACGTCTGTAATTTATTAGAGTATAAACTCGGCTTTTTCAGTATCTACAATACCTCCGGAATCAAAAAGATCGATCTCATACATTTCATTATCACTTTCATCGCTGAACAAATTCATTTTTTTTAGATATTAAATAGGTTTATTTATTTAAAAACACTGCAAATATTTGCTAACTCTCAAAATTGGGCGATAGACAAAACTCTGACATCTGGTAATTTGAACTAATCGCCAGTTAACTGCCAAAACGTTGTTGAAACTTAACTCAGGTAGTCGGTAAGTCCTCCGAACGTTAGATCGATGTGATGATTAAATATGTCTATGTATCTTTCATTATTGAAACGGAAAATGTAACAATAGATACCAATGGTAGACATTTTAACTTCCAGTATGAGATAGATAGGTTATTGAGACCGGCCGTTTTGTACGTGGTAGAGCCATGCTGCAGCTATATTAGTAGTATAGTTGTAGCACGAATGGGTCGGCTCGATCGGGGAAGGACAACGCTCTCACAGAATACCAGCGTAAAATAGCAGCTTAATGCTGCTGTGTTTCGTATGGTGAGTGTAGAGAACCGGAGACCTTTTTACTGGAAATGAGGCATTCCATCTTAGTCCTCACGGGTGACAACTCATCTACATCTTGATTTGCAATAAAGTATAGATGTAGATGTCTATGGGGTGCAGCAACCACTTACCATCAGGTGGACTGTGTGCTCGTTTGTCACCCTTATCCTATAAAAAAAAATCAAATAGTCTGCCAATTAATTTCTCCTTAAATGCTCTGTTAGAATCCGTAATTGCTTTACGTCTATTCCTACTAGTTAAATTATAATTAAATTTGAGAAAGAGTGATCCCATTTGAGTAATAGCGCCATCATTAATAGAATTTAGTAACATTCTATATGTACGTTCATTTTATCGAAGAAAAATTGATTGACTCTCAAGGTATGTTCTAAATGGGTTTAGGTATCATCCCCTTCAGGCTTTGTACCCATCTTCCAAACACACTGTATTTGTTTCTCAAAACTTGTCAGCGCTGACAAAGTATGTGTTAGTGAGAAAGATAAAATTTATAACTAATATCAATATAAATTATACTATAGTATACGTCCTCGGGCAAGGATGGAATCACAGAGGAGCTTCTGAATGCGGGTGGAAAACCGGTACTTAAAGTCCTTCAGAAGCTCTTTAATTCCGTTCTCCATGTTGTCACTACTCCGGAGGCGTGGAGCAGAAGTGCGGTGGTCTTGTTCTTCGAGAAAGGCGACAATGCTCTCCTCAAGAACTACAGACCGATTTTCCTTTTGAGCCGCGTCTACGTTTTTTTTTTTATATAGAATATATAAAAAAAATGGGAATAGGACTAAGATGGAATGCCTCATTTCCAGTAAAGAGGGCCTCCGGCCACCTGCACTCACCAAGCGAAACGCAGAGGTAAACCTCTACTTCACGCTGGTTTTCTGTGAGGTCGTGGTACCACCCCGGTTCGAGCCGGCCCATCCGTGCGACAGCAAAAGCTGCCGCGTGGCTCTACCACTGACTACCGCCGCCCATGAACATCCGCAACACCAGGGGAATTGCAGATGCGTTGCCGGCCTTTTAAAAAGGTGTAAGCTCTTTTCTTGAAGGTTCCTAAGTCGTATCGGTATTCGCTGGTGGTAATTGATTCCACAAGGAAGTTGTGCGAGGGAGAAAACTTCTTCTAAATCACACAGTGGTGGACCGCCAATCATCCAGATGGTATTGATGGTAACGCGAGTTTTGTCGGGATATGCGATGGTGAAATTGAGCGGCTGGAATTAGTCCGAAAAATTCCTCAGAGCACTCCCCGTGATAGATGCGATAAAATACGCAAAGAGATGCAACATCTCTACGCAGTGCCAGTGTATAGAGCCGATCAGAAAGAACTCGGTCGTCGACGATTCGAACCGCTCGAATCTAGCGCAGATGCGGTCAAGTGGAAGGAGCTGGCACTGGGGTGCCCCGGCCCAAAGATGAGAACAGTATTCCATGTGGGGCCAAACTTGCGCTTTGTAAAGTTGCAAGCAATGTGCCGGCATGAAATACTGTCTCGCTCTGCTGAGCACGCCAAGCTTTCGCAAATTTGGCCTTCCCTTCCAAGTGACCACGAAACTGCACACTATTCGATATGTCGACGCCAAGGATTCCGATACTGGCTGAGGCAGCAAGGGGAGTGCCTTGAAACTGAGGAGATACGACAAAGGGGTTCTTTTTAGCGGTAAACGCGCAAACTTGTGTCTTTTGGGGATTGAATTGGACTAGATTTAGTCGGCCCCAATCCGAGACTTTGTTAAGTAAAGACTCGACTTCAGACACAAGTTTGTCCCGGTACTCAGCGACGTTTTCCCGAGAAATATTGGCACGGCCGGTATATAAGGCATCACCAGTGTTGTCGTCTGCTTAGCAATGAATGCTACCAGTTAGCAACATATCATTGATATGCAGAAGAAACAGCGTTGGTGATAGCACGCAGCCTTGTGGAACACCAGCGTTGATAGGCTTGAAATCAGAGCATGCACCGTCTACTACGACCTTGATACTTCGATCAGCAAGGAAACTGGTGATCCATTTGCACAATTTCTCGGGAAGCCCATAGGAAGGAAGCTTCGAAAGAAGCGCTTTGTGCCAGACCCGATCGAAGGCCTTCGCTATGTCCTAACTAAAGGCCAATGCCTCCCCCTTGGACTCTACTGCCTCCGCCCATCTATGAGTTAAGTAGACTAGAAGATCACCAGCTGATCGACCCCGACGAAAACCGTACTGGCGGTCACTAATCAGCTGGTGATCCTCAAGGTACCTCATGAGCTGGCAGTTTATAATGGATTCCATTATTTTGGAGAACAAGGAGGTGATGGCGATAGGCCTGTAGTTGGACGGGTCTGAGCGGTCGCCTTTTTTAGGGATCGGGTGGACCAAAGCTGTCTTCCATGAATTCGGGACTACGCCTTGGGAGTAGGAGTACCGGTAAAGATGCGTTAAAACCGGTGCCAACTCCAGAGCACACGTCTTCAGCACAATGGGAGGGACTGCATCGGGCCCACTCGACTTGCTGACGTCCAGGGAGAAGAGTGCTTTGCGAACCGAGCACTGTGTAAATCGCACATCCGGCATGGAGCACTCACATCGCGGGATGGTCGGCGGTGTGTTCCCCCCGTCATCTAGAGCCGAGTTGGACGCAAAAAGAGAGCTCAACAGATCGGCTTTCTCCTTTGCGGCATGGGCCAGTGAGTCGTACTCTCTGTGCAGAGATGGAAGAGATGGCTGACAGAAGTTCCCTTGGACAGCCTTGGCGAGAGATGATGTTTTCTACGTGATGTTTTCGAGAGTCATTACGAATCGTCTCGCGCGCAGACTTGACGACTTCCAGCCTCCCGAACAAGCCGGTTTCCGAAAGGGTTTTAGCACCATAGACCCCATATATACCCTTCGGCAAGTTGTACAGAAGTCCGAAGAGTACAATTTGCCACTATGTCTGGCGTATGTGGACTATGAGAAAGCCTTTGATTCCGTCGAAATTTGGGCGGTGCTGCAGTCCCTTCAGCGGTGCCAAGTTGACTGTCGGTATATCGAAGTGTTGAAGTGCTTGTAAGTAGGGCTACGATGGCTATCCGAGTACAGAACCAGAGTACGAAACCTATCCAATTGCAGAGAGGTGTAAGACAGGGTGACGTCATATCCCCGAAACTCTTCACCGCTGCATTGGAAGACGTTTTCAAGCTTCTGGACTGGAAAGGATACGGTATCAACATCAATGGCGAGTACATCACTCACCTTCGATTTGCTGACGATATAGTCCTTATGGCAGAATCGCTGGAGGGCCTACTATGCTCAATGACCTCAATAGTGTTTCCCAACGGATAGGTCTTAAGATGAACATGGACAAAACAAAGATCATGTTTAATGTCCATGTCACACCTATGCCGGTAGTTGTTGGGAGCACTGAGCTCGAAGTTGTTGACGAGTATGTTTACCTGGGACAAATAGTCCGACTAGGTAAGTCCGACTTCGACCGAGAGGTCAACCGACGAATTCAACTCGGCTGGGCATCGTTCGGAAAATTATGACACATTTTCACGTCAGGTATACCTCAAAACTTGAAAACGAGACTGTACAACCAGTGCGTCGTATCTGCAGTTAGCCTAAGCCTTTTGATAAAATGTATGTCATTTTTAACTATAGGATATATATTATTTACGATATTTTTTTATGATAATTAGGTATTTTTCTTCATCTTCTTCGAATTCAAGCCTAAAAGTCTACTGCTGGACATGGCTTCTCCTGTTGCTGTCGGTATATATGCCTTAATTGTCACGTTCAGCAGGTGAATTGACGTTTGCAGTACCAAACGTGGTAGCGCCACGCTGCAGCTATATTATGGCTGTAGCACGAGTGGATCGTCCCTCACAGAATACATAAAGCTTTCTGCTATTTTGTGTAATAGAGATTAGTGCAACCTCGTTTAAACTCATTAAACCAGTTGTAAACAGTGGCACGAGATGGGGCTTCATCGTGAAAGGCTAATCCAAGTCTATCATAACTTTCTTGTTGACTTAAATAACATTGAAAATCATAAAAATCATTGTACGAAAATTTTCTCGCGTTAAATTCATGCAAACGTGACACAGTCACTTTTCAATTTGCTGCCAAATCGTAAACAAATTACTAATTAATAAAATATATACACAATAATATTGGCAAAGAGTTCCATTTACAAAATTTGAACTTATTTTTTTATTATATCGTTTACACTTTCAGTGTCGAACTCGTATAGAAAGATACCTCATAAAAAATATGCAAAAAAACTTCGGTGAGAAGCTTTAAAAAATAATCACGAGGATGAATATTAAGTAACAAGTAATTAATATTCATACTCGTGAATATAAAATTCACGGAAAAAAACAACAACAGAGCATAGTACGAGTATAGCAACACCGCATCTATTCCGTGCGCTGTGAAAACAACCTATTTAACGACATTAAGTTGAATGGCCAATTTATGATAAACTGACACTAAATATTTTTTTATCGTTAAGTCCCTAGGTGTTTGAAACGAAGGTCATATTATTAATTATCATTTGGATATTTAATAATCATTGAAATGTAACTTTTGTCCACAAGCTTCTAATATTAAGGTGACTGACTTATTCTTCTTTTTTTCATTCTTTATTCTTCTTTTTTTACGTTACCCCCACACTAGGATTTTCTCCTTTATCATGGAGGCAGTTTAAAAACACAAATTGCATAAGGACAAACATCCAGACCCAGAAAATTATTTGTAGACCATACAAATACTTGTTCCGTGCGGGATTCTAACCCGCAGCCCCCCAGCGCAGCAATTCATTGCTAAGCCACTGCGCCACGGACAACAGGACGTGACGAAACATAAATAAATATGAATTTGAGAAGAGGCCACAATAACACAATAAGAATTTTGTAGAAGCTGACTGAAAATTTAAAATATATAATATCATCATCATGCAGCATGATCATGATTTATTTTATGATGAGACCTTACCTCCGGACTTAATAGAGTGACTTGAAAGTGTACTTTGAAGACTGCTACTGGAACTCCTCGACGATTAGAACTAGATGTGCCGAGTTTGGCCCCGTTTTGTTAGTTATGATGAGTCCTTACCTCCGGACTTGATAGAATGACTTGAAAGTGTACTTTGATGACTGCTACTGGAACTCATCGACGAGTAGAACTACATGTGCTAAGTTTGGGCTCCTTTTGGTAGTTATGATTAGACCTTACCTCCGGACTTGATAGAGTGACTTGAAAGTGTACTTTGATGACTGCTACTGGAACTCCTCGACGGGGAGAACTAGATGTATCGAGTTTGGGCTCGTTTTGGAATAGACCTTACCTCCGAACTTGACGAGTGACTTGAAAGTGTACTTTAATGACTGTTACTGGAACTCCTCGACGAGGAGAAATAGATGTGCCCGGTTTGGGCTCGTTTTGTTAGTTATAGAATATAATAGATATATAGAATAGACCATACCTCCGGACTTGACGGACTGACGTCAAGGTGTACTTCGTTGACTGCTACTGTAACTCATTGACGAATAGAACTACAATTTACAATATATTTTATTTAATTTTTCACTATTATTGGACATTGTGAGTCGTGCACTTTCGGATTTTCCAAACTTTTTTTAATTGAAATTTGACATAAAGGTATTGGAAAATTGGAAGTATAGTTATAAGGTTATTAGTGAAAACTTGTGTGTATTTATACTACTTACAAAAATTAAGTATACTCGTAAACATGTTATACGTAATTTTTTAATGCGCTTAAGGCATGTACAATTAGATTTACGAATAGTTTTTTTTTTATATATTATGTGTATTTTATTACAAAACTAGCTGTGCCCGCGGCGTAGCTCGCGTATACAGGTTTTACATAAAGAATTTGTCGTTTAGGTAAGAGAATATAAAACGATTTATTTCATTACTGTATCAATAAGTGGTAACTAAATAAATCATTATCATCAAAGTTCTAAGTCGTTTATGATAGAGCTTCTGTGTAAACGACGTTAGAAGTAGGCTTAGCCGGGGTGTACACAAAAAGGTTACGGGGGCTACTAACGCGGGAAAAAGCAACAGAGTTGGCCATGTGCAAAACAGTCAGTAGAGGTACACTCCTACAAGGCGTAAAGTTTGACCTTGCGCTTTATTTACGGTCATCGCATAACACACGCTCACTGTAACTGGGAACTGAACGCGCTTAAAACTGAAAGGAAAGATACTTCTTAATAGAGGGTTTTTGGGCAGTGCTGCCAGATAAAAAAAAACTCATTCAGCTCTAGGACAACACAAAAAGCGCTAGATTTCATGAAAACAGCGCTTTAAAAAAGCCCTAGATTTCGCACTAAATTAACTACAAACAAAATTTGTGTTTTTTTATATAATCATAATAAAGAAAACAACATTAAGTTTTTTTTCTGGCAATATTTTTTTGATGTATCAATACTTCGCAGGACATCGACTTATATTTATGGCAATTGCTGTCAACAGTAGTTAGTACTGTACGAACAATAAAAATGTCATTAATTGTTTTAAAGTGCAATGTATTTCGCAACTTAGTTTCAGATGTCAGCATCTGATTGCGGTTGCTACACAGTTTCTTTGTGTTATAACTTCTAAGTAACTTTTAACTTAGCTGTGCTCTAAGCAACTGACTGAAACTGAATAAAGCAAAATAAAATGCGTTGCCAAAACCATGAACGAAAACTTTAATAAAGGGGATTTCCCCGCTTATAGTCGTCGGTAAAAAAATCAAGTTGATCATCCTAAAGGGGAAGCCAGGAGATCCATAGCACTCCTATATCCTAGTTTGGACTCGTCTCCCACGCTCTTTGTTTTGTGTAAAAAATATGTTTGAAAAAGATAAACTGCAATGTACTATTTGTGGGAAAAATAATAAAGGTCATTATTATTATTATCGGTAATGTGGACTAACAGAGCTGCTATAAAAGAGATAGACCGCTAGTCGCTACAATTTTGAAATGTGTGCTAAATACACCAAAAAGCGCTGGATTAAGCGCTAGGTGCTAAAATTTCGAAATGCGCGCTATACATTCCAAAAAAGCGCTAAATCTAGTTCCCAAAGCGCTAAAATAACAGTACTGGTTTTGCGTATATTATAAATACAATATCACGACATTTCGTTGCAAAATTTTTATTTTTGGTCGGGTTCCGTTGTATGGCTTCGATGGATACAAATTTCTTCAGTAAGTCTCAATACGATTCATCGGCGAAAAATCTCAACACAGCAATTCAGAAAACTTTGTAATTTGTACAACTCCATCCATTACGTCCTTTGTGTGAGAAAACATCCTTTTTAAATCTCTTTTTGTGTTTTAAGTATAAATATATTAATTATTATGGAACGTTTTTTTTACACATAAATCTTTTTATTACTATTTCTGAGATTTTATGGCGCCATTGAACAAATCCGAACCTACATTTCAAAATAATAATCATTACTTTCGATAGAATTAACCAATTTTAATAAAACAAAGATTAAATGCAACTCGAAGATACGCTTTATGATTTTCTTAACGATTTCTTTGAAAATAAAAGATGTTTACTTTAGACGTGATGCGTTCATATAATAACAGACAAATAGACAGACAGACAATTCTAAAAATTATAAAATGTTCTTATTTAATTATTTTCAGTTCCCCATAATGATTTTAGCCACCAAAATATATATACAATGTACAGAAAGAGACACAACATGTTATCATCATTATTATTATATGTATATATTTAAAGAGAGATGGCGCTGCTAACATCAATTCTAAAAATAAAAGAGATTAATTGACGCGATTGATACATTATATAAAACGTAAGAGAACTTATAAATCAGTGCCTGCACAGTAAGCAAAAAATAAAGTTTGACTCTCGCCAAAACCAACGCAATTGTTAATAGCTCTTTTAAAATTTGATTTACCACATAGAGTACTCGGCGGTAAAGAATAAATTGAGTTTGTCAACACACAGTAGGGCAGCGAGTAATATAATAAAGATTAGCAGTAATATGAAAACTCATCTACAGGAAAAACCACATTGAAATTGCATTACATTTTCACAACACCACCATCTATCGAAGAAATGGGTTAACTATTGTGCTTCAGATTTAGTTAATAAGGTTAATATATTTTTGTATAATATATTTAATACGTTCTTTAATACTTTTGTTTACTGCGTTTTAGATATACATAATTATATCATTATTTTAAATAACTTAACTATGATTTATGATATGATATTAGTTTAAAATGCACTTGATGACTCAAACAAAGCCACCGTTGAGCAAATTCGTACCTATACTTCCCTACCCATACTTCAGAATATTTATCATAACTTTTGATTGAATGAACTGATTTTAATGAAATAAAGACTAAATGTAACCCGAAGATACACTTTATAATTTCCTTAACAATTCTTATGATATAAATTAGTACTTTATACGTGATACGTTAACAAACAAACAGACAGACAGACAGACAGACAGAAAATTCTAAAAATGGTAGAAATGTATTTAATTACTTATTTTTAGTACCCCTCAATCACTTTTATTACAAAAATATAAAATGTACAGACATCTGCTATTTACAGTTTTATTATATGTATAGATTTGTAGTGACACACGAACTTGTGTCCGAAGTCGAGTCTTTGCTAAACAAAACCTCGGAACCGGATCGGATTAGGGAGGACTAAATCTAATCCAGTTTAACACCCATATGACACAGGTTTACGCGATTACCACTAAAAAATATTTTTCAGGGCAATCCCCTCGCTGCCTCAGCCTGTATCGGAATCCTCGGCATCGACATATCAAAAAACGTTCAGTTCCGCGGTGGCTTAAAAGGGAAGGCCTAATTGGCCTCTAAAAAGCTTAACTTGCTTTGTAGAGCGGGACAGTATTTCATGCCGGCACACCGCTTGCAACTTTACTAGGCAAGGCGCAGAGACGGCCTCACATGAAATACTGTTCTCATCCAGAGCTAGTTCTGCCTAGATGCAGAGGCACCCCAATGTCAACTCCTTCCTTCCGCAGCTTGAATCATCGGCGACCAAGTTCTTTCTGATCGGCTTGATTCACTGGCACTGCGAAGAGCATTGCATTTCTTTGCATTTTCTATCGCATTTGCAACGGGGAGTGTTCAAAGGAATTGTTCGGATTAATTCTAAATTAATGCCAAATTCCGCCAACGCACGGCATGACAAAATTGCCGATACACAACATCTGTATGACAAAGCATCTGTGTCTTATTTTCTTGTAAGTTGTTTTAAGGCGTACATGGTTACCACATGGACCTGGACTATTAGCTCGATTATTGTCACTTCAGTATTATAAGAATAAAAAATTAGAACATTGTAATGTTAAAATTGGATTATGTATTACACAAAGGAAATACGAACCGTGTCATTCGAGACAAAGCCAACGTTTCATGTTACCCACTCGCGTAGACTTAGCGGTTTACGGTCAAATTTCTCACAATTATTAAAGTAATCACTTTACTTTGATAAACTAGATAGTATATCATCATGTATGTAAATTATTAGTGCGTAAAGCCCATGGATACCTACAAAAAGGTATAGGTGTTGCGTTGTTAGCCTCGAAGAATAATATGAAATAATATTTCTGACCAGAATACAGCTGTAGGTGCACTGCTGCTTGACCGCATTAATAGATATAAAGGGGTATCAACCTTCTACCGAACTTGCACACCTATTATCTTTATATATAAAAATTACGTGTCACGTTGTTTGTCCGCGATGGACTCCTAAACTACTGAACTGATTTTAATAAAATTTTACACACTGCGTTCAGTTTGGTCCAACTTGAGAGATAGGATAGTTTTTATCCCGATAAATGACCCTCAATATTTTTGAGAGGGCAGAACAACGTCTGCCTGGCGAGGTAGTACTATTATAAATATTATAAGCCTAACGGCATTCCTACCTGTCAAACCGTGGTGTGGTGAAATATTGTGTAATCTTTTTCTTCTCTACCATTAACTGGTCACATGTAAAATTATCTTCTACTAAATCCTCATAATTACAATATTAGGCCAGGTGCCCTAATTCAAAACTACGGCGACGTAATTGTATAACTTTTTTCCAACTAACAAAAATGACAATTGAAGCCTTTATAATGTTATAAACTACTATAGAACAGGTATTGTTAATTATCTTTACTAGACTCCAGTCTCACACAAACTTGGGTTCATTACGTTTATAATTTAACCTGTTTGTCATCATACATTCTGTACCTGTTTGTGATAAGAAAATAAATAGTATTATATTCTAATAACTACTTATATCTTTATCTACACGCAAATAAATTAATTAATTATTAAGCTCTGTCGGTTTGTCTAGCTGTCTATTATTATGTTTGTCTGTATGGGCTTCAATGGCTGAACCGATTGACACGAAACGTCGCGAACAAATAGAAAGCAATGCCAGGAGCCATATTTTAGAATTTTTTAAATTGAAAAATTGATAAAATTGAATAAATGGTCTTTGATAATTATCTTGAATCTAAATAACGTCACTTTAATAGATTCCACTCAAGCGAAGCCAAGGCGTTGCCTGTATGCTGTCATATCCGCTGAAGACTGCAGCTTCATTTTCCGTCTAACAGCCATGATTTAGAGTGTGATCTGAGTTTTCGGGTTCTTGTGCCACGGGTCTTGCAGAACTTAGGTCCGACCGCATTGACAGTTTCCACGGGCTTGACATTCATTTCGTCCACGGTATTACAGTCTTCTAGGCACTGTTAACGATTTTGTAACTCGAGCTGAAAGTTTTCGGGGCTTTGGATTAGAGCGCGAGGGGGACGGAGCGTTGACCTCATTAAACGTGACCTCTCCAACTTAACGTTTAGGTTCAATGTGCCTCTCACCATTCGGTTATCACTGCCAGTTTTCACCCTCGCGATCACTGACATCACTGAACATTTGTCTGTCGTCTGGTCGTCATAATGAAGTCCAATCTAAATTTTTGTCACACCGTCAGGGCTTGACCAGGTCCACTTTTTGTGGGGCCGCTTCTGGAAGAAAGAGTTCATCATAGAATATCCCTCTTCCTTCATGAAATCAGCCAGCTGCTGGCTCCTTGGGTACCGTTGCCCTATTCCAAATTTCCCTACCTTCAGCTCACCGTTCTTTCTTGTGCCTAGTTTTGCGTTGAAGTCTCCCATTAACACTGTATCGTTGGCTTTGGATGAATACATGGCTCTATAGATATCCTCATACATTTCCTCCACCTCCTCATTGGGATGAGGCGAGGTTGGTGCGTAAACCTGTGTGACCTTTAGCGAATACCGTTTGGTGATTCTGAGTACCTGAGTACACTCATCGACACACTTTCAATCTTAGCAACGTTCTTAACGAGAGACTTGTGGACGATAAATCCGATACATCCTTGTGACAATAACTTGCCGGTTTCGAGGATTACCGTGTCCTCCGCCCTCTTCGGACCTCAGATAATCTTATAATATACCAGCACAACTTGTCTATCTCTTCTTCCAGCTCCAGAATCTTCTTGTCAGTCCTCAGGGTACGTGCGTTACATGTTAACAAGTCGAGTCGTCTTAGGTGGCAACCGAACCTCCTGCAGGGATTCTCAGCACCCCCTGCCCCACCGTTACCGTAGTCGCCGCTGTAGCTATAAATAGGGGGCCCGCGGGGAACTGAGGGCTGCTTCTTTGTAACTCTCGATATGGTTGTCAAGCTTGGCGAGTGAGTTGGCTACCGCAGTTTTTTTTTTGTTTTTTGCTGTTATCAGAAAAATGCTGCAACCCATCTCCTGCCTCAGTTTCCTTCTGTCGCCTCTTACGATACCCACGGGAAGATATGTCCTTGTGGATATTCTTACACCGCCACTGAACGGTACTTTACCTAAGTAAAAGATTTTACAATCATTATTTCTTGCTTACGCAAACACTACATATTGAATGAAACTAGTTTTTACGGATATTATCGCGTTTTAATAACTTATTTTTATTCCGGACGTTTCGAGTACTTTACAGCAGCCATGGTCACGGAGAGACAGATGTTCGACGTTCCAATGTCATAACTAACCATGGCTGTCTTCAATTTGAAATTACTTATTATTTTTTGATCCAGTCTACGCAGAAAGAACTTAACTATATTTCATTAATTATAGGATCATTAAAAATTATGATTTTTTTTTTATTTTATATATTCTTTGCGAATAGTCCTTAGTAAAAATCAGTGTTCTTTTGCGAAGATTTCTGGTCTATCAAATCGGATGCAGGTATATAATCAAAGATCTGATGTCATGAGAAGGCGATTCAAATCGTGATCACCGACTGCCAACTTCCCGGAGCGTCGATACTTCACATCAGGTATGTGTTTCTTTACGCGGGTTTTTAATAATATTTTTGTTTGTCCTATGTAAGAGAGTACGTTTTAATAACGTATTTTGTCGTGAGGGTGGAAGAATATCCATTATTCCATATCTTCTCATGGGTGTCGAAGAGGCGACAAGGGGAAACTGAACTGAACACCTGAATAGAAAAATGCTATGACAATTCTGCTCTAGGAGGCAATCTAAGATGAAGGCCTATGTTCAGCAGTGGACTTTTGACAGGCTGTGATGGTAATTAACGTATTTTATTCCGCATCATTTTTTTTATTTCATATTTAATACCATTATCCATATGTTTTCTTCCTCGCACAACTTCCTTGTGGAATCGATTACCACCACCGATTTTTCCGGACCGATACGACTTAGGGACCTTCAAGAAAAGAGCCTACTCCTTTTTAAAAGGCCGGCAACGCATCTGCAATTCCCCTGGTGTAGCAGTTGTTCATGAGCATTTACACGTGGTAGAGCCACGCTGCAGCTATATTAGGTTGTAGCACGAATGGGTCGCCTCGACCGGGGAAGGACCACGCTCTCACAGAATACCAGCGTAAAATAGCAGCTTAACGCTGCTGTTTCGTATGGTGAGTGTAGAGAACCGGAGACCCTTTTTACTGGAAACGAGACATTCCATCCTAGTCCTCACGGGTGACAACGCATCTGCATTTTGATTCGTAATCGAAGATAGATGTAGATGTCTATGGGCCACAGCAACCACTTACCATCAGGTGGACTGCGTGCTCGTTTGTCACCCTTATCCTATAAATAAAAGTGGGCAGCGGTAGTCACTTACCATCAGGTAAGCCACATGCTCGTTTGTCCCCTCTTTTATAAAAAAATCATTTTATGTTGTTTATTGAAGTCTTGGTTTAAAACAAACTATTCTGTTTAAGTCAACAGATTAAATACTTTTTGTAATAAGACAACTACGTTATCTGTGAGTTTGACACTAGGTTGCAGGATTCCTTTTCTGTAGGTACCAAACTTTTACCTACCCCTGACACCAAATAGCAGTGCTGTGTTCTTGCCCGAAGGGTTAGAGATGACAGCGCATCTGTCTTCTCTGTGTACAAAGATGGAAAGCCTCACAGCCTGTATCTTTGTTTGAAATTGACTGCAGGATTGCAACAGCCACTTACCATCAGGTGCACTTTCAGTTCATTTGTCTCTAGAATTTTATAAAAAAAAACAATATAGGTTTTGATGAGTGTGTTTGCGAGTACATATATGTGGCGTTTGATTGCGTTGACTTAGAAGCTTGAATTTCTTGCATCATTATGGTACTTGACATAAATTTCAAATTGACTACCCGTTCCTGAGAAAAACGGTCTTTAAATACGGACAGATGAACTGACGGACGGCAAACAGTGGATATCCATAAGAATTCCATTTTTCCCATTGAGTTATACTCGTATGTACTGCGTAATAGAGAAGCCATTCAAAACAAAGATTGTGTCCTACTCTATGTCTTAGCGCATGCGCGGGAGTAGTAGTAGCGCATGCGCGAATACTTTAATTTAATTTAAAATAAGATATTAATATAAAATAAATATAAGAACTTAATATAAAATATCTTAATTTAATCTAAACAAACATATTTCTAAATAAAATGTAATAATAATTATTTTATGGAATTGAGAGATCAGGCGCAGGACCAACGGCTTTACGTGCTTTCCGAAGCACGGAGGTAAGACACCGCCAACTCCCTGACTTCGTGCAATTACTGAAAATTTCTTGAGCGAAGTCTCAATAACTGATTTTTTTGGCCCGGGCCGGGATTTGAACTTGAGACCTCATAATCAGCAGTCCCACTACTACAACCACTAGACCAACGAGTCAATCAAGAACCATACTAACAGATATTTAAATGGTGAATCTCGACACCATCCTTCACAGTTAGCTACCGTGGGAAAATCTTTGTTTGAGAGAGCACGAGGGATCTGTGACACCTGGCTGCCGAGGTCCACCACGTCAAGCAAGTTTAGTACGGCAACAAGCTTCGGGTACCGCGCCTACGTCACAGCGAACGAGTGAAACTGGCCACAGACGAGCGTGTGCTAGCCATATGGCAAAGTAAACATACTTAAAGCCGCCGAATGAGCTTTGTTAATTTTTACCATCAGTCAATTGTAATGTCCCTCTGCTGATGCAGAAGTGTACAAGCTTGATTGTGAATGTGGTCTCTCTTACATAGGACAAACAAAAATATCATTAAAAACCCGCGTAAAGAAACACATACCTGATGTGAAGTATCGACGCTCCGGGAAGTTGGCAGTCGGTGAACACGATTTGAATCGCCTTCTCATGACATCAGATCTTTGATTATATACCTGCATCCGATTTGATAGACCAGAAATCTTGAATGAATGAATGAATGAATGAATGAATGAATGAATGAAATACACTTTATTGTACACCAAAAAATACATATGAGAAGAAAAAAAGAACATAATTTATTTAAAGGTACAATTGGCGGCCTTATCGCTTGGGAGCGATCTCTACCAGGCAACCACATTGCAGAGGATAAAATGACCTGTGAGAAAGGGTAAGGGTGTACGTAGGTTGATAGAAAATACACACGACATATATAATATAATCCATAAATACATACATCTATAATATAAATAAATACATTTTAAATACAAAAATATATACATACATATACGAGAGCAGAAAAGATTAAAGAAGTGAAATCAAAGCCTAAACGTAAGGAAAAATGAGTAGGTAGTAATTTTTTAGAGGAAAAATCTTCGCAAAAGAACACTGATTTTTACCAAGGACTATTCGCAAAGAATATATAAAATAAAAAAAATCATAATTTTTAATGATCCTATAATTAATGAAATAAAGTTAAGTTCTTTCTGCGTAGACTGGATCAAAAAATAATACTTAGTTTTTCAACCAGTGTGCGTTCGTCATTGGATTACATTTACACCGTACTCGTCGCTTACAAACAAAATTGTCTTTCAAAAACGAATATTGTTTTGCTTAACCTCGACAGTTCATCAGAGGGAGGTGATGCAGAAATCGGTTTATGTGTGTTACTTTTAAGTAAAAACAGGGAGCGTCGATACTGGATATCAAATCATACATATAAAGTTTAGAGAGGAATATGGTGAATTTAGACCTTTTAATGAATTCTATTAATAAAAGTTACGAAGAGAAATGAGTATACGCACTACGCAAAAGTTCATTCGGGTAGTGACAGACACAAACTGAGGACGTAGTGGCGGCGCGGAACGGTGTGCGGGGTACAGGGGGTGAAATATAATATGAAGATATCGCTCAGTCGATCGAAAAAATATTTATAGTATGAGATGCAATATATATTACATCTCAGTGTAAACGGTTCCATTAAAAAGTACGATGAGCGATATTAATTTATATCTCGAGATATAATATATAATTTATTACATTATATCCCATTGTGAAAAGCGAGCTTAACAATTTATGCTATTAAAGCTTCGCTGTCATAACGTATAATATAATAATTTTGTTTCTCTTAATATTCTCAATCTAAATCTTTAATCTTCTTTCCTTAATGATTTATGACCTTTTTGTAGAAGTAAGAGTGACAAACGAGCATGCAGTCCATCTGATGGTTAGTCAAAAGATAAGCCAAAGATTGAAACAATCCGAAGTTAGATTATATGAACTGCCTTCACAAAAACAACTTTGTTACCATAATATACGTGGAACAGGATCTAAAATATCACTTAACTAGTTTTTACACAGAAATAGGCGAACCATTGTGACTTAAATGTATAATTTTCCACTTAACGTATAATAAAATACTGGCCTATGTATCGGATTCATTTATTGATAAGTTTAAATTACCTTAGACGACCATGTATTTGTAACGTGTTCCAGTAAGGCAGTACCCACACTATGTAGTTTCGAGTTTTATTTTTAACCGAGGTTCTCATTTCGAGTGCATTTTTTTTTTGTATGTATTACGCGATATCTTCGTAGATTGTGTGTGATTCTTTTATTATTAAATAGGTTAATACTTCAAGGGTGGCCCTATATAGATTTGAAGAAAAAAATTCCACTCTTGAGGGTAGTAAATTAATTACTTGTTTTTTAGCAATTTGAAGTCTGTTTTAACTTTTTCTCAACAGTAATTATTATTAGTTTCTTAGTCTAGAGACTGTTAACTGCTGTCGGAATACCTCACAAGCTTTTCAATACTCAGCCTATAAATAGTATTTTACTGATAACGGTTCTCTATATAGAAATATAGCTACTTAACCCTTAAATTGGCAGACAAAAAAATTCTTAAATATATAAATTTCTTGAATAGAACTGGAATTTAGATGGATAAATGAGTACTAAAAATATTTTAAAAATTCTGAATTTTTTTTAAAACACGTGTGACCTGGTATACACCGCCAAATGCGTGAAAACATAACTAATCATTTTGATGTATCTTGCGGCATACTTTGCCAATATACGGGAGTGACAAATAAGTTAAAATAAAACTATAAATTAAGAAAAATTGTATTTTATTTAAGAAATAATAATAATATTATCAATTTTTGGTATGAAAATCAAGTTGGCAATTTCGCGGGTTCTTGCCAGTAATAAAATACAAACGTATCTGACACTTGATAAACATAATAAAAATTGAAATTTTGAGTAAAGACGGCATCGACCCTGACTAGTCATAACCATTTGCGTAAGCTGTAGTTTTTTTTTTTACCTTCTCCGTTTTCTACTGTAGTCTCAGATTTACCTGTTTTTTGCAAACCTTCATAAATATCAAATCGGAAATTTTTCAATTACAAAAAAAAAGAATATTGTGGCCTGACCTTGCCTGTATAAAACCGAGCGAAGTTTCCAAATTACCAGCGCCGAGTTTTGAGGAGTCTTGTATAAAGAGATAAGCATATCCGCAAGTTCCACCCCTCCCATATGCTTATTATATTTCTTCACGATCTGCGGGCAGTTCACATCTTTACTACGCGATTCCTTGCAATACCTTTTAAATTTTATATACTGGCTGGGCCCAAACGTTACCAGTTTGTTATCACGGACAACAGATATACGGTTTTTGTTGCAAACTACTTCGCCATAACTGCAGTTTTTTTTAAACATTATCCGTAGGTAAAGTAATCTCTGCGCCCCTAAGTCTATTGCTCCGTATTGTCCCAAGTCCACATACCCCGTAATTTTCTCTCAATATAGAAAATAGTTCAGGGCTAGAAAAAAAAACTGTCACAGCAATAGCTGGTTTATTCTTGATAGCTAGGATAAATTTCATGAATTATAGTTGTTTAACGAATACTTTGACCTTGATCATTGTCGCTCTCCTCTTCCCTATGCTTTCCATCTTTCTAGAGAACAATCAATAGAGGGAGGTGGCGAAAAAGAATAAGTGCAGGCATTCGTTATGAGTTCTTCGGCATCAGACAGACAGAAATACAAAAAGTTATATGCTGAGTAAAAGTATGTTATATTGTTACTTTAGTGAAAATAAGCATGCATTAGTATTTATTGACATTTGAAGCACAGAATAACACTGTAACACGCATAAAACACAGTCAAAAAAAAAAAGAAAATAAAGGATTCCTAGCTTGCTGAGTTCACTTATTTCTTCATCAGCGCCATTTTTTCTTTTATAATGCCATAAATTTTGCCAGGTCCATGAATTATTTTTTTACCAAATTTGAAATAATTTTGCCACCGAGATAATTGCAGCAAATCCTAAATAAAGTTGTATATATAAACATAGATTTAGTTAAAAGACCGAATTTCAGTACACGCAAATTCGGTATGGATTCGGAAACACAGGTGCACTCTCTGAATAGAGAGAGGGAATCCTCGCTCTCAGAGTCCGATAGGACAGTAATACGACAAAACTAGAGAGACATCAGGCGCAGGACCTAAGATTTTACGTGATTTCCGAGGCACGGGGGTATAACACCGGCAACTTCCACTGAGAATATCTTGGCAGAAAAGTCGAATAATTGATTTTGGCCCAACCTAGGATTCGAACACATAATTTCCCCGTCTATTTTACGAGCACCTTTGTTTCCTTGAAATGATACCGAAATGAACGGCTGGAATTAGATACCCCGTGGTATATGGTGGATGGACCCCGTGTTAGATGCGATAAAATGCGCAAAGAGATGCAACATATCTTTGCAGCGCCAGTGAATAGAGCCGATCGGAAAGTACTTGGTCATCGACGATTCGAGCCGCTCTGCGCTGAATGCGGTCAAGTGGCAGAAGCTGGCACTGGAGAGGCCCAGCCCAGAGATGGGAACAGGATAGCATGTGAGGGTGGACCTGCGTCTCGTAAAGTTGTGGGCGGTGTGCCGGCATGAAATACTGTCCCGCTAAGCTTTTTAGAGGCCAATTTGGCCTTCTCTTCCAAGTGACCACGAAACTGCCATTGTTTTATCGCTCTGTTTGCCCCGTGCACTGTTAGTATAGAAGCGGGACTCTTCCACCCCCACCCCCACCCCCCAGAATACGCGGGGTAGCCTGAGCACCCACCCTCAGGAAGAAGAGGATAGTTTGACCGTGGATGCTCAGTGAGATATTTTAGTCTTTTCTTTTCGAAATCCGCTACCATGTTATGGGGGGGGAGGCCTCCAGCCACCTGGAATAACCAAGCGAAACGCAGAAGCCCAACTTCTACTTTATGTTGGTATTCTGTAAGATTGTGGTACTGCCCGAGCCGACCCATCCATGCTACCGCAGAAACTGCAGCGTGGTTCTACCACTGTTAATTCTATAGTCTAACATAACAAGCAAAATAAAAACTTTTGAGGAAAGCCACGACGGGTGTAAAAGTTGTTATGGAAAAAGTATTAAATAAAACTTTTGAAAAACCCTCGACTGGTCGGTCTGTCATAATAAACATGACAGACCTTATGAAAAACCAACCCCTTTAAAACGCTTTTTATTTTTATCTTTCGTGATTTACTTCCTTTTAGTCGGGGGTTTTTCAAAAATTTTATTTAATCCATTTCCGATTACAACTTGTACATCCGTCAGTCAGGTCAAATTTTTTTATAAAATTAATGATACACTTTTTTGATAATTACATAGAAATTATATATGAAATGGAAGGTAATTTAATTTAGAATACAATTTTATTTACATTATTCAAAATGCCATCCCCTATTTTGAATACATGCCCTTAATCGACGCGGCCAATCATCAATCGCAGCACGCAGCACGCACCACATTCATATCTATTTCTGCCGCTGCTTTAACCAAAGATGCTCGGAGAGATTTCTAATTCTGATGAGGTTAAGCGCAGACTTTCTCCTCCAAAGTTTGCCATATCTTGTAATCCAGTGGATTTAAATCTGGACTAGAAGAGGGCCAGTCTTCATGTCCGATAAAGTTAATTCCACGGGCGTTCAACCTGTTATGCGTGCTTCGTGCCCTATGAGCTGGTGCAGAGTCCTGTTGGAATATCCAATGTCTGTTTTTGAAAATAGTTTGAGAAAGAGGTTCCACTATGTTTGTTAGGACGGTATTTTGGTACACCTCGGCACTGGTTTTTACACCTTTTTCACAGAAAAACAGGAAAAACAACAGGCTTATATTAAGGCTTAACCTCAGTTAAGCCTGAATATGAGACTCCAAGCCAAACCATGAGTGACGAAGGATAATGTCCTCGTTGAACCCTCGGAATACGCGTGCTGGCTTCTTCACTGCTGTGGGCATACACCTTATTATTTTGTTTATAATAACTTTCTTCGATGTTAAAAATTTTTTCATCCGAAAACAAAACATCGCGGCATTTTTTTCCCGGGTACCGCCGTAACAAAGCGCGGGATCTATCCAGCCTATTTTTTTTTCAAACGCTCGTTCAAAAAATGTCCGGTCTTCTTACGATAAGCTCGTAGTCCTAGGTCTTCATTGATCACTCTTTACCGTGGTTCTGCTTAGGCCCATCTGAAGAGCTAAGATTTTTTGTTTACGAACAGGATTTCGTTAGATTCGCGCCTTCACTGATTTGATGATTGTGGGTGTTCCTAACTGTACGAGGTTGGCCGGTCCTCTTACGATCTTCGAAGCTTAAATCTTCAGTGAATCGTTTGATAGTGCGATAAACAAATCGTAGGGTTATTTTAAATTTTTGTAGAATATTGAAAATCTCTTTTGGCGCGTAACCACAGCGGTGCGGCGCGATAACCGCTACTGTATCTTCTTTCTTCGACCACTCATTAAACGTAGTGATTAGGTGATTATATTCTCTTTGCACTCCATATTTGAAAATGAATTAAAATTAATATCTTTTTTTATTGTCGGCAAGCGCAAACGTTATATTTTTAAAATTGGTGAAGTTCATCTAGCAAGTATTCAAAAAATTTAAATAATAAGGTTTTGACAGAACGTATGACGCCACTAAGATAAAATTTAATTTAATTTAAAAAACTTTATTGCAGGCCTTTAGAAAAAAAAGGATACAAAGGGCGGACATAATGCCTCAAGGCATTCTCTACCAGTCAACCCATGGAGTGGTGAGTTTGTCGTAGGTGTAGCAATTAAAACAAAAGAAAAAAAATAAACTAAAATTAATACACATTATATGTAATAAAACAGATTATGATATAATATTATAATGTGTAAATGCATATATATTCGCACATTTACATATATTAACACATATTCATAATATAAATATATTTATATGCCATTAAACAAATATAAATACATATATGTGGATATAAACATACATAAATACATATATGTGGATATAAATATACATAAATATAAAGTTAATACGTGCATATAAATACGATTAATTAACAATTTTGTAATTCTAATGATTATTCAGTAAATGCTCGCGTACCTTCTTTTTAAAGGAGTATTTGTTAGGTGCTTTTCTGTTATCATCAGGCAAGGAATTCTAAAGACGTGCAGCCTGTACAGTGAAGGAGTTACCATAGAACCCGGTGAGATGAGTAGGAATATAAATCTTGTTATTAGAGGAAGATCGAAGAACCCTATCATGACAAGAAGAGAGATATTGAAATCGTTCTTTGAGGTAAGAAGGTGAATATGGATCATTAAGAACCGAGAAAAGAACAAGTAATATTCTGGAGTTGCGCCTTTGCCTTATGGTAAGCCACTTAAGCTGAGATCTATAATGAGAAATATGGTCATTGTTCGCGCCAAGCGCTAGTTTCAAGGACTGACGCGAGAGGGCGCTCGGCGCGGTGCATTCATACCGGTTTGACTTTCGGTCGTGCGAAAAACGCATACAGGCAGGCAGTCGTCTGCCAGCTGTGCTAATGTCTGCACGCTGTTAATTTTGTGCGGGAACCGCGGAATAGTTAGGGCGTCTAGTAAATATCCTGTCTAGGAATTATAACGCGCATTCCCTGTTTGGATAGCCTTTCCCGGGACTTATTGGGTCCGACTCAGAATCTGTGTAAGTGCATTCGACAATATTAGCTAGTGCGGCTTCTGATATTCTAGAACTAACTGTTGCTACGCGAAACGGTCGTGACCTTTGGTCCGTAAACTCCGTGTGCGTTTTGTGCGTTAACCTTATACCCAGCGATAGTTAGTGGCTTCTGTAAGTTAGTTAATCGTACGATAGAGTTAATTGACTGTCATCGTGACGAAAGAAGAAAGTGACTGTGGACAACCTCGGAAGGCCCCCTCAAGTTGGAGCGGTGTCGACGCTCGGGCTGCTGCCGACGGCCAAGGTCTAGGTTCAATCACCATCAGTCACACCCAGATACACATCACATCACTTATTTCCCTTTCACTACACAACCACATGTGACCTGACCGACTCCGGAGGGACCAGTCGCCTTGGATATAGGTAAGTAAGCTCCGCCTAATTCCTCTGCCGGTCGACTGGCCGTAGTATAGAACGCTCCCCCATATATTTTAGTGTAATTCGAGAGATTCCACGTGGACACATTGAGGCCCAACCTACGTCTGCTCGGGAAGTCTTCAGCTCATGGGCTCCTGAGGATTTGACCCTTTAAGGGAGCAGCCGTAGGCCGTAACAAACTGGTGGCAGAGCGTGGTTCCGGGTTCGATTCCCCGGTCGATCCCGACCATAGTGTTGAATAAAAATTAAACAATTCTGGTGGCAGGGAGCGTTGGTTTGATTGGTTTAATTTGTATCTACAATCACGCCCGTCTGTAATACGTAAAAATATTTTTTTGTACGTAATAATAAAATTATTTCCCTTTGTTGTTTGTTGCTTGCCTTTTTTTTTTGGTTAGTGGGTAATTTGAAAAACCGCGCCCTAGGTTGCGCAAGCGGGAGTTTTTCTAGAGATATACGTCATGTAGGTTGATGGTTATTTTTACGTAATCGGTTAATTATCGTTGTCGGATAGTTGTAGTGGATTACTTATCAAAGGGTCGATTTCCGTGCTAGGCATTTTTTGTTGATCGACCGTGATGTGTATCCTCGTTTGTATTGTAATTTGTATTTGAACTAAAGAGTAGTAATTTGTATTTGCGCCATTTGAATTTAGCTTGATTTGATCGCACTAGTATTTGTTATTTGTTAATTTGATTTGTGTCTTTTCTTTTGTGTTAACTTGTATTTGGTCGATACGTAGTAATTCGTATTTGTGTAATTTCTATTCAATGCGATTTGATAGGAACTGCATTTATTAACTGTTAATTTTTGTTGTATTTTTTATTTGTTATCTTGTAATTTGAGCTCGAGCCGCGTCGTAATTTGTATTTAGTAGTGATGTCATCGCCCAAGCTACTAATCCGTTATCTGCGGACTGAGTTGCGCTGGGCCATAAGCGCCCATGCTTTGATAGGTAGACCGGATAGGATCTATAACTTAATGAAGCGGTTCGAGCAGGTGGATGTTCGAAGGGCCGCAGTGGAGGAAGCTTACGCTGAGCTCGAGGATTCGGATGTGGAGAAGGGAGTCCTGGACTCCTGCTTCGCGGACTATGAGCAGTTCTTGTGGCTCACGGACGAGTTGATCGAGGCTGAAGGCAGGTATGCCGAGGAGGCGCGTGAAGCTCGGATGAGTGACCTGTCCGAGTCCTCTCTGAAGCAGCTTCAGCCGGAGCTGTTGGGACGACTCCCAACTCTGGACCTGCCAAAGTTCTCCGGGGTCCTTTCCGAATGGCTGACCTTCGTTGGTCTTTTCGACAGCCTAGTGGATGCCCGGAGTGACTTGACCCCGAGCCAAAAGATGGCGTACCTCCTGGCCTCACTGGAGGGGGAGGCCACCTCCTGGCCTCACTGGAGGGGGAGGCCCTGGGCGTCGTCGGCCACTTGAGATTGTCGGACGACGCCTACCAGACTGCTCGGGACCTCCTAGCCAGAAGATACGCCAACGTCCGGCGAATTGCGGACGAACATGTTAAGCAGCTTCTAAGCCTCCCGCTGCTTAGTGACCGGGCCAGACTACGTCCGGACCTGTTGGATCCAGTCTTGGTGGCCTGTAATGCGTTGAGGCGGCTGGAATTACCAGTGGGCGAATGTGCTTTTTTGTTGCTCCGCATCGTGCTGTCCCGTCTACCTCTCGACCTTCGAATCCATTTTGAGGAGAGGTACGGCGGGGACGAGGTCTCCTATATTCCGCCCTTCTATGACCTGCTGCGGTTTCTGGAGGAGCAGTGCCGGCAGATCGAGAACGCGGCGGGCACCGTTTACGACTTACGAGACGTGCCCAGTGAGAGGCTGAACCCGCCAGGCAAGTCGTCGTCAACCCCCCCCCCTGCTCCTATTGTCGAGCATCTGATCACCGGGTAACATCGTGCCCGAAATTATTAAGTAAGCCGGTTCCAGCGAGGCGAACTATCGCCAAGGAGCGCCGCTGGTGCTGCTCATGTTTGGAAGGGCACCTCCAGCGAGACTGTCCGCATCGGCGGCTCTGTCTGCATTGCCAGGGCAATCATCATGCAGTTTTGTGCCTGGGTGCGAACGGCGTCTCCTCTCGGGGCTCTGCCAGGCCCTCGACCCCCACGGGCGGGGGCGCTCAGCCACGCCATCTGCCGGGCGGCTCTCGGCGCCCGCCGGCCGGCCACCAGGCCCCTAAGTTTTAAAGGGGCCCCTCCCCCGACCAGTCGAGGGGTAATTCCCCCAGGGGCGGGGGTGTCATCACCCCCCCCTCAGCGTGTGGAGAGGAACTTCACGGCCACTCATCGGTCCGCTGGACCCTTCTCACTCCCGTTAGCTGAGTGGCCGCGACTGGTGTACCACTGTTCCCCATTTGATGGAAGCGGCCCTGGCTAGCTGCCGCCTTAGCTCCCACCACGGTCACCTCCACTGAGCCTTAAGCCGTCAACAGTCCACTTGTCAAAATGTTCTGTTGCCGACGGCCTCAGTGAAGGCGTACAACCCGAGTGGCGACTGTTAGCGGTTGTGCTCTATTGATCTCAGGTTGACGCCATGTGGCCTCCCCTTCGTGGTGCGAAGATTAGGGCCCCTCTGGAGCGTTGAATCACGTTGTCAAGGGGTATTAGATTTGGTTTGGTCGAGCACTTAGTCAAAAAATACTTGAATTAAAATTAAAAAATGCTTTGAGCTTTCCGCGATATTTTCCTATTTGTAGCGGTTTAAATTAAAAGAATTGAATTTAATCTACTCCTTTAAATGCTACTGCATGTGTTTTGTACATATATTTAATCACTGTATTTGATTGTTGCGTCTGTTTGCTGAAAGGAAAATTTGAATTCATGTGAAATTGAATGGCGCGCTATTTGAAAAATTATGTATATGTTTATGATAGTGTTTAATCATTTTGCTTTGCGAAGAAGTAGGGCTGTCCCTTACGTTATTGTTTTGTTTAATTTGCAAGTTGACCTATGCGCTTCGGTGATTAATTGGTTGAATTGATTCTGTAGTTGAACATTGAGCTTTTGAAAAATTAGTTGAAATATGAGCATAGGACTACTTGTCTAACAGGCTAGCTAGTTTTGGAGATTATCAGATTGAAATCAGCTGCCGCACTATTTAGTAAATGATAATATGATGGGTGACCTGGCTAGGCCTACTTGTTGAAAATTCATACTAGGGACTATCTGTGCGTTTCGTTCGGCTCTCCACAGACGACGTTCATGTGGAATTTGTGGGTGCGCTCTGCACTGAAGCAACTGCTGGCACATAATTTGTCTGGGCAGCTTCGTGTAGCGCCGCTGGTTGCAGAGCTGATCCGGTCGGATTGCGGAACTAATCATAGGGGCACAGATAGGTGTTTGAAAGAGGTCGTCGGACTTCTGTTCAGTACAGGACTTGTTAAAGTGCTGCGATGCCCAGGAGGGACATCCAGTGGAGGCTGACCCTCCGGCTTGCCCACGTTGGGGCGGTAATTTTGAGGCGTTGGTTAGGGTTGCAAGATCTGCTGGGGTGCCTAAGGTGGCCTAGTTTGGCTGTAGATTCGGTCTTGCAACTTGCCGTCGCGACCTTGTCCCGCTGACCGGTTTGCTCGCGGACCTAAATCCTTATGTCCGGGACGGGGGTTTGTTCGCGCCAAGCGCTAGTTTCAAGGATTGACGCGAGAGGGCGCTCGGCGCGGTGCATTCATACCGGTTTGACTTTCGGTCGTGCGAAAAACGCATAAGGGCAGGCAGTCGTCTGCCAGCTGTGCTAATGTCTGCACGCTGTTAATTTTGTGCGGGAACCGCGGAATAGTTAGGGCGTCTAGTAAATATCCTGTCTAGGAATTATAACGCGCATTCCCTGTTTGGATAGCCTTTCCCGGGACTTATTGGGTCCGACTCAGAATCTGTATAAGTGCATTCGACAATATTAGCTAGTGCGGCTTCTGATATTCTAGAACTAACTGTTGCTACGCAAAACGGTCGTGACCTTTGGTCCGTAAACTCCGTGTGCGTTTTGTGCGTTAACCTTATACCCAGCGATAGTTAGTGGCTTCTGTAAGTTAGTTAATCGTACGATAGAGTTAATTGACTGTCATCGTGACGAAAGAAGAAAATGACTGTGGACAACCTCGGAAGGCCCCCTCAAGTTGGAGCGGTGTCGACGCTCGGGCTGCTGCCGACGGCCAAGGTCTAGGTTCAATCACCATCAGTCACACCCAGATACACATCCCATGACTTATTTCCCTTTCACTACACAACCACATGTGACCTGACCGACAACGGAAGGACCAGTCGCCTTGGATATAGGTAAGTAAGCTCCGCCTAATTCCTCTGCCGGTCGACTGGCCGTAGTATAGAACGCTCCCCCATATATTTTAGTGTAATTCGAGAGATTCCACGTGGCCACATTGAGGCCCGACCTACGTCTGCTCGGGAAGTCTTCAGCTCATGGGCTCCTGAGGATTTGACCCTTTAAGGGAGCAGCCGTAGGCCGTAACAGTCATACTTACGCAGACCAAAAATAAATCTAATACAGTTGTTAAGCAGGCGCTCCAGCTTGTTAAGAAGTTCTTGGGACAGGTCTGGGTAGCACACATCTGCATAATCAAAGAAGAAGCATGAGCTTAGACTTAATAGGAAGGAAGTGTTTGAGACGATAAAGGGAACGTAAGGTGACAATGACTTTCCGACTTAATTCGGTAACCTGCACTTTCCCGTTCAGAGAGCTATCAATATACAGGCCAAGGTTTTTTAACAGACTCACTAAATGGAACAATAATATTATCATAGCAATCAGGAGGTAAGTCTGCTTGATTAACCCTGGCCAGCATCTTTTTAAAATGTATTTCATAGGTGCATTCTGCGATAGGAAATAAATTATCTTATCGCAGAATTTACTATTCTTTCTCGCCCAGTCGGTGTTGTAAGATTGGAGTAAGAACTCGATAACATCTACTGGCCATCGACAAAAGGTGAAATAACCATTTTCTAGGCTATAAGGCCTCTTTTTTTTTGTATAAACAAAAAAGAGATAAAAGCAGATCCCTGGTGCAAACCAACATTTAACTCTCCGGTTATTCCAGCTTCAAAGCGAACATGCGTTCTGAGTCCGTTACACATAGTAGAATAAAGTTCATATCACATACTATAAAGATTTTGGAAAGAGGGGTAGCGGGACGACTGAAAGAGTAATGTAACTTAAGCCCAATTTGGGTTTATGCCAGGTCGTGGTACTATGGATACTATATTTGCCCTTCCCCAACTTTGTGAAAAATGTAGACGTGAACACAAATATGCACATGATGTTTGTTGACCTCGAGAAAGCATTCCATAGGGTACCCCGAAAGGTTCTGTGATGGATATTGTAATAGAAAAGTGGCTAATGCGTGCGATGTTTAATGGTCCCAGTACGCATGTTCGCTTTGAAGTTGGAATAACCTACGAGTTAAATGTAGCTGTTGGTTTGCACCAGGGATCGGCTTTTATTCCTTCTTTATTTTTCCTGGTAATGAAACATTCTTAGTATGTGGGATGACTACACATCAGGATTTTGATTCTTAATCGAGGTATCTATGGGCCACAACGTCACATACCATCAGGTGGACTGTGTTCGTTTGTCATACGTACTTTTTTTTACAAACAGACAAGTTTTGTCAATTACTCTACACAACTGCTTCGTCCATACACTACCTATATAATGAACTATCTCAAAATTAAAGTAGCATCGTCTAGAAATTGGAGACATTTTATTGAAGTTGCAGCATATTTATTAAGCAGAAATGGTGGATATGATAAGGTTAAACGACGAGTGAACACAGGAAATAAGAGTAAATGGGGCTCTACACACTATTGTGGAAAGCTGTGTTTGTCACAATGCTGTGTTAGTCCCTACTTTAATGTATGGTAGTGAAAGTTGGGTGTGGCAGAAGAAGCATGAGAGTAGAATAAGTGCTGTAGAAATGTGGTCATTAAGGAGTATGTTAGGGCTGAATCTGAATCACAGGATGAGAAATTGTGTGATAAGAGAAGATTGTGGTTTGCAAGATGATGTTGTGACCAGGATTAAAAAACGAATGCTTCGATGGTTTGGTCATGTAGAAAGAATGAATGAGGAAAGAGAGACAAAGCAAATTTATGATGCAGAAATGAACGGCAGAGTCGGGAAGGGACGTCCTAGACGTAAGTTTATCGACCAAATTGGCGATATATTGAAAATGGCCTAAATTAAGAGTACCCTTAACCTACGATGATGTATACGTAAATATATGGATGTGGAGGAGGCGAGAGAGGTGTGTCACGATCGTGCCAAATGGAAGTTCGTAGTTTCTGCCTACCCCTCTGGGTGACAGGCGTGAATGTTTATGTATTGCAGCATATGTACGTCCCACTGCTGGGCACAGGTCTCATGTTGAGAGGAATATGGAGCAATAAGTCCGCTGCATCGGGTCCAGTTGTTTTTGCAGCCTTAACTTCTCTTCGAAATATTTTTACCTCTTATACATGCAGGTTTCCTCAAAGATTTTATTTATTCCTTATGGCAACCTTATCAAACAAACGATAACAAAGGGCGGACTTATTAGCCTATTGGCATTCTCTGCCAGTCAACCTTGGGTGTGGTGAGAATTAATGGCAGGTGCAATATTTTATTATTATAAAAAAAATTAAACGACAGTAGATGTAGCATAAACCGTTTTATTTCTTTAATCTGAACTTAATTCCTAATAAAAATAATCATTTTTACTTAAAATATAAACTGCTTAAAAACTCATATTAGACGGCATCGAAGATACATCTTCCGAAGGACTTTGACTCGAACTAAATGAGCTAAGTGTTTCCCGCGTTTCTTCTTTGATTTTCAGATGTTCTGTGCTGGAAGGTGGTCTAGGTGGAAGAGACTTGTCCTTGTCTTTCAAAGATTTATCTTTACTATGTTTGTGCTTGTGTTTATGTTTGTGCTTCTTCTTTTCTTTCTTCTTTTTCTTGGCCTTTAGATGTAAAACACAAAGTACATTAATATAACAAATACAACAAATAGAGAGCATAAACGCTTTTATATAATCAGTTTCCACACAGTATTTGTAAAAAAAATCTACGAGGACGGCGATACTTAGGAACCGGGTAGCAGAGAAAAAGGCCTCTATAATTGTTATTTCTTATGTCTAATAGTAATGGGCTTGGCCGTAAAGAAACAATCCATGAAGAGTCATACATACAATATATAAGAAATGTATTTTTACTTTCCAATAATTTGGATTTAGAGGATAACATGTATTATGTGCACACTGGTCACTCGTTGTCAAGGATGTTTTATGTATTAAGAAGCAATACAAATTTTAATTAATCTTTATTAATATAGTAACGGTACTCGAAATAAACTCGTTCGCAGGGTTATTGGTAATCCACGCCTACTCTTTTCAGCTTTGCGTTGGATCATTTTTTGAAGCTAAAAATGCTACCATGTATTTTTTTGCATTCACTTCTTGCAAATAAATAAACACCTAATTTGTATATTTTATATTACAAAAATCCAATTTAACTTTAAAAGGTAAATCGACCAAGTTTTGGACACTAACAAAAGCCGTAGATGAAATCATATGATTTAATAATTTACTATTGGTAGCGTCAACATATCACATTTATCAAAATAGCTTACCTTTGGTGCCCCTAAATCATCTTTGTCATGCTTGAACATGCCCGGCTCGAAACCAATAGGTCCAGAAGTTCCCGGAATACCGGGCAAAGGAACCGCATTGTCGGATATAAACTCGCGTTTGTTGTCATCCTGTAAAATTCAAAGCTAAGTTAACAAATTTGCAGTTTTATGATTAAATACTATTAACTTCTTCATCATCAGCTCACTGCTGATCCTCCTGTTAGGAGAGTTTGTATTAATCGCCATTTGCAATGGCCGAATTCATAATTAGAATTTGAAGTTTCCTTATATTACAGCTTTAAAAATATAGGGCAATAATTATATTATTATAATTGGTTCAAGTATGATTAAAACCGCCATAAAAAAGAAAGAAGAAGAAGTTGCATGCAAAAACGCGAATGTTCTGGTATATATTGATAATATCAAAGTAGTCACTTACGCTGTAAACTCCGATTGGCATTTCATGAACAGAAACCACATCGATTTTGACATCCTCCTCCTTAATACTGGATATAGGAACGGGTAGGTCGTCATCTCGAATTATCGGATCAACAGCTGGTTTTATCATGTTCACTGGGGCCAGGGGCATAGGCTCATCGATAGGTCCAACTTCCAACTCTAACTTTACGTTCGTCTATAATAGTAAAAAAAAAACAATTTAAACAGTGACTAAATTATAGTTAACTTTCTTCAACCCTATAGTAAGAAAAACATGTTTAGAAAGCTAAATAAAAGAAACTGTATTGGCAAAAAAAATAAAATAAGGCATCTAACATGTGCATGAGAGTTTGCGGCGAACTTCACATGGACTCGAAATACCGTCCTCTGCTTAAAAATTGCAAAACGGTTCGCACTTTTAAAACTAAACTAAAAGAACATCTTTTGCAAAATCAATTGTTACGGCCCCCAGCTGCCCCTGCAAAGATCGCCTTGGCTAGGGCCCATAGTAGCCTCCTCGACGGGCAGCCGAGGGTTCGAGCCCAAATGGCCTTATGGACAATTGACCTATCATACTACACAATAGGGAGAAGGCTACGTAAATAAATAGTACGTAGCTGGATCCGACGCTAAGACCGCACCAAGGCTCGGTCAGGCCGTAGGTAGTTGTAGGTGCATGTAAAGTGGTGTTTAGTGGTGTGTATATTTATGTGACCTGGCCCAGCTGAGGTGACCGGGCAGCTGCCTGGTCCCATGCTGCCCCACAATGCTGCATCACTCCAGCAGGTGTCACCAAGTGACAACTTTTTTCTTCATGTCACTACTTCAGTCTATCAACTTTATAGTACATTTAACTAACTTCAACTCAACTAATTCAACGTTCATCGTAAAATCAAATACGTGATACCCGACACAAGTAACGAACAGTAGTTCAAAGTTCAAGATTCAAGGTTCCGGATTCATTTATCACCAAATTACAAATAGGGAACTAACGCGATCTCTTCACGAGTCACAAAGTTCAGTGTTACAACCAACAACTAAATTCCTTCGTACTATATTAAATACTACGCCGCAATAAGAATTCAATATCAACCTAGCTGACACGCAAAGTAACTAAAGAGTCAACACACAAAAGGCTCTTAACGCGACAGTACAATTGCAACGAAATTACTCTAATCACTCAAATTCAAAATAAGCCTCTTGTCACGAACGTACAACTTAGACAAACTAAACCGAGGCGGTCTTCACGAAACCACAATTCAGTAGCGAAGTAACGCTCACAAATACTAAAAATCTAGACCATAAACTCAAAAAACTGGTCGCGCGAAATATATGCAGCGGTAACCAAAATACGCTAATTGACCGTACCGCTGCTCTCAAGCTACTGTCGTCGCCCACGAGCGCAGGACGCGCGCGACACCTCACCGCATCGGGCGATTCGCTAAGTCAAGGGCGATTGGCTGCCGTCTCAAATGACCATATTTGGCCTAAACATCAATGTACCGCACATTTTTTATGAAAATTCCGTCTTATTACAAAAAGTGGTGTATTTATAGTCTTGGATTTAAACTATGGTAAAGCCGAACGTCCTCCTCGAACTAATCTATGTGAAAACTAGGCTCAGTGAACTAAGCTAAGCAAACCTGGAAAATCGTTGCACGTCCACCGAAAACTAAGATAAAACAAACAGCACTAAGCGAAAAGCGCCAGAGGGGTAAGGTTAAGGTTAAGTTTAACGGTGGTACAGCCACGCAGCAGCTTTTGCTGTTGCACGTGGGGCCGGCTCGAGCCGGGTTAGTACCACGACCTCACAGAATACCGGCGTGAAGGGGAAGCTCTGCTTCCGCGTTTTGTCTGGTGAGTGCAGGTGACCGGAGGCCCGATTCACCCCCCCCCCCCCATCAACATGGGAGCGGAATTACATCATAGACTACCCCAGGAGGGTACCAGCACCCCTAGAGAATCCCTCGCTGAGCATCCACGACCATGCTATTCCCCTCCTGAGCGTGGGTGCTCAGGCTGCCCCGCGTATTCTGGGGGGGGGGGGGGGGGGAATTCCACTCAACACAATAACTGCTCGGGGCAAACTGAGCAACAAGACCAAGACGACCCCTGCCACGCTATCCGTGAATTTCTGCAACATCAGGGGACTTCACTCGAACCTAAACGCCGTCCACTACCATTTCGAGACGGCGAAGGAGCACTCCTTTATGCCTCGGGCTGGAGTTTGCGTATACGTCAGAGAGGACATCTGTTCTCGACGCCTCGGCAGTCTTGAAGGTTCGGACCTGTCAATCCTTTGGCTACGCGTAGACAGCGACGACCATCCGCGCGTCTACGAGTGCCTCTATAGGTCCCATAGCGGTAATGCCGAAACAGACCGACTCATCGACCACGGCCAAATGGCTACAGATTCCCGTTTAACCGATCATGCGGTAGATCTGTTTACGACTTTGCCTTGGCATATGGTCTGAAACAACTGGTTACATCCCCTACGCGGATTCCAGATGATGAGGATCATACACCTTCCCTGTTGGACCTCCTGCTGACCTCTCATCCGGACGGATATCAGGTTTCCGTCGATGCCCCTCTTGGCTTTTCAGACCATTGTCTGATCCGAAGTGTGGTGCCACTCACGCTCCCCTCGCGGTTGCGTTCTGCAAGTTGCCGCCGTGTTTGGCATTACAGGTCAGTGGATTGAGACGGAATGCGGTCCTTCTTTGCTTCCTACCCATGGGGGCGGGTTTGCTTCTCACCGGATGATCCCAGCGCTGTTGCTGACTCTGTCACTGATGTGGTGCTACAGGGAATGGAACTATTTATTCCATCATCTGTGGTACCCATCGGAGGCAGACCTCAGCCTTTTTTTGGTCGCTCCTGTAAGACTGAATTACGCAGTAAGCAGGAGTGTTACCAAGCCTTGGCTGTGGCTTCGGCGACGCGGGATGTAAACACCAGCATACTTAAAAAGAAGTGTAACTTCGCCTCCAGGTCCTTCAAGAGTTATTGCCAAGGAAAAGTCAGAGCACATAGGCAGAATTGGCGAGAAACTAGTTCGCCTTCTTTCGGTCCCTGATATTCTGGTCTCTCGCCAAGGCTGTCCAAGGGAATTTCTGTGAGCCATCACTACCATCTCTGCACAGGGAGGACGACTCACTGGCCCACGCCGCAAAAGAGAAATCCGACCTTTTAGGCTCCCTTTTTGCGTCCAACTCGACTCTTGATGACGGGGGAACACACCACTGACCATCCCGCGGTGTGAGTGCTCCATGCCGGATGTGCGGTTCTCACAGCGCTCGGTTCGCAGAGGAGTCCTCTCCCTGGACATCCACAAGTCGAGTGGGCCTGACGGAATCATCCCAATTGTGCTGAGGACGTGTGCTCCGGAGGTGGCACCGGTTCTAACGCGTCTTTTCCGGTACTCCTACTCCCTAGGCGTAGTCCCGAAATCATGGAAGATAGCTTTTGTCCACCCGATCCCTAAAAAAGGCGACCGCTCAGATCCGTCCAACTACAGGCCTATCGCCATCACCCCCTTGTTCTCTAAAATAATGGAATCCGTTATAAACTGTCACCTCATGCGGTACCTTGAGGATCACCAGCTGATAAGTGACCGCCAATACGGTTATAGATGGGCGGAGGCAGTAGAGTCCAAGGGGGAGGCATTGGCCGTTAGTTTGGACATTGCGAAGGCCTTCGATCGGGTTTGGCACAAAGCGCTTCTTTCGAAGCTCCCTTCCTATGGGCTTCCCGAGAAATTGTGCAATTGGATCACCAGCTTTCTTGCAGATCGGAGCATCAAGGTCGTTGTAGACGGTGCATGCTCCGACTACAAGCCGATTAACGCTGGTGTTCCACAAGGCTGCGTGCTATCACCAACGCTGTTTCTTCTGCATATCAATGATATGTTGCAAGCCGGTAGCATTCATTGCTATGCGGATGACAGCACTGGTGATGCTCTATACACCGGTCGTGCCAATATTTCTCGGGAAAACGTCGCCGAGTACCGGAACAAACTTGTGTCTGAACTCTGAAGTCGAGTTTTTGCTGGACAAAGTCTCGGTTTGGGGGCGACTAAATCTAGTCCAGTTTAATCCTCAGAAGACACAAGTTTGCGCGTTTACCGCTAAAAAGAAGCCCTTTGTCGTATCTCCTCAGTTTCAAGGTACTCCCCTTGTTGCGTCAGCCAGTATCGGAATCCTCGGCGTCGACATATCAAGTGACGTGCGGTTTCGTGGTCACTTGGAAGAAAAGACCAAATTGGCCTCTAAAAAGCTTGGCGTGCTCAGCAGAGCGGGACAGTATTTCATGCCGGCACAACGCCTGCAACTTTACAAGGCGCAGGTTCACATGGAATACTGTTCCCATCTCTGGGCTGGGGCTCCCCAGTGCCAGCTCCTTCCACTTAACCGCATCCAGCGTAGAGCGGCTCGAATCGTCGACGACCGAGTCCTTTCCGATCGGCCTGACTCATTGGCGCTGCGAAGAGATGTTGCATCTCTTTGCATTTTCTTTCGCATTTACCACGGGGATTGCTCTGAGGAATTGTTCGGATTAAGCCCAGCCGCCAAATTTCACGAACGCACATCGCAGCAGAAATCCCGATACCATCCACACCATCTGAATGATTGGCGGTTCCCCACTGTGCAATTGAGAAGATATTTTCTTCCTCGCACAACTTCCTTGTGGAATAGTTTACCACAAGCGATTTTTCCGGACCAATACGACTTAGGGACCTTCAAGAGCCTACTCCTTTTTAAAAGGCCGGCAACGCATCTGCGATTCCCCTGGTTCCCCAGGTGTTGTGGTTGTTCATGGGCGGCGGTAGTCACTTACCATCAGGTGAGCCGCATGCTCGTTTGCCCCCTCTCCTATAAAAAAAAAGGTAAAGGGGAGAGTTTAGCATAGTTTCGGATAGGCCTACACAACTTAGTTAGTTTGACTTAGTTTGCCTATTTTACCTAGCTTAGCTGGCATAGTTTGCGGTGGACGCACATGTATGAAAAAGTGGCTCCGGTATGCGAGCTAAGATAAACTAAGTTACGAGGGCTGCACTAAAAGTATCGGGAATAGAATATTTCCACTGTTCCTGTCATATTAAAATCTTTTTAATTGAAAACTGCTTGGTTTTAAAAATCGAATACCATTTTTATTTATTTAAAAAAAGATTCTCGGTCTTGCCACAAGGTTTTATCAAACTTGTTTAGTCGTTGAGAAAATGGAATTGACTCGAGAAAATTCAAGAACGATGATTTATTATGATTTTCGAAGTGGTTTAACACAAAAACAGTGTGCTGACCGGATGATTTCTGCATTTAGTGATGAAGCCCCATCCAAAACCACAATTTATCGCTGGTTTGCTGAATTTCAACGTGGACGTGTCAAGCTCAGTGATGATCCCCGTCAAGGCCGTCCAAAAACTGCAGTCACCCAAGAAAACGTTGATGCTGTGCGTAAGTTTATTGAGGAAGATCGACATGTGACATACCGCGAAATTCAGGCAACTTTAGACATTGGCATGAGTCAAATACAAATAATCTTGCATGAACAATTAGGTGTAAAAAAGTTGTTTTCCCGATGGATACCGCATTCGCTCTGTGGAGAGCAACAAGCGGCTCGCGTTACTTGGTGCGTCAGAACTCTCGAAAGATTCCACGCAGGATCCTCAAATGCTACAACATCGTATCAGGTGACGAATCCTGGATATACGCGTACGAACCCTAAACAAAAAACCAGTCACGAGTTTGGGTGTTCGAAAATGAGTTAAAGCCAACAAAAATTGTTCGTTCACGAAGTGTTGCAAAAAAAATGGTGGCCACGTTTGTCTCCAAAACCGGCCATATTACGACTATTCCTCATGAGGGACAAAGAACGGTTAATGCAGAATGGTATGCTAGCATTTGTTTGCCACAGGTCGTTTCTGAACTCCGTAAAGAGAACTGCAACCGCCGCATCATCCTCCATCACGACAATGCGAGTTCTCACACCGCACACAGAACAAAAGATTTTTTAGAGCAAGAAAACATAGAATTATTAGACCATCCGCTGTACAGCCCCGATCTAAGCCCTAATGATTTCTATACTTTCCCTAAAATAAAGAATAAATTGCGTGGACAGAGATTTTCATCACCTGAAGAAGCTGTGGACGCCTACAAAACGGCCATTTTGGAGACCCCAACTTCCGAATGGAATGGTTGCTTCAATGATTGGTTCCATTGTATGGAAAAATGTGTCAAATTTCGCGGAGAATACTTCGAAAAGCAATAAATACATTTTTAAATAGTAATGTTGTGTCACTTCCTTGAATCCCGAAATTTTCAGTGCCGCCCTCGTAGTTTAGTTTGCGGTGGACGTTCGGCTTTAGAGCCATTCTAAATAAAGAAGTCCCTTAGCCACAGTCGTCGCAAATTTTGACATTTGCTGTCAAACTCTATACCTACTTTACGTTTTAGTTCGCATATTACTTGGGACTCGTGAAACAGGTTCTAGTTTAGTCTGTGACTAATTATAAACCACTTTTTGTAATAAGGCCAATTAATTTTAAATTTATGAAATTTAAAAAATTTATAAAATTATAATAATTTCATACTTAATTATTTATTTCTTGCATTTGTTTTTTTATTAAACATCCCAATCTTCCGACTCGAGGCCCTCAAAGAAAGGAAGTAGTAAATCGGTAATTATTATCATTAAATAGTGTTAATTTCTTAGACGTAGCGGTTTCACCACAATGTATTCCTTTGCTGCCAAGCGCCTAGTATCAGCAATTAAAATCAATCACCCCATTTCGCCCCGTGGCCCATGGCAAGAGACGCCTAATAAAAAACCTAAGACCTTGCCTAAGAACGCGCCATTAAGCATTCATTTTGAAAAAGGTTACAACACTCATCACGACGGGTAAGTAAGCGTATATTTAATCAATCTGGTAATAATCCTTCCCTAGGTGTGTTTGTCACTGAACTGTTTTCTTGTGCGTGTTGTTACCCGGTAGGTGGCGCTGTTGCCGAGATCCAGAAATCACCCGTGCGAAGCCTGGGCTAATCGCTAGTATTATATGAAATCCAGTAATGTTACACCCGTATCATGGCGGCTAGCCTGCGGTAGCGTAGATAAAGTTCAATTAAAAACCTTTTAACTTCTAATTCCTAGAAAAAAATTCATATTGCTTCACCATTAAATTAACAGCAATAATGTGTCTGCGATAACCTACTTCGCATGGGTTAATTATGGCATGACCGTCGCAGTATAAACATTTGGCGAAAAAGGTAAATTGCTTTTTCGTCGCGTGTTCAGCGTGTAATTTGTTTCATTCTTTAATGTAGTAAAATGCGGTCGTTTTCATGATTAATGAAAAATTTCTTTTACATTTTCGTGTTAAAACAAGCATGCGAAAAGTAATTAGATGATAAAATCAAAACTAAAGTAAACACTGTTCCGAAAACCGCGAGGTGCTTTGAATTCAAGTCTTGCTAAATCGTTTTTTCTTACAAAGCTTTTACATAATGACTTCTTATATCAACGCGAATACTAAACTTTGAATAAAACTAATTTTACAGATTATATCGCGTTTAATTTTAATACAAGGGTGACAAACGAGCACACAGTCCTCCTGATGGTAAGTCAATGTTGTGGACATAGATATCTATATTTATTCTCGACTAGCTGTTCCCCGCGACTTCGCTCGCGTGTTAGGGTTTTTATGTTTTTGCGCGGAAGCCTAATTATTTTTCTAAAATAAAAGTAGTCTAAGTTACTCCTTATAAAATCAGCTTCTGCCAGTGAAAGTCCCGTCAAAATCGGTCCAGCCATTTCGGAGATTAGCCGGAACAGACCGACAGACAGACGAAAATTTAAAAAATTGTATATTAGCTATAATAAAAGAGAAAAAGTGTAATTTTGGCATTACAAACAGACACTTCAATTTTATTTATTTCTATAGATTAAGAATCAAAATGCAGATGCGTAGTCACTCCTGAGGACTAGAATGGAATGCCTCGTTTCCAGTTAAATGGTTCTTCAGTTCTCTATACTCACAATACGAAACACAGCAGCATTGAGGTGCTATTTTACGCTAGTACTCTGTGAGAGGGTGGTCCTATCCCGGTCGAGCCGACCCATTCGTGCTACAACTAATATAGCTGCAGCGTGGCTCTACCACATATATTTGAACTTGAACACTAGAACTTTTCAAATTCCGACTTTTCAGTATTTACACTTTACGGCATCCATTGTCACAGGGGACTGAGGTGTTTGACGTCTTGATGTCATAATTAACGATGGCCATCTTCAACTTTTAAATAACAATTATTTGTCCGATCTACGCAGACCGATCTTAAAACGTAATAACTCCATTAACCGATATTTAAAACATGAATCTTACCACCATCCGTCACCGTTAGCTATCGTGGAAAAATCTTAATTTCAAAGAGTACAAGGGATCTGAGACAATAAACACCTGGTCGCCAAGCACCAGCATGTCAAACAACTTTTGCACGATAACAAACTTGGAGTCCCGTGCCTACGTCACAGTGACAGAATGAAACCGGCTTCAGTCGAGTGTGCCTGCTGTAGTACCATATTTCAGAGGAGTCACAGACAAGATTGACTGCAGCCAATCTTGAAGCGTTAAAAACTTGAAGCTGTCTTCCATTTGAACAAACTACAAGCCGCCGAAGATCAGTCAGTTCTTACTACCCGTCAAATGTTTTTACCCTCTATAAGATGCAGAAGCGTACAAGGTTGATTGTGAATGGTATCGTAAGATACACAAAAAGATCCATAAAAACATAAAAACCCGCGTTTAAGAACATATAGTTGATGTGAAGCCCCAACGCTCCGGGAAGTCTGCAGTAAGTAAACATTTTCAGGATCGTCCCACCACTAAAGATTTAATAGACCACATATCATACATACATATACATAAACACTCACGCTTGTCACCCAGAGGGGTAGGCAGAGACTATGGACTTCCATTTGGCACGATCCTGACACAGCTCTCTCGCTTCCTCCACATCCATATACCAACGCATACACGCTCGTCGGTTAAAGGTACTCTTGATTTGGCCCATTTTCAATATATCGCCAATTTGGTCGATAAACTTTCGCCTGGGCCGACCCTTTCCAACTCTACCGTTCACCTCTGCAACATAAATTTGCTTTGTCACTCTTTCCTCATTCATTCTTTCTACATGACCAAACCACCGAAGCATTCCTTTCTTAATACCCTGGTCACAAAATCATCTTGCAAACCACACTCTTCTCTTATCAAACAATTTCTCACTATGTCATTCAGATTCATCCCTAATATACTCCTTAATGACCGCATATCCTCACAAAATAACACCGATTGCTACCAAAAATGATTCACGAGGCTATTAAAATTAAATCCAAGCCCCTAGCATACTACAATAACATTAAAAGATACTGTAAGCAAGTGCTGCGTAGATCGGACCAAAAATTAAAATTACAACGTTGAATGTAGCTTCCGTTAACTATGATATCAGGATGTCAAAACCTCAGTCTCCCCGTGAGCATGGATGCTGTAAATCGCCAAACGAAATCTGAAACGTCGGGTGTTAAAAACCACGCTCTCACTAAATACCAGCGTGAAATAGCAGCTTAATGCTGCTGTGTTTTGTATGGTGAGTGTAAAGAACCGGACTCTTTTTACTGGAAACGAGGCATTCAATTTTTTTTATATAAGATATGGATGACAAGCGAGCACCCAGTCCACCGGATGGTAAGTGGTTACTGTAGCCCATAGACATCTATCCTCGTTTGCGAATTAAAATGCAGATATCAGCCGTGAGGACTATGATGGAATGCCTCTATCCAGTAAAAAGGGTCTCCGGTACTCTACACTCACGAAACGAAACACAGCAGAATTATTTTGCTATTTTACGCTGGTATTGTGTGAAAGCGTGGTCCTTCGCCGGTTGAGCCGACCCATTCGTGCTACAATAATACAATTAATATAGCTACAGCATGGCATGGTAAATATATATATATATATATATATATATATATATATATATATATATACACTAGCTCGCCAGGCTATAAAAAACCTTAAATCCGCAATAAAAAAATTTGAGGGTCATTTATCGGGATAAAAATTATCCTATCCTCAAGTTGGACCAAAATGCACACAGTGTACAAAATTTCATTGAAATCAGTTCAGTAGTTTATATATATATATATATATATATATATATATATATATATATATATATATATATATATATATATATATATATAATACTACGCAGAAACTCAATTAGTCTACAATAATTTCTTACGAAATTTTATAACCCTCTACAAGGAAAGAATTCATTGACATCTAAAACGTGTTTAGCACGTTTGAATAGAAAAAATTAATTCAGCATGGCACTACTGACGTCGTTTGTTAAATGTCATTTTTTTTCTAATTCTACAACCGTTTCGAAATAACGTTCATTTGCCCGGAGCAAGTGCTGCGATAGAAACTCTGTATATCTATTAATTAACCCCATGATCAGAAAATACGCGCAAAACCTGAATTTCTAAATTTTAACAACATAATGAAGAAAAATACCGTGTAGTGGCGGCGGTGTAAGAATATCCACTACCCCATGTTGTTTGGGTATCGTAAGAGGTGACAGAGGGAAACAAATCAGGAGATTGGCTGCAGCGTGTTCCTAATAACGACCAAAAATATTTAAAAAACCACGGTTGTAAACGCGCTGGCCAAGCGTGGCAACTATTGCAAATATACTATGAGGCTATCTATGGGGGGAGGCCTATGTTCAGTAGTGGAATTTATTAGGCTATGTAGTTACGGTAATGAAGAAAAATGCGGAAATTTTAAAGAGCGTCCGTTAATTCATAAAGAATGCCATAAGGGTTAAGTCCGCTCTTTGTATCCGCTAGTTGAAGGATTTTACAATAAAAGATAAATAATAATAATAATACACATGTAATCGTTTTTGCCAACGGGTAAATTCCAGTCAGTCTCTCGGGTCATCTGAGGCGAATGAGACTAGGTCACGTACCGCTCTGGGCTAAAATGCAAAAGTCAGTGCTCTTTCCCTTTCCCCCTAACCCTCGGCCGTTTGGTCTCCTCTGCCGAGGTCTTCCGCCTAGTTGGGGTTTTATTTATGTATTTATTTATTTATTTTATTATTTTTTAGGCATTAGTAATGTATTCAATATAGATATTATATTTTATCTTATTTGTGATTTTTTCATATATTTATATATTATTATAAGTCCCGCCCAGACGCGAATACGACAAAATATCCTTAATTATTGTTATTATTATTCGGATTCAGTTGTAATATTAAAATTTTTTCACTTACGTCATCCACTTCTTGTTTGATAACCGGCTTCGCTTCCAACTCCCTTAGCCGTTCACGTTCCTTTTCCCTGTCCCTCTCCCTTTCTAGCCTCTCTCTCTCCTTGTGGTGCATCTGTTTCATCATAGCTTGTATCTCCGGCAAGGGAACACATATCGGCCTCTTCAGTCCATATAACGTGAAATAGAGATCAACAAGATCGCACCGCAGTCTCGCATCGTTCGATAAATGACTGTTTATATTATTCCAAAGTCTAGAACAAATACATTCATTAAGTGTTACAAAAAAGGCATTTCTCAATTGCACTTTTCACAATTCACAAATTCTTTTAAATATTACAATAAGGGTAATTAGGCGTTTTTTCGATAGTTTTATAAATTATTATTTGCCACGTGGTGGCGGTGTAAAAGAATTCATCACGTCATATCATCCTACATATCGTCGTAAAAGACGACTTGGGAAAATATCAAAAAGATCATCTGATATTAATATCATGCAAACCGAATTTCGGATACACGATATTCCACGCATTAGAACCAAACGGTTTGCTTTAGCTTTTGTAATGCATACAGCAAAGGAGTGAAATAATTTGCCGGCGTCTGTCTTTCCGTCCGAATACAATCTGGGCGTCTTCAAGGCAAGAGTGAATAGGGTTTCGTTACGCTAAGACAGTGCGATTTACCATCTAGGGCTTCATCACCACTTACCACCTGGTGGGATAGTGGTCAAGCACGGGCTTATAATAAGTAAAAAAATATATATAGAGAGTAAAAGTTGTAAAATGTAGATATGAAATGGCCTACCTAACCGGTTTTCTAGTCACAATATAAACAAACTAGAATAGTAAACCTGCTTATAAAAACAATATATTCTAAAATGTAATCCAATCCAAGTCACAAAGTTTCGTGAGATGTAAAAAATACATTTAGAGATTTGGAAAAGTTGACCTAATAAAATAATTACCATTTTCGAAATAAAATATATGATTAAATTTATAGAGGTAGGGAAACTATGAATAAACACTACTTTTTATATAAACAACGTAAAATCGTGTAGGATCAGTTTAATAGATAATAGAAGTATTTATAATATAAGTATTTCTTTATATTTAAGTATTATTATATATAAGTAAATTTCTATATGGTTGTTGTCGATATTCTTTTTTTTATAGAGTGCACAAACGAGCATGCGGCTCACCTGATGGTAAGTGACCCGCCGCCCATAAACTGCAACACCAGGGCCTTATAAAGGAGTAAGGTCTTTTCTTGAAGGTCCCTAAATCGTATCGGTCCGGAAAAATCGCCGATGGTGAACGATTCCACAGAGAGGTCGTCGTACTAAGAAGAAAACTCCTAGTATAGGTGAACGCACATTTATCAGCACCGTACGCGCTGTACGCGCCGTATGTGCCGTACACGCTGTACGCGCCGTACGCGCCACATTTACTAATGGCCCCGCACATTAGCACGTACGTGCCGTACGCAAATCTATATCAGTAGTATTGCCAACAACTTTTGCAATTTTTCCTAACCACTGGTGTGAAACGGTAGAGTGACATTGATCACTCGTAATCGGTCGGATCGCTATGGAAAAAATTCTAGTAATAGTCTGATTATTGGCAGAGAAAGATGAAAATAAATCTCGAAGAAAAAGAAGATTCTGGATACACAATATTAATTCAAAAAGGCAGTTGTATGGAAAATATTATACGTCTTTAGCTATAGATAGCCTATAGCTATGTCTACACCAGTGCGCATTCCTGTTTATCTTGCGTTTTCCTCTGACGCATACCTGAGCAACCATAGCGCAAGCAATAGCGCATGCGCTTAAATTAGTTCGACAACAGCGCATGCCTCTAGCGAACGCTGATCCGTCACCGATGGGTTCGCGTGCAACATTTCGTGCATTTTAGTAAACAAATTAGCGAAAGACAAAATTAAATATGAGTGTTATGTTTCGTAATTTTTGGTTTGTATTTACAAAAGCTTGTAGAAAGTGACTTTTTCGTGAAATTTTTAAAAATAATGTCATTGTTTAGCTCTAAATCTTTCAATATTGTATTGTTCCGTTTCTTAAAATAATCTTTCATCCAGTTTCTCCTTTTCTTGCGTTTTTTCCCTGTACTTAACACAAAATACGCCGCAATGATAGCATAGCTACTAGTGCCGCGTCCATCTCTAACCAAACCTATCCGAGGCGCGTGAAGTATAGACGAGTTGCATGCGACAAGCGCACGAGTATAGGCGATAAGCTGCATGTGTTTTATGTCACAACGCTTTACGCAAGACGAACTGAAAGTTAAAACGCAAAATGAACATAAGCGCATTGGTGTAGATATAGCTTATGTTAGTGGAACACATCACTAACTCGTCGCAAATATGCGATGCATCCGCATAAATAAAGTATCGATTGTAATATTTACATAGCTTGTTCAGTCACTTAGCGACATACTTAAGTAGTGGTTAAGAAACAATGTATTTACTTCAAAACAGTAGTAAGTGCAAAGTACAGTCGCTGTGATATTTAAAAACAAAAATAACGTAGTAAGAGCAAGAAATATTTTACGATTTTTTGTTTTTCATAATTTTAAAGATAAATATAGTAAAATACATATCATGGTAAGTGATTCCATGATTTATAAAGTTTTGTTTTGGCTTTGGTTTTTACAAGAAACCACTTAACAACACGGCATTCTGATTATGTATCGCGATGACGGTCGAAAGCGCACTACTTCGCAGGAACGACCATTTGCAAAGAAAATGAGCATTTTGATCATAGCATGCGGACACAGACACGCCCCCTAGCCACTTATTTTTTTATCTATGATTTGTCCATTAGAAGGGTAGTCGGAACCACCAGTTTAAGTGGAAAATCCACTAAGTTGGCAACATTAGGCAACACTGAGTATCAGCACGTGCCGCATTATTTGACGTCATCAGCCTCATTCAATATTCGGATACCTAACGCATTTTATAAAATACGGCGCTTACGGTTCGGGAGAAATGTGCGAACTTTCATATTACGATTTCATACAACGAATTCTAAAATACAGCGTATACGGCGCGTACGGCGTGTATGGTGCTGATAAATGTGCGTTCACCTTAAAACGCACAGTGGTGGAAAATTCCGCTCGCGACTAAAACTGCTCGGGACAAGCGGAGCAATAAGCCGAAAGCGACCCCTGTGACGCTATCCGTGAATTTTTGCAACATTAGGGACTTCATTTCAACCTTAACGCTGTCCACTTCTATCTGGAAACGACGAAGCCAGCCTTACTCTTTTTAACCGAGACTCAGGTGTCCTCTCCGGCTGATACTTCATTTCTCCTACCCGGGGTACAAATTAGAACACTCCTTTGTGCCCCAGGCTGGAGTTTGCGTATACGTCAGAGAGGACATCTGTCTTTGACGCCTCGGCAGTCTTGAAGGTACGGACCTGTCCATCCTATGGCTGCGCGTAGACAGCGACGACCATCTCCGCTTCTACGCGTGCATCTATAGGTCCCATAGCGGTAATGCCGAAACAGAACGACTAATCGACCACGTCCAATTGACTACAGATTTCTTGTTACAGCAGATCCCATCTGCAGAGATCGTGATCCTTGGCGATTTAACCCAACACCACGCCGAATGGCTCGGTTCACGTTCAACCGATCATACGGAAAGATCTGTTTATGACTTTGCATTGGCATATATTTTTACACAGCTGGTTATTTCGCCTACACGGATTCCAAATGTGGAGGATCATGTTTGCTTCTCGCCGAAAAATCCCAGCGTTGTTGCTGATTCTGTTGCTGATGTGGTACTTCAGGGTATGGAACATTTTATTCTATTCTCTGTGGTGTCCATCGGAGGCAGATCTCAGCCATGGTTTGGTAGCTCATGTAAAATCATCATCACGTTATAAGCAGGAGTGCTACCGGGCCTGGGCTGACGCATCAACGTCTCGGGATATAAACACCAAAAAAAAAATAAGTATAACACCGCCTCCAGGTCCTTCAATAGAGTCATTGTCAAGGCAAGGTCGGAGCACATCGGCAGAATTGACGAGAAGCTAGTTCACCATCCTTCGGGAACACGCGGATTCTGGTCTCTCGCAAAGACTGTTCAAGGGAACTTCTGTCAGCCATCTCTTCCATCTCTGCAAAGAGAGGACGACTCACCGGCCCATGCCGCAAAGGAGAAAGCCGATCTGTTTGGCTCTTTCTTTGCGTCCAACGCTATTCTCGATGACGGAGGGAACACACCGCCGACCATCCCGCAGTGTGAGTGCTCCATGCCGGATGTGCGGTTTACACAGCGTTCGGTTTGCAAAGCACTCCTCTCCCTGTACATTAGCAAGTCGAGTGGGCCTGACGGAGTCCCTCCCATTGTGCTTAAGACGTGTGCTCCCGAGTTGGCAACGATTTAACACGTCTTTTCCGATACTCCTACTCTCAAGGCATAGTCCCGAATTCATGGAAGACAGCTTTGGTCCAGCTAATTCCTAAAAAATGTGACCGCTCAGACCCGTCCAACTACAGAACTATCGCCATCACCTCCTTGTTCTCCAAAATAATGGAGTGCATTGTAAACTGCCAGTTTATGAGGTACCTTGAGGATCACCAGCTGATTAGTGACTGCCAATGCTGTTTTCGTCAGAGTCGATCAGCTGGTGATTACCTGGTCTACCTGACTTATAGATGGGCGGAGGCAGTAGAGTCCAAGGTGGAGGCATTGGCCGTTAGTTTGGACATAGCGAAGGCCTTTGATCGAGTTTGGCACAAAGCGCTTCTTTCGAAGCTCCCTTCCTATAGGCTTCCAGAGAAATTGTGCTATTGGATGAACAGTTTTCTGGCTGATCGGAGTATCAAGGTCGTAGTAGACGGCGTACGCTCTGATTACAAGCCTACTAAAGCTGGTGTTCCACAAGGCTGCGTGCTATCACCAACGCTGTTTCTTTTGCATATCAATGATATGTTGCAAACTGGTAACATTCATTGCTATGCAGGCACTGGTGATGCCTTATGCACCGGTCGTGCCAATATTTCTCGGGAAAACGTCGCTAAGTACTGGGACAAACTTGTGTCTGAAATCGAGTCTTTGCTGAACAAAGTCTCGGATAGGGGGCGACTAAATCTTGTCCAATTCAATCCGCAGAAAACACAAGTTTGCGCGTTTACCACTAAAAAAACCCCTTTGTCGTATCTCCTCGGTTTCAAGGCACTCCCCTTGCTGCCTCAGCTAGCATCGGAATCCTCGGCATCGACATATCGAATAGTGCGCAGTTTCGTGGTCACTTGCAAGGGAAGGCCAAATTGGACTCTGATAAGCTTGGCGTGCTCAGCAGAGCGAAACAGTATTTATGCCGGCACATTGCTTGCAACTTTACAAAGCGCAAGTTCAGCCTCACATGGAATACTGTTTTCATCTCAGGGACCGGGACACCCCAGTGCCAGCTCCTTCCACTTGACCGCATCCAGCGCAGAGCGGTTCGAATCGTCGACGACCGAGTTCTTTCTAATTGGCTTGATTAACTGGCGCTGCATAGGGATGTTGCATCCCTTTGCATTTTCTATCGAATCTACCATGGGAAGTGCTCAGAGGAATTGTTCGGATTAATTCCAGCCGCCAAATTTCACGAACGCACATCGCTTCAAAATTCACGATACCATCCTCACCATCTGGATGCTTGGCGGTCCACCATTATGCGTTTTACTAGGAGTTTTCTTCCTCGTACAAATTCTCTGTGGAATTGTTTACCACCGGCGATGTTTCCGGACCTAAGACTTAGAGACCTTCAAGAGAAGAGCCACCTTTCTAAAAGGTAGACAACGCACCTGCAATTCCCCTGGTGTTGCATTTGTTCATGGGCGGCGGTAGTCACTTACCATCAGGTGAACCGCATTCTCGGTTGCCCCCTCTTCTATAAAAAAAACTTTTAAAGACAGTCTTATTAGACATTTATCTAACTTCTTCGGGCAAGGAGTGCCAGCGCTATGCAGCTGAATGCAAGTGAAGGATTTACCAACAAAATTATTAGGTACGTCCACACAAAGCGCATTAGCCGCGCGAGGCTGCTCTCTCTGTGTGGACGCGGCTATTGAAATGTAGTAGGATACTTATTTTATTATTGTTTCCTACAATATAGTAGTGAAGGGCTGTCTGTAATTATGATGATGATGTACATTATAATATATAAATAAAATGTTAGAGGTTTGCAATTGTGCGCGCATCACGGAAAAACTACTGGATAGATTTCAATTAGGTTGTCTAAGCTTTGTTTCTTAGACACTTGGCCCTTATCTAAAAAAAAGTTATTAAAGTTCTATTTTATAAGCACTACGTGTTCAGTTATGTGTGTAAGCAAAGCGGACGAAGTCGCGGGTATCAGCTAGTGTATAGTATAATTTTTAAGCTTGCTAACAATATTATAAGAAATTAATTATATATATATATATATATATATATATATATATATATATATATTTTTTTTTTTTTTTTTATAGGATAAGGGTGACAAACGAGCACACAGTCCACCTGATGGTAAGTGGTTGCTGCGGCCCATAGACATCTACATCTATCCTCTGTTACAAATCAAAATGTAGATGCGTTGTCACCCGTGAGGACTGAGATGGAATGCCTCATTTCCAGTAAAAAGGGCCTCCGGCCACCTGCACTCACCAAGCGAAACGCAGAGGTAAACTTCTACTTCACGCTGGTTTTCTGTGAGGTCGTGGTACTACCCCGGTTCGAGCCGGCCCATCCGTGCGACAGCAAAAGCTGCCGCGTGGCTCTACCACTGTATAAGTATATATATATATATATATATATATATATATATATACTTATATTAATAAATATACAATAATTATTCTACTCTGATACTGTGCATTTGTGTCATTCTCTCGTGGTCTCAGGCGCGTATTAATGAACGTTACTCAACAACAAACTCAATTGCGTAATCATTTGATACGCCCTCATTACAATTTCAGCATCTTAAGATCGTTGCTTTAATAAACACATAAACGCAGTATATCAAAACGCTGTACTTATCAATACTGTTCTATGACTTGCACTCAAGTACACACACTTGAGAGTCGAATTTCATTTATTAACCAGTGTGGCGGCACTCAGCTGATATCGTAAACCTAAATTACATCTTGAGATATGTTTATTAATAAGATCATAACCTTTATATTGTAGTCAAGTGCGTGTACTTGAGGTGAGTAACGTAACGTTTATTAATACGGGCCTCAGTGTGAGTGTGTCGCGGTACCTGTGCACGACGGCCTCGGTGTCGAGGCGGTGGCGCTGCGCGCGCTCGAAGGGCGGCATGGCGACGAGCAGGCGCGCCAGGCCGTGGCGCACGCCGGGCTCCGGGTCGTTCTCCACGGCCGTCAGCAGCGACGACAGGTCCTCCGGCCGCCCGTCCACGCGCACGAAGTCCACCAGGCACTCCAACGCCGCCAGCCGGACGTCTGCGACCAACTCTTTCTATTACACACAGCCTATGAAAGTCCACTGCTGAACATAGGCCTCCCTCAATTCCTCAGGGGGAATTTTGCCATAGCTACCACGCCTGGCAGGCGTGTTAGCAACTGCAGTTTATTTTTTTTATTCAGCTCTTATCAGGAAAATGATGTTGACCATCTCCTGTTTCAGTTTACCTCTGCCACCTCTTATGACACCCACGGAGAGATATGAAGTAGTGGGTATTCTTACACCGCCACTACACAGTTGTAAGAGCAAGTCATTGTTTGCTCACGTTATTCTTAAACTCTTGAATTTTTTTTTATAGGATCGGGTGACAAACGAGCACACTGTCCACCTGATGGTAATTGGTTGCTGTGCCCCATGCAGACGCGTCGTCACTCGTGAAGACTAAGATGGAATGCCTCTTTTCCAGTAAAAATGGGTCTCCGGTTCTCTACACTCACCATACGAAACACAGCAGTGTCAAGCTGCCATTTTACGCTGGTATTCTGTGAGAGCGTGGTCCTTCCCTGGTCTAGCCGACCCATTCGTGCTACAACTATAAAAACTATATTGAATACTGATGTTTTCTTATATTTACGCAATCACTACACATTGAATAAAACAATTTTTACGTATTTTAACCGACTTCAAAAAAGGAAAAGGTACTCAATTCGACTGTATTTTTTCATGTGTGTTACCTCAGAACATTTTTCTAGATGAACCGATTTTTGATGATTCTTTTTTTATTTGAAAGCTAGTGCTTCTCATGTGATCCCATATAAATTTTATCAATATCTAACCAGAAATTTTTGAGTTATCCTTAATACAATAAATATAAAATATATAAATAATATTACTTATTTTTAATTCCCAACGTTTCCAGGTGTTTTGCAGTTAAATGTTGTATTAATGGCAAAACATGTAACAACAAAAGGAGGTACAAAAGTATTCATGTGTGGTTGGTTGTCTTTTTTTTTCATCGTCCAACCGTCAATAATATAAAATTTTGGGCCTTATCTTTTTTACATCATGCAAATGATGACGATATATCGATATTTATCACGCGATATATATCGATACTGTTTGAAATTATTGATATATTTTTTCCCTTGCCCATCCCTAGTCACGGATTAACTTCCTGGTGTCAAAGTTAACCCGGAGTATCTTCAGATTTTTATTTATGAATTTTGGTCCGATCTACGCATCTATGAACTTACAGTGACTTGAAGTCTTGCATGGGTCTAGTTTTACAGGATACACCTGCTTGGGATCCGGTATCCCGGAATCTATCAAGAAATATGCCACAAATTAAAATTGAAATGTAGAGGCGGCACTCACTTTTCTTAACATACTTGTATCCAAACTAACGCGTTTGCGATAAGATCGGGGATCACAAGATCCAATCCCTTTATTAACAATTATTGATCATAAAAATTGTATTTCCAACATATTGGGTGTAATAATCACACGGTTGGATTTCAGGTCGTAAGATAACATGATTTTACAAAGTACAGGTTATTCGAATATATATATTTTAAAACACATTCTAAGCCTTATTTTTTGTCCTTCATGTTTAACAAAATATATTACATAATACTGATATTCGTTTCCATGCATAATTTAAAGCTACTAGCCATTAAAGCAAAAGGGATTGGGAATGTTCTAATAATAACGGTAGGAACTAAAACCGAAAACTAAATGGCAACCGATAGGCACCTTCATTTAGTCTGTCGAACCAAAACAATTACTAGAATCAAGCGTTATTTTTGCGGAAATTTATTATACGTAGTTTTACCAGGTAAGACACAATATTAGTTTTCACGCGAAACTTAGCTAATTCATTTTTACTTAATATCTGATACACAAACACAATCAAGGACCTTTTTTCCTTTTATATTGTTGGATTGACAAAACGTAACAGTCTGACTCTGACGTTCTGACAGACTGTCAACTGAAGCCCGTAGACATCTAAAACACATTTTAACAGATAAGACACGTTGAGGACTAAGATAGAATGCCTGACGGTATATCACACATAGACTGACTATCATACTATTCTTAACATTCAAAACGTAACGGCAGAAAAAGATAAAAGGTTAGTACCAAACCGGGTGGAGAAAGAGCTTATATATTATATATTATATAAAAGCACAGAATAAATAATAGTACTACGTACAGAAGTTGCACTCCTTTAATGTTGACTGCTTGCCGACGTTTTAATAGCCTATATAATTATTATTACTAGGTAAGTTTTATTATTTATTTGCAAATATTATTTATAAATTATGTGAATCAATATACTTCTTCAAATTACCTATATACTGTCCATATTGTGCGTAGGCTCTAAATATCGTCGGGATACTTGGCAGATGACCACATTGCTGCAAACGACGGATTGCACGAAGACAGCTTACTGTGACCGTGTTTTTATAACAGGGCAACACTTTCTCCAAATTCAGCATTCGTGTAATTTCTTCCAGCACTAATTTTGTATCTGCTGATAGGGAATCTGCCGTTATGGGGGCACCCTGCATAAAAGCGTGATGATGTAATATGATGATAATTGATTTTATCAAATAAAAACAAGGATTAGAAAGGTTTTATGTAATGTGAAAGTGGACAAAGTTAAAAAAATATTAAATATGACTTTAGGAAAAAAAAAGCACATTTTTTATCACTGGAGTAAAAACAATGACGAGAAACACTTGTGTCATTTGTATAGCATTTACTTAACAAATATTAGAGTTATAAAATTTAAAGTTTTTTTTTTTCCTTTTAATGCTAATAATGACAAACTATTTTTTATTTTCTTATTTCAAGCCAGTCAGTTGAACATTAGTTGTTCACTAAACGTTATTCAAAATTAATTAATTCATTCATTAGAGGATTACTGCCTACTAAAAATCCACTGCTGAACATAAGCCTCCTCCATAGATTGCTTTATAGGGCTCAACCATGGCAAATATTTTGCCATTATTTGCCATAGTTGCCAAGGTTGACAGGCGGGTAAGCAACCACCGGTTATTATGATATTGAGTTTCTTTTCCTTGTGTCGCCTCTTACCATACACAAAAACATATAATAGACAATAGACCGTAGATAACAGATAACTATTCAGATAGCATACATTGACAACTTACAGGTTGCAGTACAGAAATAACTGGTGTTATAGTCGCAGCTAAAGCGTCCACTAGCGCCGCCCTATAATAGTTGTCCGAAAAGTGGTTTTTCGAATTGTCATTGTACTTAAACAAATCTAATAGAAACCTTACAACTTCCGGGGGGCAAATACCGTGTATGTTTCTTAAACCTGAAAATACAGCATTATATGTATAAATTAAGTAAATAGTGTCAATTTTTTTTTTCGAATATTGCATGTTTTCGTTTAATTTTTTTCTTTCATTTAGACTTTCATTTAAGTCCCTAAAAATAAGTGAAATAAAAACGTCTCCTCACCAGCCATTGCAACAGGTATGGTTTTCTGCAAGAAGTAATGCTGCAGATTGTCAAAATTATTCTGCTTAATGATGTGAGGCGCTGAAAACGACCCAAACATCTTACGGAATATCGTCAACATTGCCGGCGGTCCAGCCCATGAACTTATCATAGCATTCGCCACCTAAAATAAAACTACATAATGAAAATTTATAATTTATGTCTACTATGGGGTAGCTAGAGAAAAGGCTGACATACGGGGAGTATGTCAACTGATTTTCCAAATGTCAACCTAACCACAACACTGTGCTTTCTGGCGAGCAAGGCTCTGGCAACCAACGAAAGGCGAAAAATCCATTCAAAAATAACGGTAGCCATTTTCTAGACTTCAAAAAGGAGGAGGTACTCAATTCGACTGTATGTTTTTTTATGCATTACCTCATAACTTTTTTCTGGGTGAACTAATTTCGATGATTCTTTTTTTTATTTCAAAGCTGGTGCTTCTCCTGTAGTCCCATATAAATTTGATCAAGGTCTGACCAATAGTTTTTGAGTTATTTTTAATAATTTATATTGAAATCGGTTGTAAAAAAAATTTAATTTTTAATTATTCATAGACAGGTGACAGGAAACAGCATTAACAGTGCAAGGATATCGGCGCTTACTAAGGGCTTGTCTGTGACAATCTTAAGAGAAGCCGTAATACTGTAAAAATAAAAATATTGCCACTGTAGTTTCATTTGTTGTAACGCTTTCGTTGGCGTTCGGCTGCCATAACTAAGCAGTCTAAATAGTTATTCGAATGAATGTACGTCATTCTTTTTTAACCTACCTTGGTCAAGCAGTGAGCAGCCCGGCACCTGATCTTGTAGTAAGTCTGCTCATTCTCGATGGTGTCTGTGAGCGCCTTCCTGGTGACCGGTTCGGGGAAGTTGTGTAGAGCGTCGATGGCCTCGCTCTGCGCGGTGACGTCACGCTCGTGACGCAACTGGTACTGCCACTGGTAGTCCGGTTGCGAGATCACCGTGCTCCGCAGTAGCGACATCTCCGGGTCCAATCGGATCCACAGCACTGGCGAGTCACTGTCATACGATTTTAATATAAAGATTTACTACATATCAGTGATATCAGTCACATTGAATGAGGGCTAATAATTTTCCGCTCGCCAAATGTCACTAGTTGAGACCTAAGGTGAAATTTTTTGTTATACAATGTCATGTAATTGAGAATTTAGTTTAACTAAAAGTTTATCAGTTTCTAGAATATTATATTAATATATAAAACAATGCCTCGGTGGTTTTCTCTTTAACTTTTTCCTACTTTTAGTAATATAAGTAATTTGGTTTATTCATTTCTAATCTAATTAATATAAAATATAACACAGAAAGAAACATTAACCTTTATATTATCCTAACAAATTAACTTTCTTGCTATGCAATGTGGCAAATATTCCACCTTAATCCAAAATGGCGCCGCTCTGGTGGCAGAAAAAGTCGTGAATGTCATCATTCTCCCTTTAGTCCGTCATTAATAAAATTAGTTTTATATAATATGTCTCAAGACTTTACTGATGCAAATATGATGCGATGGTGCACTAATAAATATTCAATTTTAGTCTCGTTAGTTATTCAATACAGCATTCTTATAAATTAATGTGTTCATGGATACATGAAAACCGTATGTTTTTATGTATCCATGAACACATTATGGATACACACCATGGATAGTCGTTTTTATATCTTCAGGCATTAGGCATATAACAGATATGCCATCCCAAGCGGGTGAAGTCGTGGGCAGAAGCTAAAATATAGCATTATAAATTAGATAGACCCAAACCGGCACTTGAATGGACTAAAATGCAAACGATGATTTTTTTATTTATGATTTAATTATTTTTTTATTTATTACAAGCCAGTGCCAGTAGACGGCTCCGCAGTGGCTTAGCTATGAGTTGCTGCGCTGGGGGCCGCGGGTTCGAATTCCGCACTGAACAAATATTTGTAGGCCAAACTACAAATAAATGTTCCGGGTCTGGATGATTTGTCCTTGTGCAATTTATGTTTGTAAACTGACTCCACGATACAGGCTAAAGCCCGAGTGTGGAGGTAACGTTTTTAAAAAAAATAAAAAAGTGCTTGGCTAGATGCTTACTCCATAGCTGACAGATCCATATCAACCTCCTCGCCCGTACATAGAGGAATCTTCTTCTTTTTATTCCTTCTACTCTTACTGTGGCAGGTGATGTCGGCTTTCACCACTGTATTTTCTATCTGCAGCGTATGCTTGAACGTGCCATCCAACTCCTGCAACTGCACAAGTAACGGTCCCACATATTTCCTTATACCGCGTTCGTGGACGCTGTCTTGGCGTATTTCTAGTTCCACTGTGTTTCTAGAGAAGATATAAAATAAGTATTGTTATTTCAAGCTTCATAAAATGCCAATAAAATAAAAACAATATAGTTCAAAAAGATAGTTCTTTTAATTGCTAAAGTTAACGCATATTAAAAATTAAAAAGTTATCTTCGTAATCGACGTATTTCTTTAGGTCTATACAGGGTTATTCTTCAAAAAGTAGCCAATTTTTAAACTTAATTTCAAATATATATAAATAAAGATATTTCAAATATTGCATTTTTTTTAAATACGAGTAAATAAGGCTTCCGCTTTTATTTGAAATTATCCTATATTGAATGTGATTTATGTGCTAATACGTTTTTGCTTACCAATCGACCCTTACGAATGTGTATAAAATAATGCATTACCTCGTATTTTGAATTTAAAAGATGAAAAGTACTTTTTTTTATTTTAGGCATTTTATCGTTTTTGTTTTAAATATTTTTTAAGTGTATTTTAGTTTCATAAGTGCTAAGAAGGCCAAAATTGCTATACATAGCAGATGTAAACCCATAACATTGTATATATTTTAAATTGTAGTATGTAAAATGTGGCAGCATGTGTTTAAATAAAAAAATTAAACAGTAAATGGTACTTTTATAAAAATATGAACAATACAAATGCAAGAGAGTTGACACCTCACAAAACCTCTCGTACAGTGCAGTGGATTACCTACAGTACCACAAAACGTCAAACATTAAAAAAGCCTGAGGAACCGTCAGAGCAGACATGTCTAAGAGACCGCGTCTAAGCAAACGTAACGTGAAACGACCCCTGACTATAGTCATGTAGTAATGATTGACGCAAGATGTATGGTACCTGGGTGCGAGAAGCCGAAGACGATTGGTGCGGCTTGGTAATGACCTAGTCCGACAGTAGAATGCCCAGGCTGATGATGAAAAGGCCTATATCTACCCGTACGGGACGGTTACAATGTCCTCTTTTATAATATTAGAATAACAAGGATACTAACAGTCCACCAGATATTAAGTGGCTATTGCAGCCCACGTCTGTAATCAACTTAAAAACAAAAAAAAAACTTGTTTGTTTTTTCACCTGCGGACTAAGATGATATGCCTGAAAGCCTGCAATTATACGAGTATAAGCAAGGCAGCATAAATAGGTAAGAAGGTAGTATCAACTCAAGCGCACTTCTAGATGGGAAATAATTTTAGGGTATGTCATTTTTATATCCTCTAAATAATGTTGTAGTTTCAGACTATTTCGTAATTATTATAAGGCTTATTTTTTATTTAAAATCTAAAAATTTTTGGTGCATATTCATATGCAATAGATATATGATCATTAAGTTTTCATTACCTATGATTGCCAGTAAAAGGATTTATTTGTGTAATGTATCTCTAAGTAAGAACTTATGACCTGTTTGGCCCTTATAATCTTGTAAGATACTATAGTCTTAATAATATCGCTCACAAGATCTATTCAATCTTACCGTCTTGACACTTCATGAATTATATTAAAAATGTATTAATAACTGACCTTTTTCGATTGAACACTGAAGTAAGTTGGAACTTTGCGTGGCCACTAGTTCGGACCCATTGGTCAACAAAAACTGCCATGTCTTTTCCTGTTACAGTGAATATAGCTTTAACAAACAAATTCGTTGATAATAGTAAATGACCCCACAGACCACTGCCAATCTTAGTATTTGCGGCATTGGTTGCCAAAGATAACTGCTTATTAAACACTTGAAGGAGCAGCTCTTGACCAATTCTCTGTTCCAACATTCGTAGAACCAAATGAGATTTCTTCCGCATTACCTGCAGAGAACATATAAATTACATAATCATAAAATTAAATAAACCGGCTTTGTCAAAATATCTCTTACTCTATGTCATCCCATGGGTGTCGTAAAAGGGATCAGAGGGGAACAAACCAGGAGATACACAGCTGCGTATTGACAATAACAACTAGAAAATAAAAAACTGGTGTGCAGTTTACACGCGGTAGAAATGAAACCTTCAAAAGAAATGAAATATAAAATAAAAATATTTCACAGCAAATTATTTATTTAATATGATACTCAACCACAAGTACGGCATATAACATAAGATAACTCTCTCAAGGTGGTACGTAAAATGGCCTAAACACGAGTAATTTGTTATAATCATTGATTTATATGTACTACGTACTAGAAAAGCTATTCCAAACAAAAATTGTGCACTATTCTATGTAAAATTGGTAAATCCAATTGGGCATGCCTTAAGCGCATTAAAAAAATTGCGTATAACATGATTTTATACGGAATTTTTTAAAGTAGTTTAAATACATTTCGACAACACTATCGGCTTCAACACCCTTGAAAACCATGAAAATGACACCCATGATGAAAAAATTAATACCTACTTCAGCCGCCATCTTAGATTTACATTTCGACAGCACTATCGAATTCAACACCCTCGAAACCCATGAAAATGACACCCATGATGAAAAAATTGGTACTATTGCATACGCCACCTTGGATATACATTTCGACAGCACTATCGACTTCAACACCCGTGAAAACCATGAGAATGACACCCATGATGATAAAATTGATATCTAATGCAGCCGCCATCTTGGATTTACATTTCGACAGCACTATCGGCTTCAACACCCTTGAAAACCATGAAAATGACACCCAAGATGAAAACATTGATATCTATTGCAGCCGCCATCTTGGATTTACATTTCGACAGCACTATCGACTTCAACACCCTCGAAAACCATGAAAATGACACTCATGATGAAATAATTGATAACTACTGCAGCCGCCATCTTGGATTTACGTTTCGACAGCACTCTCGGCTTCAATACCCTTGAAAACCATGAAAATGACACTCATGATGAAAAAATTGATAAATACTGCAGCCACCATCTTGGATTTACATTTCGACAACACTATCGGCTTCAACACCCTTGAAAACCATGAAAATAACACCCAAGATGAAAACATTGATATCTATTGCAGCCGCCATCTTGGATTTACATTTCGACAGCACTATCGACTTCAACACCCTCGAAAACCATGAAAATAACACTCATGATGAAAAAATTGATAACTACTGCAGCCGCCATCTTGAATTTACATTTCGACAGCACTATCGGCTTCAACACCCTTGAAAACCATGAAAATGACACCCACGATGAAAAAATGTATACCTATTGCAGCCGCCACCTTGGATTTACATTTCGACAGCTCTATCGGCTTCAACACCCTCGAAACCCATAAAAATGACACCCATGACAAAAAAAATGATACTACTTAGTTTTAGTACGTACTACTATTATTTATTCTGTGCTTTTAAAATATTGTAATAAAAAAAAACTCTCATTATTATTATAATCAAGTATTTAAGAAATTTGATTATTCGAATATTGTGTGTGAAATTATTTGTACAGCGATCTTTTTGAGCCGCTGCAAACAACCGAAACAAAGTCCACTCACGACGGCGGATTCCGCCTATTTACAGAAATAATTTACATACATAATCAACGAAAATTTCGCAATTTTGGAGCCGAAAAAAATTAATTATAGCTAAACAAAACAAAATTACACTGCCATTTACATTCAGTGGCTTCCCACATGATAGATGAAGAGATTAAAAAATAGATTGAGTTAAACAATTAATATTTTCAAAAGTTATCGTGTTTACAAGGCTTGGGGACATGATAAATCCACACCATAAGGCAATAAAACCCCTTTTTTATTTAAAAATAGCAATTAATCGATTTAAAAAAAATATTAATAAGTTCAACAATCATTTATCTTTCTAACAATGTGCTTTTTATATCATTTTATGTATAATATGATTGCTAGATACGATTTCATTCGATAAAACGTTGGAATCTTAATTTTTAGGCGATAGTAGAACATACCTTGCTTCGCTTAAGGCATGCAATATAATAATTTAATATAAAATACTCTTATTTTAATCTAAACATATTTCTAAATAAAATGTAATAATAATTATCTTATGGAATTTACAAATCTTCAATTTACGCAATATTTAGTTTAGTGTACGGATTGCAGTACAGTTCAGTTGAACAGAGTCAATGTTCGGAATGCAAAATCTAGTGCTTAGTACATATATATCGATGGTTATAATGCTCTACCTCATTCTCTCACAGGCTAAATCCTGTAGATGTATATATGTTTCTCTTTTATGTGTCGCTTTTTCATTTCACAATGTTTCTAAAGAAGTATTCACTTCCAAGACAATGGTTATCAGCTCGCCTGCCAAACGTAGCAACTATGGCAAATTTGGAGGATATTTGCCATAGCTCCCATGCATTTATGGGGCAATCTAAGCAAAATAAATAAGTACCTATGTAAGAATGTCAATTCAATAATTATTATCACATAATTTAAAAAAACAAACAAAACAAAACACATTGTAATTTTTGTAAAATTATACAGCATAATTTATAATAATTACCTCAATATATCGCGGTGACATAGTGTGTACATTGCGAACCGGGAAGTAGAAAACATCCTTTGGTTCCACACGAGCGCCACTAGCAGGCGGCTGCCATGGATCGAGAACGATTCCTCCGTATTGCTCTTCGTAACTCACAACCTATATTTATTAATTATTGGTAAATAAATAAAATATAAACAATATATAAGAACCTATTAGGGAAACAATTTAGAGTTTTAGTGTTTGGGGCAAAATTATTTCTAGTTAAAAATTCAAGATGTAGGTTTGGTGATAAAAAATATTTCTTATATATTTATTAGCTAAGTAACTTCTGAATCAATAAACCTAAAAATTTGAAATGTAGGTAAGCATCCTATACAAAATAAGGATCCACTGAAAAATCAATTATCTAATTGTGATTTATAATTAATTATATTTCTTTACATGAATATTTAAGCTAGGAACTGTGGTGTTGGTTGTACAGTTACATAAAAATTTTAAGTGTATTTTTGCTTAACACTATAAATGTTTATTGTTTAGAATAAAATAAAGATGGCAACGAAGGTGAATCTATCATTCCGTATCAACGCTTGGTGGTCGTAAAGTCGACTAAGAGAAATTTCAATAAGTAACAAACTGTTGCCATTCCATCAGCCGAGACAAACTATTTACAGGTCTAAAATAATTTTGATGATAACGGAATGTGAGATCTGGGTCTTCTCAATAAAAAATAGAAAATAAAAAACTACCAACCCTCCCGCCAAACATGGCAACTATGGCAAATGTGGGGAATATTGGCCACATTTGCTATGCATTTATGAATGAGGAAATCAAATGTCCTAAATGAGGAGTCTTTCAAAAGCACACTATTTTAGCAGGTGTTGAAAATAAGTAACAACCTAATAATGCTGGGCATTATTTTCACGAAAGGGTTTTTAAATTTCCTTAACAAGTTTTCCTACATGGTCAACCGCTTGGTAAATCATCACTTCAAAATGGATAAAAAACCAAGAAAAAAAAAACTGGAATAGCAAAGATTTTTATTTATTACATAGTAATCACTTGAGGTGTGATAACTGTTAATCTTTTACTTTTTAAACTTTTGCCAGTTTCTACATCTGCTTACCACAATAACATGTTTAATGACAAATACTGTGCTGGAAATAAAAATATTGCCATTTAGCAAGTAATGAATAAATTAAACAGAACCTCCTGTAACTCCTGATGTATCCAATATCTGTATTCATTATTTCCAAAACACTTTTTAGAGTACAGTCCACATAAATAATCGGGAATCCCTTTGGCGAGCCACAAGTCGGACCAATTCTGCATAGTGATGAAGCAGCCGAAAAATTGTTCTGCTACGGCCTGAGCCATAGCTTTCCGACTTATATATATTTGGTCGATTATAGCAATTGAATGGAGCAGATGCGTACTTAATATAGACATTGTGGTGTACGCTGAGGCATCATCTTCAGTCTGTAATTAGAAACACAACACATTGTGACACAGTATTAACTTTAATTTCTTATATGTGGTAGAGCCATACTGCAGCTATATTAGTAGTATAGTTGTAGCACGAATGGATCTGCTCGACCGGGGAAGGACCACGCTCTCACAGAATACCAGCGTAAAATAGCAGCTTAACACTGCTTTGTTTCGTATGGTGAGTATAGAGAACCGGAGACCCTTTTTACTGGAAAAGAAGCATTCCGTCTTAGTCCTCACGAGTGACAACGCATCTGCATTTTATAAATGCAGATGTCTATGGGTCACAGCAACCACTTACGATCAGGTGGACTGTGTGCTCGTTTGTCACCCTATCTTATAAAAAAAAGTCTTAATGTATAATTTTTGTGTTTATTGTAATATATTTATAAGTTCATATTTTTCAGGAACAACAAAAGGAAATAAATGTCCTCCTAACCACGCCTTAGAGACAACATACTAAAACTATCGAAACATATTATTCGCTAAATGTAAACTCTCCATAGGGCATCGTCGAATATAAAAGTATGGTTATATTTCAAAATACTCCAATTACTAAACGTACCGAGTATCATAATCATGTAAATTTAAGAATTAACATTTTGTGATTACTTTTTTTGTTAACATTGCGGCAACCAACGAACTTACAGTCCACCTGATGGTAAGTGGCAACTGCAGCCCACGGACAGCTGCAACCAAAGAAAGCTAAATATGCGTTGTCACCTCTGAGGACAATGACCTTATAACCGCTAAATATATTGGTTTTCTATACCTTAAGCAAGCTAACAGTACACCTGATGGAAAATGGCTAAGACACCTGCAACCAACTGAAAATAAAGAAGGGCGCGAATACATTTTCATTACCGAGGACTTACGTTACGTTACTTACGTTTTAACGTGGTAGAGCCATGCTGCAGCTATATTTGTAGTATAGTTGTAGCACGAATGAGTCGGCTCGACCGGGGAAGGACCACGTTCTCACAGAACACCAGCGTAAAATAGCAGCTAAACGCTGCTGTGTTTTGTATGGTGAGTGTAGAGAACCGGAGACTCTTTTTACTAGAAATGAGGCATTCCATTTTAGTCCTCACGGGTGACAACGCATCTACATTTTGATTTGTAATAGAGGATAGATGTAGATGTCTATGGGCCACAGCAACCACTTACCATCAGGTGGACTGTGTGCTCGTTTGTCACCCTATCCTATAAAAAAAAACATGGAATGACTCACAGACTGTGGTTAAACTGATTGTCTACCCCTATAAGCCGACACAAAGTGCATTACTGCATAATGTCAGAAATAAGGTGGTACCTATCCAGACAATTTCCTGGGAAGAAAATGGGCTCTACCACTTAGTATATACTCATATAAAATCCAAAATTGTAAATAAGATCGAAGAAAATCTTGGTTGAAGTGCCACAGAGATACGGCCAATAAAACTTCTACAATTAAAAACATTGTTTGGAACAATTTGTAATGAAAAGTATGACTGCCCATTAAAACATATTTAACACCATTTATAGAATAGAATAATTTAGAATAGAATAATTTTTTATTCAATATACATTACATGTGTAATTCTTATTGAAAGTCATTTTTTACTTTACCACTGGTTCGAAAAAAAACCCTCTGTCCTGGGAAGAACCAGCAAGAAACTCAACGGGACTTTTTTTTTTAAAATAAATTTTACAATATAAATGATTACGAACTATTTACAAAATTTATTTTAGAAACTGCTTGGCAGCGACCACCTCATTCCCAGGGGTTATTATCAACCATGTATTCATTTATACTATAATAACCCTTTTTATACGGTTTCAGTTTAATAAAACATTTAGACTTTGTAATTGAGAGAACCTGTAGACTTTGTAATTGAGAGAACCTGTACACTTTCCGGGACCTTGTTGTAATAGCTTATACATTGCCCCAAGAATGAATTACTGACTCTGTGGAGTCGAGAAACTGGCATCACTAGCTTGTGTTTGTTCCTAGTTTTTACAGAATGTATATCACTTTTTTTACTAAAACTATCTTTGTTTTTGTGAACATACATTAAATTTTCGTAAATATACTTAGAGGCCAAAGTTAATATATTTATTTCTTTAAATTTATCTCTAAGAGACTCTCTCGGCTTTAGATTGTAAATAGCTCTAATGGCCCTCTTCTGTAAAACAAAAATAGTTTCTGAATCAGCCGCATTTCCCCATAGCAAAATCCCATAAGACATTATGCTATGGAAATAACTAAAATAAACTAATCTAGCTGTCTCGACACTAGTGAGACCTCTAATTTTTTTTACAGCATAGGCTGCAGAACTTAGTCTGCTTACTAATTTGGATATATGGGGGCCCCACTGAAACTTAGCGTCAAGAGTGATGCCAAGAAAAACAGTGGATACAACAGGGCTCAATTCCTCCCCATTTAAAAACACATTGGTATTCAGATTTTTAACATTCATTGTAGTAAATTACCATTTCTTATTAATACTTTTTGGCGAAATAAATAAATAAATGTATCAACTCACCTCATCTACAAAGACTTGCTTGTAACATGGATAAGGATATCTAGTTGACAAAGTTTCTTCATAAAATTCAAAAGCTTCATGTAAATATCTCACAGTATTCTTTAAAATTTGCATGAGATTTGGTAAGCAGTAATGTGTTACTTCATTCATGAAAGGGTCTACGTAAGTCTCAAATGGCCTAAAACATAAATGTTAATTTTAAGCTAAATGTTATATTATACCTCAATCAAGTTTACGTTATATATGTATACCATTTTTAATTTCTTTTAAATTTATTCATACACTAGCTTTAGCTACAAATAAAAAGAAAAAACATGTTGCTTCTTATATATTCTTATATATATTATAATAAACTTTCTTACAAGATTTTTTTCTCATTTATCATGTAATTGGCAATAAAATTAAAACAATGTCGAATAATATGATAAGATTTATATATTTTTTTTCTGAGTATTATTAAAAAAATTCATTAACGACCACTTTTGGACATAGGTCTTTCGTCCAAAATGCGCCAACTTTATAGAAAGCATTTCACGAAATTTGCCCATGCCGCATATGAGTGACACAGGATCAAAAATTAAATAAACAAAATGTTTAGCTTTTTTATTATGTCCCTATAATAAAACATTTTTTTACAAACTACTTACTAAATATATTTTATTTTCATATTCTTTGTTTTTAAATAATTTGTTGTGCCTTTTAGTTAAATGGTAAATTTTAAATGTAATATTAAGTTTCTTTTTTAAATAATCTAACAGAAAGCACTCGCATGGCATATTCAAGTTTGAACACATTTTAATATGTCACTAGAAATATGATTATTTCGAAATCAAAATATTCGCAAAATTTTTGCTTGAGCAATTCAACAAATGCGATAAATTTATTGACGTATATGTATGAGATATCGATATACCACATTAAAAATAATAATCAAGACTAACTACCTACATAAGTCTTTGGGATAATTAAAATATGATATATTTTTATTAACTTTATTTGCTTCAAACAAGTTACAATATTATTGCATATTAATAATATTAATAATTATTATTAATTGTTTATTAACATTCTAATATTGTTTAATTATAAGAGAAACGAAAACAAGCACGATGCGCGACGTGTACACCCTGAGTTTGAGCACTGGCAGAGCCAGTATAAAGCAGTTTCCCTTTTACATGACAAGCCGCCGCAAGTAGTAGTGTACCTATCATAGCGCGGTTGTATGAAGATTTGCCTATAGTCGGTTTATTTACTCATGTGCGCATACTCAACAGTGGTGTACACTGCTTGCAGGTGAGGTTGGCATTTGGAGAAAAAAACTTATACTTTTTTTTTTTTTTTTTTATAGGAGAGGGGGCAAACGAGCATGCGGCTCACCTGATGGTAAGTGACTACCGCTGCCCATGAACAACCGCAACACCAGGGGAATTGCAGATGCGTTGCCGGCCTTTTAAAAAGGAGTAGGCTCTTTTCTTGAAGGTCCCTAAGTCGTATCGGTCCGGAAAAATCCCTGGTGGTAAACTATTCCACAAGGAAGTTGTGCGAGGAAGAAAACATCTTCTAAATCGCACAGTGGTGGACCGCCAATCATCCAGATGGTGTGGATGGTATCGGGAGTTCTGCCGCGATGTGCGTTTGTGAAATTTGGCGGCTGGGATTAATCCGAACAATTCCTCTGAGCACTCCCCATGGTAGATGCGAAAGAAAATGCAAAGAGATGCAACATCTCTTCGCAGTGCCAATGAATCGAGCCGATCGGAAAGGGCTCGGTCGTCGACGATTCGAGCCGCTCTGCGCTGGATGCGGTCAAGTGGAAGGAGCTGGCACTGGGGAGCCCCTGCCCAGAGATGGGAACAGTATTCCATGTGAGGCCGAACCTGCGCCTTGTAAAGTTGCAGGCGGTGTGCCGGCATGAAATACTGTCCCGCTCTGCTGAGCACGCCAAGCTTTTTAGAGGCCAATTTGGCCTTCTCTTCCAAGTGACCACGAAACTGCACGTCACTCGATATGTCGACTCCGAGGATACCGATACTGGCTGAGGCAAGAAGGGGAGTGCCTTGAAACTGAGGAGATACGACAAAGGGGTTCTTTTTAGCGGTAAACGCGCAAACTTGTGTCTTCTGAGGATTAAACTGGACTAGGTTTAGTCGCCCCCAATCCGAGACTTTGTCCAGCAAAGACTCGACTTCAGACACAAGTTTGTTCCGGTACTCGGCGACGTTTTCCCGAGAAATATTGGCCCGGCCGGTGTATAGAGCATCACCAGTGCTGTCATCCGCATAGCAATGAATGTTACCAGTTAGCAACATATCATTGATATGCAGAAGAAACAGCGTTGGTGATAGCACACAGCCTTGTGGAACACCAGCGTTAATAGGCTTGTAGTCAGAACATGCACCGTCTACAACGACCTTGATGCTCCGATCTGCAAGAAAGCTGGTGATCCAATTGCACAATTTCTCGGGAAGCCCATAGGAAGGCAGCTTTGAAAGAAGCGCTTTGTGCCAAACCCGATCAAAGGCCTTCGCAATGTCCAGACTAACGGCCAACGCCTCCCCCTTGGACTCTACTGCCTCCGCCCATCTATGGGTCAGGTAGACAAGAAGATCACCAGCTGATCGACACCGACGAAAACCGTATTGGCGGTCACTAATCAGCTGGTGATCCTCAAGGTACCGGATGAGCTGGCAGTTAATAATGGATTCCATTATTTTGGAGAACAAGGAGGTGATCGCGATAGGCCTATAGTTGGACGGGTCTGAGCGGTCGCCTTTTTTAGGGATCGGGTGGACAAAAGCTGTCTTCCATGAATTCGGGACTACGCCTTGGGAGTAGGAGTACCGGAAAAGACGCGTTAGGACCGGTGCCAACTCCGGAGCACACGTCCTCAGCACAATTGGGGGGATTCCGTCAGGCCCACTCGACTTCTGGATGTCCAGGGAGAGCAGTGCTTTGCGAACCGAGCGTTGTGAGAACAGCACATCCGGCATGGAGCACTCACACCGCGGGAATGTCGGCGGTGTTTTCCCCCCGTCATCAAGAGTCGAGTTGGACGCAAAAAGGGAGCCTAAAAGGTCGGCTTTGTCTTTTGCGTCATGGGCCAGTGAGTCATCCTCCCTGTGCAGAGATGGTAGTGATGGCTTACAGAAATTCCCTTGGACAGCCTTGGCGAGAGACCAGAATGCACGGGTTCCCGAAGGAAGGCGAACTAGTTTCTCGCCAATTCTGCCTATGTGCTCTGACTTTGCATTATTAGAAATTTGAGCTTAGTTTTCCATTGACGTCCGTCGAGTTGGAGGTTGATATTTTTGTAATTTTTTTTTGTAACAGAAAGGTTACATTATTATAAGCACACACGCAAAGTTTCAACATGCGGAAACGCATACTTATTGCGAAAAAAATTATTGAAAATCAATTTTCGCAATACTTATGTCAATTCCTACCGTAAAACTGACGCTATTTTGTATTGTCATTGTCATCGTCAGTAGGGATGTCGATTCTTTCCGAAAAAGATCGATTTTTCAAATCGATTCGAATCGTAAGCCGATGTATCGATTCACAAAAAATCCATTTCGAAATATCAACCCCCAACTCGAAGTACGTCAATGGAAAGTCGTACCGAAATTTGTAATATAAGTTTATATTACAAATTATAAAAATAAAAGAAACATCTTTTATCTTTATGATAAGAGAAAAATATTTTAATTGCTACTTACTTCTGACATTAACCATGTAGTGGCAGTGTAAGAATATTTACTACCCTATCATCATGAAGGTGTCGTATGAGGCGACAGAGGGCAAATGAAGCAGGAAATGAGCAGCAGAATCTTCCTGATAACAACTCAAAATAATAAAAACTGCGGTTGCCAACCCGCATGCCAAGCGTGGCAACTATGGCAAAATCCCCCCATAGGGCAATCTATGAGGGTGGCCAATGTTCAGCAGTTGACTTTTATAGGCTGTAATATATGAATAGATGAATATTTCTGACATGCACATCACAACATAAAAATATTAAGAACTATAACTTCCAACTTGTATCATTATAAATTATTGGCAATTGTACATAGCTCATGGCAAAAAGGTCGTCACTCAGTATATTGTACTATGAAATTACGAATATTTATTTTCAGCTATCACAGAAATATGGAGAATAGTCCAAAGTTCGACAAAATGATGGAATTTGTGTTACTATCAACAAAACTATCAAACTTCACCCAGAATTGTATCTACCAAGCCAGAAGGCTGTAAAAAATGTATTTTATGTTTAAATCCTAACATGTAAGTATTAAAAAAAAATATGCAAAAATTGGTGAAGAAAAGTATTAGTGACCTAAAATAAAGCACATATAAAAAGATACACAATCTCAATCTATCAATATCCACAACAGAACTGTGCATGACTTATTTTCTGACTCTCGACAATATTTGTTATACAGCCCACACAAGCTTATAGAAAAAATTGTAGAAACACATTCCTAAAAGAAATGTCAATTCAACATTTTATTGGGAATCAAAAGAAACATACCCAATAGCCAGTGCAATGTTAGGGGCACATGCTGGTGTATTGACAACATAATGAAATGTCTTCCTTCTATGGTCAGGTGTGTACACCACATCCAATAACTCTCCACAAGATACGGCAGTCAAACATTCATCCACAGTAAATTCTAATTTCCATGTACAAGGTTCTGCAAAACTGTCCACACAAGGAAACCAAAGTCTTGCAGAATGACCATATGTGAACATGTGTGCTGATTTCTGTAATAAAGTCATAAAAAAAATGGTTTCTAGAATGTAGTAGCTACTTAATTTTTCTATTATTTTAACATTTAATATCAAAATAAAAGAAATTATAACGTTATTCTTTCATGAATTTCATGAACAATTATTAGGAGGCTAAACAAATAAAAATAGTATGGTATTGCACACAAAACAAGTTATGCGGGATATAAACCTGCAGCCCGCAAGCCATAACGAAACAACTAGCCAACTGTGGTAAAAGTAAAAAATTACAATCTATACAATTAATAGATTAATCTATATTAAAGAAAATAAATTTTCTATTCTATTTTATTCTCCAAAGCTACTTTAGCCTTTTTAAACTGTGACAAAATTATTGTTGGTAAAGTTTTAATAAGTACAGTATTAATTTTGATTAGTATTATATTTGTGTACCTATTATTATTTACTTAGTATTTTTATTCTTTTTTTACTACTATAAATGTGTCTTTATTCCGTGATGTATGTGCTGTTAGCTTATTTGGCTTTTACTTCATCTGCTACAGGGCTGTTTTGAAAGGCCACAAGGCTAGACTACTATCTAACCTGATGTTGAGTGGAGATGTAGCCCAAGATGGTAAAGCACACTAACTTAGTTTAATAAGTGACATGTACACTGCCATCTGTAAAAAGTGACTGTTGTGGCAGCTAACAAATTTACAAAAGCCTATTTTCTCTTGTTTTGAAGACATCCACATTGTGATTGGATGGCACAACTACGGTTCTTATGGTGTTTAAATTAAGTATAAAATTTTTCAATATCTCACTTAGTTTCTGAGATATAAAGATATACAAGATAATGTTTACCACTAAGCACCTGGTTAGTTTAATTAACTGCATTTGGCTACATCTATTTGACGCCTGACAAACCTAGGTGTTATCCACACATCGGCTTATATAAATATATATAAACCAAATTAGATTACTGTAAAATACCATATTTATGAATAACTTTACCTCAACCAAAGTCCCCTCTCCTTCTGGAACAACAAAGTGCATACCACCCTGTGGTGACTCCAATGAAAATTCAATACCAATTCGCAACCCTCTCCCTTCTCCAACCAAATGAGCAGCATCATCTGGCACTTGAATATGAAGTTCTCCAGAATTATGATCAGGGTCAACTTTTTGTGCAGCTGCTAGATGATAACGAGAAAATACCTCTAAAGATCTCCTGCAACATTTAAAAACAATATTTTTTCAACACACTCATAATTAGTGCCCTAAAGCAGTATCTCCCAACCTTTTTTTGACCAAGGACCACTTTGATTTTTTAGTTAGCAGGGACCACAAGGTGAAAGAAAACACTGTGTTAATCTAACAACAAATTATGATCACAACTTTTAACATTTTATTGACAGAATTATGTGTACATTTATTGTAAAAGCTAGTAGGTACTTATTAACGTGACGCGCGGTATTGCGCTTGACGAGAAAATAAGTAGGTAGGTAAAACATTGAAATCTTTCGCGGATCAAATTTAAGTTTTTACGGACCACTGGTTGGGAACCACTGCCCTAAAGCCATAACCATTAAGTCAACTATTCATTTAGTAATATGAGAAAACGGCACCAATCACAGCTATAAAATTAAATGTAACTTACGTATTGGGATCTGGTTGACATATATCCAGAAAAGGATCACAGTACTGAAAGTTGGCTTCATACTGGTCATTTAAGCAAACTCGATAAATACGGCATTGCTTTGCATTTAAGCGAATAAATCTTAGATTATCTTTAAGTGGCACGATTGTTAATTCCACAAAACCCTAAAATCACATCAGTATTATACAACACTTAAAAAGAAATGTTATGGTAACTGTAAATCAGATGTTTAACTTACAATTATACTCCGTCTTTCGAAACTAATACCAGTCAAACTTAAAATTTGATGAGCTGTAAAATAAAATATTATGATATCAGTAATTATTAGTAAAAAATAATATAACACAACAAATACAATGAATACTTATAATTTAAACGGGCGACAATTGTCGCCTGTCCGTTCCTTCTTCATATTGTCTCCCTAGATAGCATTGTAACTAAAATTTAAACCCAAAATAAGAATATTTTACTGTCAAGTATTCTGCTATAGGAATCGTAATAACCTGGGCGCAACAATTTGTTTTGTTTAGGTATGGGCTTTACGTTTTGCGCTGAATCCTGAAGTAGCTGGCAGCTCCTGTCAAAGTTGTCAAAGATAACTGTCATAAACAGGAAGCTGCTGTAGCTGTCAGTATTCATCTCGATCATCGATACTTGTTTTTTGAGCCATGTCTTCATTTATCTCAGTATCAATATCTCAGTATTCACATTATGCCCAAACATATCACAAAAGTACTCCTAAACCTTAAAAACGTAAATAGAATTAAGACACGTATTGCAAATTAAATATAAAGAATCTTAATTTACATACATACATACATAAACACTCACGCCTGTCACCCAGAGGGGTAGGCAGAGATTATGGACTTCCATTTGGCACGATCCTGACACACCTCTCTCGCTTCCTCCACATCCATATACCTACGCATACACGCTCGTCGGTTAAAGGTACTCTTGATTTGGCCCATTTTTAATATATCGCCAATTTGGTCGATAAACTTTCGCCTAGGGCGACCCTTCCCGACTATGCCGTTCACCTCTGCAACATAAATTTGCTTTGTCACTCTTTCCTCATTCATTCTTTCTACATGGCCAAACCACCGAAGCATTCCTTTCTTAATCCTGGTCACAACATCATCTTGCAAACCACACTCTTCTCTTATTAAACAATTTCTCACTCTGTCATTCAGCTTCATCCCTAACATACTCCTTAATGACCGCATTTCTACAGCATTTATTCTACTCTCATGCTTCTTCTGCCACACCCAACTTTCACTACCATACATTAAAGTAGGTACTAACACAGCATTGTGAATTGCCATACGTGCCTTTTTGGACACATTCTGACTTTTCACAATAGAGTGTAGAGCCCCATTCACTCTATTTCCTGCATTCACTCGTCATTCTATATCCTTATCATATCTACCATCCCTGCTAAACACACATCCCAAAAATACAAACTCATCTCATACATTATATACTCATCAATATATTTATCATCTTAATTTAATACTGATAATGGACAGTTCCCTTAATACTTTACATGAATTAGACTAAATAGTTATCGCACAATCTAGTGAATGATATGTCCGAGAATTTGTAACACAACACATAATACATAAATTCGATATAAATATTATATCACAAATTATTCGGTGTATTTACAGAAATGTTGATGTTTTTTCTTAAATCTTTTCTACTTCTTAGGCGATTTGTATGTTTGATCATTTATTTTACCGTAGCATAGCACAGTTTCCAAAATCTAAACGAAACCAGTAGCGTGCGACCAGCACGTCGGGTTTTTTATTTTTGCAGCCCTCTGACATAGACATCAGAATCATTTTCTATCTATAATTTGGAAGTACGTTTTTGTAATTTATACATTTAAATTTAATCATTAATCACCACATAATTCTCACATATTCAATTTATGTTACAATCAGTTCATTCTCTCTGAATATACTTGGTATATTCACAAGGAAGCACCGAGTGGTAATCTTGGATTTGCCATTCTCGCCCCAAGTTTATTTTGGTGACACTAAATTATTGACATTAATTTGTTAACTACATTTACAACTAACTTGACGGCTCCATGGCGCAGTGGCTTAGCAATGAGTTGCTGCGCTGGGGGGCGCGGGTTCGAATCCCGCACGGAACAAGTATTTGTATGGCCTACAAATGATTGTTCCGGGTCTGGATGTTTGTCCTTGTGAAATTTGTGTTTGTAAACTGCCTCCACGATACAGGAGAAAATCCTAGTGTGGGGGTAACGTTTTTTTAAAGAGAAAAAAAAACTAACATTACATTACATTTGATATAAAATAATAGGTATATTGAATTGAAATTTTTTAATTGTTATTACCCTTTTTAATTATTATTTACATAAGTGTTTATAATACATAAAATTGTATAAAACTTTAAAAATGTCATTTACTTTCGGTTATTTTTCACGACCCCATTAATTATTTCTTCGCAGAATTTAATCAACTTACTTCGAGTGATTTTACTATCTAATAATAAATATAACTTCTCTTCTTCGAGTCTTGATCCTGTCGACGTCTCAAAATCGTACCTTTGTTTGCTGAACCTGGGACACTCAGAAGTACATGCAGCACTGTCTCCTCAACTCCTGGCTCACAGACGCATGAAGGGTTCTCCTTGCATCGGAATCGGTACAGATACTCGGAGAACCCACCATGCCCGGTCATCGCTTGTATCATTATTGGAGACGGTGCTGTCGCCTTAATCACTTTGTAGGCGTCTCTGACACTTGGGAAGAATTTTTTAGTGATTTGACCCGTTTCACCCTCTAGGTACCTGTGATTCCATTTTTCAATAGAGTCTTTACGGATTACACTTTTTATGTAGGAGACCGGGCATAGGTCGTAGTCCGTTTTACATTTTATTCTTATAGCAGCGAGTTTAGCCAATTCGTCAGCATGTTCATTCCCTGCCCGCATGGGCTATTATCAAAAAAAGTTGGATAGTTTTTTGTTGCTCCATGATGGTATGTATTTTTTTGCGGGCCTTTACTGCTAAGGAATGCTGGGAGTCTAGGTTCACAATGGTCTCAAGTGCCGATCTAAACGCCAAAGCTTACTTCAACGCTGTTAAGGATTCACCTCAGTTGCCCTATATATGGCCAGCAATTCAGCCTGGTAGACGGTATAGTAGTCCGAAAGTTTAAGCTTTAGAGTTCAGATCTCAGCTGCACTATTCCAAATGGAAAGTGCTGCTCCGGCCTTTCCCTCTATTTGCTCCCGTCGTTAAACATTCGGAGACTCTGGGTGTTATTGAGTGTCGTTACGTTTTCGTTTACCAGGCATACGAGTTCCAAGTCCATATAAGATTCTGGGTGGGGCAGTTTGGTAAGTTTCGCCCTTGTCTCCACCACTCGGTCCTCCAGAACCGGCCGGAGCTTTTCTCACTTTGCTCTAAAGAGGGATGCTGATTCCTGGATTCTTAGGTCCAGAGGAAGCAGACCCGCCAGCGCTAGCGCCGAGTGTAGAGAAACGGGTACGGTATGCTTTAATAATTTTCTGAGCGAATCCTCTTTGCACGGAATTGAAAAGCCTTCGGACTCCCAGTTTGCTGACGGCTGGTGCGCACGCTCTCGCTGCATACAAGACAACCGGTTCAGTAACCGCCACGTATATCGTCCTTATGATTTCGGGTTGAAGGCCCCAACTGATTTTGGCAGCTCTTGATAATTGTTCGTAAAGAGCTGTGGCCTTCCTGCACACATTTTTTACATGGCTTTTAAATGTGAGTTTCCTGTTGACGGTGAGACCGAGAACTTTGATCTCCTTCGACATGCCAATGTCTATCCCTCCCATGCTCAAACGTGTTGAATCGTATTTTAACTTATTAGTAATTAACATAGCCTTGGTCTTATGTGGCGCAAAGTTCAGTTTATTACGAATTCCCCGCGTCCGAACATGCTCGAAAGTATTTGCACGCCTCTGGATTTCAAGTACCGTGTCTCCCGCAAACAGAAGGACGATATCGTCGGCGAAAGCCTGACACCAGTCGCCTCTTGCTTCCAAATCGTTAAGCAAAGGATCAAGAAGCAAATTCCATAGTACCGGTCCCCCCAGGGAACCCTGTACGCACCCCTATGAAGTGTCCTGGTTGTGCTCTACACCAGTTAGCTCTGCAGATAACTATCCTGATGGATGGACCTTCTTATATTAATAGGGCATTTTTCGTCAGCCATCGGTATCTGATGGCCGGCCACCATACACTATCGAAGGCTCCCTCTATGTCTAGTGCTACAATGATAATTATTTTTTTATTTTGTATTTGTGTTCTTATATACTCCATCATGTCATAGAGGGAATCTTCGGTGCTTTTCTGTGGCGTGAAGCCGTATTGGCGAGTACTCCCCCCAAGTTGGATGTGCCACCTTATTCTTCTGATAGTCATTTTCTCGACGATTTTACCCATAACTAGTAGCAAACCTATCGGTCTATAAGCTTTGGGGTGCGTATAGTCTTCTTTCCCTGGTGTTCTCAAAACTACTGCTACCGCTTTTTTCCACACTGTGGGAAAGTGTCCTAACTATAAACACTTGTTAGCTAGGCTCAGGTAAGCCTCTGTGTTATGGAGAATAGCATGTCGGCAAATATCAGCCGTAAATCCGTCTCCACCCGAAACCTTTTTCGGGTTGAAGCTGTTGGTTGCGTGTTTTAGGTTTGCGACTGTAAATGGTGGGTCACAACAATTATCTTGTATCACTTCATTGACTTTTTCTGCTAACTCCCTGATATGCTGGTGTTCTGCATTATAAACCTCAACTTGGTCTTTTGGATGAAAGGTCTCGGCCAACATCTTTGACGATTCGATGTTATCGAGTATTTTTCCGCCCTCTAAAAGAGGCGGATCTTCGTGCATTTTTGTAGTTCTGCCGATAACCCGTCCCATAACCCTTCCATGTCCTGTCTACCACAGAACTCTTTCCAACTTTTTACCTGAGCATTTTTGCTTCATATTGGTATATATTTTTCGCTTCAAAATACGAAGCAACCAAAGAGAAAATAATCACTACGTTTAGCCGCAACGTCGTCGTCTTTTCGTACGGGAGCAGCACATCTTATACGGCGCTTTTTTGTAGTGACGTCCTTCTTAAGCAAAACAAGCTCATCATTCCACCACGGCAAGGTAAGTTTATTTTGATTTTTCATTTTTGGAATGGTAGATTCACATACTTCTTTTATTACTTCTAAATATTTTTATAAATGATTTTCGAAATTTTTACTATGTCTTATATTATCAATTTCTGTTTTGGTCATGTTTTTATCGGTCAAGAATTGAGTTAGTTTCTCACAAAACTTACTCCATTTAGCCTTTTTACTATTATATACCCTTTGTAGTCCGTTTTATTGTTATGTCTAAAATATTTACTTTTAAGTTTGAATAATATTGTGCTGTGGTCCGAACTTTTGCCCTCGGGTACCTTCCAGTCATCTACCAATTTTAAAAGATTTTCAGCGCACGCTGTAATGTCGACGTGACTATTGAATCTTTTGCCGCCTCTAATTGTGTCAAATGTTGGCACATCTCCCTCGCTTAGTACGTGTAAGCCGAGTTCATTCAGAACACCTGCTAGAGCTTCTCCACGTCTATCTTACTATCTTTTTAAGTTAGTTGATGTAAGGTTCGATGGGTGAATCCGGTTCCAGGTACAGGGAAATCAGTCCTATTTCCAGGGTGTTCATTAGCATTTTACGTAGTAGAGCCATGCTGCAGCTATATTAGTAGTATAGTTGTAGCACGTCGGCTCAACCGGCTGATTCGCAAACGAGGATAAATGTAGATGTCTATGGGCCACAGCAGCCACTTACCATCAGGTGGACTGTGTGCTCGTTTGTCACCCTATACTATATTAAAAAAACCGCCACGATTTTGTTCGTGGTGAGAGCCGGACACTGGGTAACAGTGATGTTATTGTCAAAAATGGCTATTGCCGCTTTCACCTCTCCATCTCCTCTCTGAGCGCTCTGTAATAGTCTCTCATATATCCGAATCCCCCCACGTATGGTTCCTGAATTAAAGCAAAGCTCATACTTGCTCGCTTCGAGCATTCATTCGCTCGTTGCGAACTCTTTCCTCTTTAGGTTTGCTTGTGCCACCAAAATGTTTCTTATTTCTACCGCGAACTGACTACCTGTCTCTGTGCCGTTATTTCAGGACTCCACTTTAGCAATATGCCAAGCTGGTTCTGGCAATTGCATCCCATCTTCTGCGTATTTGGCACTCGTTGTCAAAAGCGTTCTGGTCTTTGCGATCCATCTTCGTTTTGTGTCAGTTGCTACAGGAGGGCACTTCCCCGGCCAAAAAAGCAGTACATGAGCTCTTCAAGTGAGGTCCACCGCAATGAGAACATATGTCCTCTGCCTCCTTGCAGTGTCTTTTCCCATGCCCACATGCGAGGCACTTGAAGCATTGTACCAGTGGTGAATGGTCGGTCACCACCACGCACATGGCCCACCTCAACCAGTCATTTCCATGCCGTTGGGGAGATCAGCAGGATCACATGGTTTGTGTGGGGGTTCCTGGTCTTTTTTCGGTATCGCATTACCAATCTTACCTCCTCGCTATGCAGGGTTTCCAGCAAGTTCTTGTTCTGGTTTCTAATAGCAGTGATTATGTCCTCGTCGATATTGATCAGTAGTACGTCCCTCAGTATGACCAGTGGGCCTTTGTTTTTAGCCACCTCGACTGAAAAGCCCGTATCACTGGCTTTAAGTCGGTTCGCTACCTTTTTCATTTCCTCCCTGGCGCCACAACCCACGATTACCTTTTGGTCTCTAGCCTTTCTCACTTTCTCTATCCTTAACCCGCTCTTTTTTGCATCCACCGCCACTCTTATCTTTTCAAGAACTTCACCACTGGTATCATTTATATCGCCTGACGTAACTATGATAGAGTGCATTTGAGCGGTCTTTTTAGATTGGGAGCAATAGGCTCCAGGGTCTGCCTCTTGGTCTGATTTGCTGCAACACTTGCATAGGTGATGAGCTCTTCCCTATGGCTTTTCACCTCTTCACTTAACTGTTAGGTCTCTGTCTTGCATCCTGCGAGGAGTTTGCTATGTTCTTCTATTTTCCTTATTAGTTCGTGCTCTAATTCTTGGCTCCTTCCTTTACCTGACTTTTCTGTTTCTATAATATAGCCTTTTCCTTGTTCCACATTTTTTGTCATATCATATAATTTGTCTGCCGCTTCTATTATTCCGTCTTTTATTTCTGTCTTTAAGTTACGTGAACATATTCTAACCAAGTGTGCTTTTGCCTCTTGTGCTCTATTTGAGTACTTGGTCGTTTCTTTATCGACTTGGTTGTCGTCACCTACATTTGCAGGGGCAATTTTTGTAATGTGTTTTGTCGGCAATGCAGCTATAATATTTTTTGGAGTAGCAACAAGACGTGATTCTAGTTCACTGGCACTTTTCCTTACTAAAGATGTTGATCCTTTGTCTTTTCCAGTCATGGGTGCTGGTTTTTCGCTCCTTTTATTAAAGTCCTCCGTCGAAGCAAATGTTCGCTAATTCACGTGTTTTTGTTTCAGATTTTGGCTGGGAAGTCAGTTGTGGAGCTGTACGGACCTAACTAAAACGAAAACGAGATGAAAATCTAAAATTTTGAACTACTCGAAAAATAGTATAATAAACGTCTATATGAAAATTAAAATTTTAAAAATTACCAAAATCGACTCAAAAACGTTGCAAATAGATATATCTAAACTAGCCCAGTAATTTAAGATATAGAACACAGTTTTCTGGCAATATTCGGCAGATATATAGTTCAGCACGTCGAGTTCGCGAGTGACGCGTTACAGACTAGTATGTGATTGGTAGGTTCGTGTACGGTCCGAAAAAATACAAGGGCTGTGACATTCTAGCAACTTATTAATAATTTTATTAGGACTATATTATGATAATTAAGTTTCTAGTTTTCGTTTTTTATTATTATTATTATAGTTCTTAATAATGTATATTTGAGTTTGTAACTGGTTACTTTTAAGTAGTGTCGTGGATGACAGGCCTTACGGTGATGGACATAACCATAGATAAATATATATGTAGCAAGCTAGACATAACTTCCTTTAAAATCGATTTGGCAAATGGCAATACTGCAGACAGTGAGGTTTGAGGATTGGCCTAAAGGTCTAGATACCAGGCCATAAACTCCAAAAAAAAAACGGGTTGAGGATATGTAGGTATTTATATTATGTCAAAATACTGAAAGAGAGAAGTTCATATCGCTTGTGATTAAAATTATAAACGATCGTGGCTTAATTATTTTAATTTTGTGTATCAGTTATATTAATTTATTACCTGATAAACAATTTACATGTTTACTTTTACTTTAAATAGGCAAAATGGGGATTTCGTGTTATTTGACTTGTTTGGTTTTATACATATTTTCCTTTCAAATTATAGCTACTAATTCTCGCACCTCTAATATTTGGAAATTGGATGTTGACGAAGGACTAATTGTAGATGGTAAAACATTGTCTCAGGTTAGTGTTATTTTATGTATTTGCTTTTATATAACTATTGTTACCATATGGAGAAAATCCCCTGCTGTACATAAGACCCTTCATAGGACTTGGTTACTTAACTGGTTAGCCTTGATATATGTTGTCCTCAAAGCCAACATATTTAAAAATATAAATAGTTTTAGTTCAGGATAATTTTATATTTTAGTAAGTAACAGTACTAGTGTAAACTATACTTCTCTGCATTCATTTTAAAATGTTATTTTGCAAAGCTTACATAAAATAAAATAAAAATTATTTAACATAATTTTAGGATGAGAATGAAAAATCTAAAGTAAGTGAAGAAGATGCTGTATTCAACATCATTACATCAACAGTGTATTATGGTAATACTTGGACTAAGCATGGCTTTGATATGTTCTGCACAGACTGCCAGCCATATGAGCAACAAAGGTAAAATATTGTTATTATGTGTAGCATATTTTATAGGTTAATTTATCATGTACTACGTAACCAAATCAATGAAGCGCATGATAGCTAAGACATTATTAGAACTATGGAAGGAACACCGGAATAATGATTGGTCACAAGGGGAAGTGCTGGGATAGAGGCAGGTTGTGGGTGCAGAAACCGCATTCCTGTCATGAGCCTTTTTGTTGCACGCCTAATTGTTTTGGCCAAGTTGTATATCAGTGTATTACAATACATTACTCTTTACGATACACCAGGGAAAGATTATAAAAAAAAGGTATTCTCTCTAACTCTTTCAGACAACCCAGAAGAAGAATAAATATAAATAAGAGAAAGATTATTGAGTAGGGTGCGCTAAAATAAGAAGGAATACCATAATTATTTATTAATAGCTGGTAAGGCTTCTTTTACTCTCTAGGAGTCCATATGGATAAGTTCCATTATCTTATCTATTTTTTATGCCTAGCAATAGGGTATCCATTAGTAATTTAAGCTATAAGGTATTCCAGAGTTATCATTCCATTATTTCTAAGAGTTGTCAATGCAACTGTATCCTTTATTGATTACAGACTATTAGCTGGTTTGTCATTATATTCTCTTTGAAAAATATTTATATTGTAATTTGTTGGTATTTACTGCAGAGTTAACATTTAGTGTTATCAACAGAAAACTGTTGTTACTGAAATGAATTGATAAAGGTTTAGTATTGATTTTGATAATTTAAATATATTTTTCCTTTTGAAATATTTTTTACTCTACCTATTTATATAATTATAAAAAACTGCTTACATCATGAGAAAATCATGTTCAAAGTCATTACTAATCTATACATCTATACATATAAATAAAATTAAAGTATCTGTCTGTAATATTCAAATAACTGGCTTCTATTTAGCTCAGGGAGTTATTTGCATGCCATCAGTCAGCCATGACAAACTAATTCAAATAGGTATAGTTTTTGATCTTTAATGAGTTTACTGTGACTGTATCTTTTATTAGTTCTTTTTTCTCACTTATGATTAGTCATTACTAATCTATATATCTATACATATAAATAAAGTTGAAGTACTTAACTTTATTTATCTTCATGCACAATTCCTGACGGGGTAGCCAGAGAGAACAGATCGCCAAGTGTCACGATCCTTACATACCTCTTTTGCTTCTTTCAGATTCATTATCTTCTTCATACATGCACGTCTAGGTATCCGAGTACTCTTGACCCTCCCCTCTTGGAGCAATTTGCTCACATGGTCTTCGAAAGTTAGTCTCGGTCTACCTCGACACCTTTTAATATTAACTTTCGCGCTATATATTTTCTTCACCATTCGGTCTTCACTCATTCGCTCAACGTGCCCAAACCATCGAAGCACGCCCTTATCAATTTTTGTGATAAGGTCATCTTTCAAACCTCCCATATTGCGAATCTCTTCGTTTAAAGTTGAAGTATCTTCCTGTAATATTGAAATAACTGGCTCCTATTAATCTCAGGGGTTTATTTGCATGCTATCAGTCAGCCATGACAAACTAATTCAAATAGGTATAGTCTTTAATCATTAATGAGTTTTTTTTTATAGGATAAGGGTGACAAACAAGCACGCAGTCTGCCTGATGGTAAGTGGTTGCTGTGGCCCATAGACATCTACATTTATTCTCGATTACAAATCAAAATACAGATGCGTTGTCACCTGTGAGGACTAAGATGGAATGCCTCATTTCCAGTAAAAAAGGTCTCCGGTTCTCTACACTCACCATACGAAACACAGCAGCATTAAGCTGCTATTCTGTAAGAGCGTGGTCCGTCCCCGGTCGAGCCAACCCATTCGTGTTACAACTATACCAGAAATATAGCTGCAGCATGGCTCTACCACGTACCAAGAGTTTATTGTGTCTGTATCTTTTGTTAGTAATTTCTTTTCACTTCTGATTCTTGCTAAATTGTAAAAAGTGGATAGCCACTGGTTTTGAAAAAACCTCTATTATTATTGACTCTATGTAAGAAATTCTATAAGAAAATAATGTATCACAGAATGGAGGTGTCGTCGTTATCCCTATTAAAATATATTAAAATATAATAAAATAACATAAAACATTTATTTCAAGAAATTCAATAAGAATATCTATCTATCTTCATACATTATTCATAATGAATTTTAAAGTGGTACCATTTGTAAATTTGCATACCTAATAATTATGTTAGGTTCATATTTTTAAGTTCGAAACTTGGAGTGCATTAAAATATTTTTTATAAAAATGATATTGTGGATGCTCCAACTGAGTAAATCTTGCCAGTGTTTCAAATTCAAATCTCATAAAAATAACTAAGAAATGAATTGAAAGTAAATCTGTTGATGTACATTTCTCTTTCACATTAAATGTGTTAGAAATATTTTAGACCTGCTTTTGTAAATGGAGAAGAAACCAATCCAACAGAAGGCAACGGGGAGACTGATGATGAGTATTTGGACTGTGGTAAAGCTGTTAATTTCACATATTATGATAATTTAGTTGGAGTGGCAAGACGGCATAGACATCCTAATGTACCTGAGCCTCAGGTATGACATTTATAGTTGTCTTTATTATAATGCCTGTAAAATTACTATTATCATTATATATTTATATATTTAGGGTGAGTTCTTCTTTCTCTAAGAAATGTCATTTCCTCTTAATGCTAATATTTCCTTCCTTTCTATTTGTAAAAAAAAATACTATGATTTTCTCCTCTCTCATGCAGATGTTTTTATACATGCATATATTGCATATGAACAAACATTTAGACCTGGATCAACTATTTATAATAGTTATGTCACTTGCTCCATGCGGTATTCCAACTCTCAGCCTTACAATACCGCCACCAAATGCTTACCTACTGTGCTACTGAGCCATCACTTATAAATTTTTTTGTATGTTTAATTAATTTCATCTCAAATCATTACTCCTCTCTGCTATTATTAGTTTAATATATGATTTAAATTAATAATTTAATATATTTATCACATTATTTACTATCGTTTAGTGACAGTGTAAGAATATCCACTATCCCATATTGTCACATGGGTGTCGTGAGAGGCGACAGAGGAAAACTGAAACAGGAGCTGAACAGCAGCATTTTTAGGGTTCCAAAGGGTAACCAATGGGATACTATTACTAAGCCTCTGATATCTATCCATCTGTCTGTCAACGGGCTGTATCTCATGATCGATAATAGGTAGACAATGGAAATTTTCACAGAATGTGTATTTCTGTTGCCACTATAAGAACAAATAATAACAATTAAAGATTAAAGGTGCTCCCCTACTGGAAACGTGTTTTACGATGGTACGGAAACCTTCATGCGCGAGTCCGTCTCACAGTTGGTCGACTTTTTACAGGCCGGCTACTAACAACTCAAAATATTAAAAAACTGCAGTTGTCAACCGGTTTACCAAGCGAAAAGTTTAAAGATTTGAAAATTTATATATTTTAGTAAAAACCTGAATAAAGTTTTATCTTCTGATTAATTTCTGAAAAAAATAAATAATGAAAATTGATATTGATATGAATTAATATATTTCCAGGTTGCCCTCATTTTTACTAAGAAAAAGTCATATAAAAATGGTGTGACCGAGTTTGATATAAACGCGTTAGAAAAGCGTTTAAAAAAAGCAAAACGTGAGAAGCCAAAGTCTGTCCAACTTTATAACCAGATTGGAAACTTCTGGCGAATTAAAGGCGACACTCGTCAGTCAATCGAATGTTTTCGACGTGCACTTGCAGTTTCGCCGTATAATGCAGAGGTGGGTTCTATAATTATTAAGACATTTACAGATAAAAATAATGCTGATCAGTTTTGCAATATTTGAAACTTATATAATGTATTCTTATATAAAATATGTTGCCTAATATGTCCCTGGCTCTTGAGATACTTCGATTTTTTTATGATATTTAAGATCTTGAGATAGACAGCTTTTGTCCACCCGATCCCTAAAAAAGGCGACCGCTCAGACCCGTCCAACTATAGGCCTATCGCCATCACCTCCTTGTTCTCCAAAATAATGGAATCCATTATTAACTGCCAGCTCACGCGGTACCTTTAGGATCACCAGCACCAGATTAGTAACCGCCAATACGGTTTTCGTCGTGTTCGATCAGCCAGTGATCTTCTGGTCTACCTGACTCATAGATGGGCGGAGGCAGTAGAGTCCAAGGGGGAGGCGTTGGCCGTTAGTTTGGACATTGCGCAGGCCTTCGATCGGTATGGCACAAAACGCTTCTTTCGAAGCTCCCTTCATATGGGCTTCCCGAGAAATTGTGCAATTGGATCACCAGCTTCCTTGCAGATCGGAGCATCAAGGTCGTTGTAGACGGGGCATGCTTCGACTACAAGCCTATTAACGCTGGTGTTCCACAAGGCTGTGTGTATCACCAACGCTGTTTCTTCTGCATATCAATGATATGTTGCAAACTGGTAACATTCATGCTAAGCAGGCACTGGTGATGCTCTATACACCGGCCGTGCCAAAATTTCTCGGGAAAACGTCGTCAAGTACCGGAACAAACTTGTGTCTGAAGTCGAGTCTTTACTGAACAAAGTCTCGAATTGGGGGTGACTAAATCTAGTCCAATTTAATCCTCAGAAGACACAAGTTTGCGCGTTTACCGCTAAAAAGAACCCCTTTGTCGTATCTCCTCAGTTTCAAGGCACTCCCCTTCCTGCCTCAGCCAGTATCGGAATCCTCGGAGTCGACATATCGAGTGACGTGCAGTTTCGTGGTCACTTGGAAGAGAAGGCCAAATTGGCCTCTAAAAAGCTCGGCGTGCTCAGCAGAGCGGGACAGTATTTCATGCCGGCACACCGCCTGCAACTTTACAAGGCGCAGGTTCGGCCTCACATGGAATACTGTTCCCATCTCTGGGTAGGGGCTCCCCAGTGTCAGCTCCTTCCACTTGACCGCATCCAGCGCAGAGCGGCTCGAATCGTCGACGACCGAGTCATTTCCGATTGGCTCGATTCATTGGCACTGCGAAGAGATGTTGCATCTCTTTGCATTTTCTTTCGCATCTACCACGGGGAGTGCTCTGAGGAATTGTTCGGATTAATCCCAGCCGCCAAATTTCACGAACGCACATCGCGGCAGAACTCCCGATACCATCCACACCATCTGGATGATTGGCGGTCCACCACTGTGCGATTTAGAAGATGTTTTCTTCCTCGCACGACTTCCTTGTGGAATCGATTACCATCAGCGATTTTTCCGGACCGATACGACTTAGGGACCTTCAAGAAAAGAGCCTACTCCTTTTTAAAAGGCCGGCAACGCGTCTGCAATTTCCTCCCTGGTGTTGCAGTTGTTCATGGGCGGCGGTAGTCACTTACCATCAGGTGAACCGCATGCTCGTTTGCCCCCTCTGCAATAAAAATAAAGATACAGGTAGGTGAACCCACTAGAAGCCACTTTATATTTATTAGTTAAAAGTTATTGGTGAAATAAAGTGTTATTATTATCATGGGTTATCTATATAGTTTACTCATCTGGTTGGGCTGTATAAATATATAATAAAATAAAATATATAAAGATATATATACATAAAAAATACATAAATAAATAAAACCCAACCAGATGGAAGCCCTCAGCAGAGGAGACCAAACGGCCGAGGGTTAGGGGTTAGGGGGAAGAAACCGGCAGACGATGCGGGCGGTACCGTGGGGAGCTTGACTCCAGTAATACGGCAAACTACCAGTGCGGCGCCAGATAGAATTGAGTCCATCTCGCAAAGGTCCCGACTGGCTTCCAAATAGGTCACCAGCATTGGGTTTAGAGCCCTCACGACGAATTATTATAATTATTATTAAGGGTTATTTATATAGTTTTCTCATCTGGTTGGGCTGTTTAAATATATAATTGTAAACGAAAGAGATTCTTATTATTATGGTGGGTATATTAATTAATATTATAATAAATTAATATTATTATTATTATTAAATATATTATGTAAGTAATAAAATATACAAGTTTTTCAAAAGACATTATTATCAGGTGCTACTGAATCTAGCACGCGTACTATTCACGCTGCAATACCTTGACGACGCCATCTACCTGACGCGGCGTTCCTTGGAAGTGCAACCACCGGACCGCAGTGCATGGCAGCAATATTTCACACTCGGCGAGATATTTAAAGCATACGGACACTATCAAGTGAGTAATTTTTGGTCATCATGTCGGTTTGTTTCCCTGTCGCATATATTTTCTATTATTGACAGTAAGTGCTTTTTCACGATAACTCGCGGGCGCGGTAGCGAGCGCGGTCACGAAATATGAAACACATAGCATTATAATATGCAAGTGTTCACGTACAAAACGCAGGTGCGGTGGAAGTAGCGGGCAAGCTGACGACTATCGCGCGCGGCAATATCAAACGTATGAAGTTTGTGTGTGTTCACGTTGAACTAGCGGCGGAGAGCGCGATTGACTCGCGTCTTCGGGTAAGATCAACAATTTTGTTCTTGTCGCTACAAACGATCGACCGTTAAACCTAATGGACGCGCCTCGCATGAATACTCCCTTTCTGTATTAATTTCGTGCACATCAATTCTATACATTTTGTCATCTCTCACTTTAGGTAAGAATTACCGAATAAAAATAAACGTTTGTCGTCTATGTTCACAACCTCTGACAACAACTCACACTCGCGAAAACGCCTGACGGCTGAGTGAACCCGAGCTCGCCCAAACCACCGCGCCGTCTGCCGCCTTCGCGCCCGCGTGTTCTACGTGAACAAACACTAAAGGAGTATAGTACATCAGGCTGCTACTATCCATCTTAACAAATTCACAAATTCTTGAAATATATTTTAATGCTCAGTTCATGTGTTTTTAACATGGTACAGCCATGCTGCAGCTATATTAGTAGTATAGCTGTTGCGCGAATGGGTCGGCTCGACCGGGGAAGGACCACACACTCTCACAGAATACCAGCGTAAAATTGCAGCTTAACACTGCTGTGTTTCGTATGGTGATTATAGAGAACCGGAGACCTTTTTTACGGGAAACGAGGCATTCCATCTTAGTCCACACGGGTGACAACTTATCTGCATTTTGATTTGTAATCGATCCTCGATTACAAAACAAAATAAGTTGTAGATGTCTATGGGCATAGCAACCACTTACCATCAGGTGGACTGTGTGCTCGTTTGGCAACCTTATCCTATAAAAAATGTATAAAGCTCAGAGGTGATTGGTGATACTACCACAGACAAATGTGACACATTGTATAATCAAATTGATTGTCAGGGATAGACAAAACTACCAATAGTATAATATTTTTGACACTTTTGAAGCAGGGAAGAATCCGCCGTGTTATGTGCGAACTCCACGTTATTGAAGTTTTTAATTTAAATTTTAAACAGACATGCAGGTTTCCTGTCGATGTTACGACGTCTTTACCGCCCGAGCACAAGGAAAACTCGCATTTAAGTAATAAAAAAATAACTCAAGATAAGATAAACAATAGACATTAGCTCGTAGGGTGTTACCATAATCCATCTCAGCGCCGCTATCTGCAAGCTTACTAATTAATAGATGATTAAGCTACGAGTTCCATAGGCATATGGTGCAAATAGGATAAATACATGTAAGTGCTGTACACTAGGCATTATACCAAAGCGTAAATTTAAATCTCTAAAGAAAAAGCAAATAGATTTTCAGAACATGTGGTGGCAGCATAAGGAATCTCCCACTCAATCTCATGTTATGGGTCTTGTAAGCAATGACATAGGAAAGGCTTCAAAGATCTTGTGAAAATAATTTTAAGCCTCTTACAAATTGCGATATAAATATATCGTCTGACGTTTCTTTTTTATAAGTCCTTAAAGTTAAGTAATACGCTGGACATGAACTTTTACCACAATGGTGACCATTTATCCTATAAGTCAGGGTGTTTAATAAATTATAACTAGTATTCCTGAGATTGCCATTTCCTCTATCGGAGGTCATCAGATCTTTCTGGCGCTTCCTATAATCTTCTTTTACGGCACCAACTGGACGGTATAGGGCTATAGGGTAATGGATTCTCTAACGCGAGCAACCCGGGTTCGATATCAGACGGCACCAAAAAAATTATTGATTAAAATTTTAGGTGCTGATTTACCAAGTGCTCGGCGGTGAAGGAAAATATTACGTTGAGGAAACATGAATGAGAAATAAGAAAAAAAAATATTTCGAACACATGTGAAGTTTGCCACCACGCATTGGGGCAGCGCGGCGGACACATGCTTGCCCTAAAAGCCTCTGAAATTGAGAGGAGGCCAGTGCCTAGCAGTGTAACTTTTAATTTTATATTGTTTGTATTGAAATATTTACAGATATGGCTTAACTGGCTAGAATAAAGGAAGAAAACTCTAAAATTCGCACGGATTTCTGATTTTCTTTTTTCAAAAAAAAAATTCAAAATTCTTTATTCAGTATCTTAAATTTAAATACATTAACTAGGCTGGGGTCTCCTTTTAAGTATATCAATACCTGTGTTAGGGGAATTTTTTTAGGTCGTACAAATTAATTTCCTATTTCTAGGAAGCAGCAGTACATCTAAAACACGCGCTCGATTTGAGACCAGATTTCGAGCCAGCTCTGGCAGCGCTGAAAGACATTGAAAACATACCGGAAGCGTCCGTGCATGTGTACACACTTCTTATCATTATTTGTTTGGTAAGTTTGAACTAGAAACGCTTATCTATTACACAATGTTTATCAATTTATCATTCAACATATTAAAAATATAACAGTATACCATTTTTTTCCCATGGCTTCATTTACTTATCTGTTATTCAAACAAGTAATAATATTTCTTGTTTTGGATCAAAAGAACTACGTCTCAAAATTATAATCAGCTATAATTATTTAAATTTACATGGTAATGTGTTTTTGTAGCGACAAGCGGATTAATTATGTTTTCCGGTAAATTAAAACAACTTCTCCAAATGCAAGGTTATTGTATTTATTACTGCTAGACGATTATTTTCTGCCGACTTCAAACAGTCGAATTGAGGAGGTACTCAATTCGACTGTTTGAAGTCTTTTTTTTTTGAAGTTTGAATTCTTAATAATTTATATTGAAGTCGGCTGTACAAAATTAATGATTTAAAATTATTAATCCACAACCTATGAGAAGTCCACAGCTTACATTGGCCTCCCTATAGATTGCCTCTTAGAGGAAATATTTGCCACAGCTGCCACGCTTGGCAGGTAGATTGGCAGCCGCAGTTTTTTTTTAGTTATTTTTGAGTCGTTATCAGGCAGATGCTACTACCAATCTCCTGTTTCGACTCCCTCTGTCGCCTTTTACGACGCTCGCTGAATGATATCGGATGATGGTATTGGATTCTCTAACGCCGCCACTACAACTGCGAATCTAATTATAAAACATGAATTATGCTAATTTCATACTGGCTCGCACGTTTCCAATATTTTAATGATGTTAGCTTTTAGTTTTTTTTTTTTTTTTTAATTTCATTTAGTTCTTCAATTCTACACTTTTATTTAATTTAAGAGTTTGAAACACTCTACTTATATGTCTATAATACTTATTATGTAACGAACTATATTGTACGTGCAGTGGCGGTGTAAGAATATCCACTACCCCATACCACTGGTGTCGTAAGGGGCGACAGAGGGAAACAAATTAGGTGAGGGGCAAGAGCGCCCAGGAAGACGTAATAACGACTAAAAATAAAAAAAGCAGTGGCCAACGCACTTGTCATTGCAAATATGGGGGATATATGCATATGAGGCAACCTATGGGGGAGACCTATGTTCAGGTGTGGACTTTAATAGGCTGTAATGGTAACGGTAACAAACAGTATTGAATAAAAATATTCTATTCTTGCAACCTTGTTTCTTTCTTTTAGAGTTCCGTACCTCAAAAGGAAAAAACGGAACCCTTATAGGATCACTTTGTTGTCCGTCTGTCTGTCTGTCTGTCTGTCAAGACCCTTTTTCTCAGGAACGCGTGGAGGTATCAAGCTGAAATTCATATCAAACACTCAAGTCTACTCTCCCTTACAGCTGTCAAAAAATCAAACTTCTAAGCCAACTCAATCAAAAGATTGAGCCGTTTATGCCGTAAATTTTCGACATTCGCAAGGGAATCAAAACCTACAGGGTACTTCAAGTGAACTCAGAATCTTGAAATTTGATACGAAGCAACGTTCTATAGCACAGATAAAGGAAAAATTGCGAAAATCATAAATTTTTAGTTACATCATAATATAATAAAAATATTTTTAATAATTTTAAACTTATAACTACTACAGATTTATTCGGAATCATCGGTGCGCAAGTCCGACTCGCACTTTGCCGTTTTTTTTTTTCTATATTATTTTGAACAACACCACACAGTAATTTTTTTTTATAGGATAAGGGTGACAAACGAGCACACAGTCCACCTGATGGCAAGTGGCTGCTGCGGCCCATAGACATCTACATCTATCCTCGTTTGCGAATCAAAATGCAGATGCGTTGTCACCCGTGAGGACTAAGACAGAATGCCTCATTTCCAGTAAAAAGGGCCTCCGGCACAGTATAAATATGAACAGTATGGAAACTAAGCCTAGTTGAGGACATAATTACCTACGCTCCATTGAAGCAATAGGGTTGTAACTTTTAATGTTTTTGATATTGCTTTTATTATATTTTTGTTCTGTAGTGATCAATCAATCGAAATTAAATAACTAGCTTACAAATATAATTTAACACACTCAGCGCCGGTGTATACTTATTCAGAGGCCGGTGTATAGAAAAGTATACACGTTTTTAAACATTTTATTAGGCGATTTGATAGGGCTGGCCCTGGAGAATACGCCACTATTTCTGGGTTGGGAAAATGTAAAAAAAAATAAAAAAAAATACATCAAAAAATCGACATTGTTTATTTTCGTTCACTTAATAGTTATTCTAGATTATTTTAAGTTACTTATGTGCTAGATTAAAACAATTACGGCAGTAAAATGATTTGCAAATATTACAAATAGTTTGCACTTGGGTGGCATACTTCCTCTTCCCACCAACTTCCATCCGCTTCTTCCCATAAATGGCATAGCAGCCTTTGCATCGGCCACGCTTCAGTTTTGGCGGTCTGCCAACTAGGAAATTCACCAAAAGATGCTTGTTGCTGGATCCAATAGTTTCTTTGCTGCTTCCAGCAGCTCCTCTGCTGCTCCCAGCAGCTTCTCTGCTGATTAAAGGTGGTTGGTTTCCTGGTGATTGATCCACAAATTTATCAATCATTCCATCATTCGAATGAACAGTGCTCAAAGTTGTAACGACTCTCTTATCTTTCCATTTCGTCACGCCAATTTTTCCGTCTGTCGTTTCCTTCGCTATTATTTCTCCTTTCTTCAGTTTTTGTGTGACTAAATCTTTTGGTAAATGCTTTCTATTGAGTCTCAGCGTGCCCACCAAATTTGTCTTTCTATGCTTTGAGCCTATAGGCAAGTGGGATACTCGTGTAGTAATTATCCGTGTAAAGAATTCTGTTCTCATCTAGTAGATCTTTTACTAGGCTCATCACAACTTTTTCAGCAGCACCTTGATCTGTTTGAGCATTCACGTGAGTCTTTCCACAATAGACAGACATATTCCACGTATACCCGCTGTCTGTACATAGTTTGAACAATTTGATGCCATATTTGTGGCGTTTGTTCGGGATGTATTGCTTCATAATAAGTCTCCCTCTCCAAGGGATCAGACTTTCGTCGATACATATCTTTTTACCAGGTGTGAAAGCGTTTTGAAAATTATGTATGAACTTATCCATCAATGTTCTTAGCTTATACAAACGGTCATTGCCGGGGTCTTGTCCGTTATCTGAGAAATGAAGGAATTTCAGGATAAGCTCAAATCTGTTACGTGGCATAACTGTTCTGGCCAGTGATAGTCCATACAGCTTATGCTTCCTCCAGTAATCACGAATGCAAGGTAGCTTCACCAGCCCCATCCATCCAATGAGAGCTAGAAATTTATACATTTCATTGATGGTCACAGGTTTCCAATTATGTAGTCTTGATTGTGGACCAACATCTATATTGCCTGCTGTTAGATGTTGGCAGGCATAATGGTTAGTTTGATCAACTGTCGTTTGAACTATATCAAAAGTCAAAAACACCCCTAAATAATCAAGTGGTGTACCATCTGCCATAATTCCTTGATGTATATCCTTCATGCCTGCCACACCTGACAAGTCTTCAGTAGGCATATGATCTTTGGGGATACCCCAATCAATATTGGCAACTTGCTGCCTAACTATTTCATCTTCAGAAAAGTTCTGGGTTGAACCAGTTGAACTTGGTCTGTTGGTCGAGTGATGGATCCTCCATCTGGCTAAAGGCTCTTCATCTGCACTATCGTACTCCGAAGTTGAGTCACCAGATGCGTCAGGTGCGTAATTGGGATAATCAAGAGAGTCATCGCTTGAGAAATCCATGATATTTTTATAAAACAAATTTTCACTTCACTGTAACAACATAGAAAAGGAAAAATTATAGCAAGAACTTACAATTCTCGCTATAGTTTTTCCTTTTAGCAATCTTGATTCATCTTCTGTCTTCTTCAAAAATCTGAAACAAAAAGGAAATAATACTGAAGAATAAGATACTAAGTGAGGTATGAGTCTTTTTTTACAAAATCATGTGGTGTATCATTTAAGATACACCTGGCCTGGGAACGTAAATTTCGTCTAGGATTAATTTCCAGGCCGGTGTATCTTAAAGTATACACCTGAAAAAGGGGGGTAAATAAAACGATTAAAAAAAAAACAAAAAAACAGTGCATATTTTGTGACCAGTAGAAGCCATTTTTACAATAAAAAAATTTTGACATGTCCATGGACATTCGACCAAATGGTCTTTGGCGTTAAGTGTGTTAAATAGGTAATCTCATGGCGTCAGGTAATATCAGCAAAAGACGATAGTTTAAACACGGAAAACAATTTAATATTAACACACAACAACTTGTAGAACTATAGATCTTTAACTTTGTCATTACGGCGTAACCTTTTACAAGTTTCGGCGGGAGCGTACGCGAGCCGCGGTTGGACGAAAACGTACCTTTATTCTTCATTATTACAAATTAATTACAGAAAATATTTTCGTCTGCTACGACAATTTCGGAATTCTTTATTATTGAATTTAATTGTGTAAAAAATTATCATTCTAATTTTTTGTAACTTAGATCAACTACTTTGCAGTTTATGTGTCCTTTTTTAAAGCAACAACGAAAAATCGGTTTCAACATCCTCAAAAACCATGAAAATAGCACCCATGACGAAAAAATTGATAGCTATTGCAGCCGCCATCTTTAATTTACATTTCGACAGCACTATCGGCTTCAACATACTGAAAAATTATGAAAATGACACCCATGACGAAAAAATTGATACCTATTGCAGCCGCCATCTTGAATTTATATTTCGGCAGCACTATCCGCTTCAACACCCTCGAAAACCATGAAATTGACACCTATGTTTTTTTATTAGTGATCGATGCACGTATGACGAAAAAATTGATACCTATTGCAGCCACCATCTTGGATTTACATTTTGCCAGCACTCAACTTCAACGAGGCTTCAACACCCTCGAAAACCATGAAAATGACACCCATGACGAAAAAAATTGATACCTATATGCAGCCGCCATCTTGGATTTACATTTCGACAGCACTATCGGCTTCAACACCCTCGAAACCCATGAAAATGGCACCCATGACGAGAAAAATTATACCTATTGCAGCCGCCATCTTGGATTTACTTTTTGTTACCACTATTGCACTATCAGCTTTAAATAGCCTCAAAACCGCCGCATTCTGGATTTACAAATAAGTTCACGAATTCATTATGATCGATCACACGGACTTATAACTCAATAACGATTATAACAATGGCAATAAAAATCATTCTTACCTTTCAAAATCAGCAGGGAGCTTAAAATACGATAGCTTGATGAAGCCGAGTTCAAACACCCGTATACTACGCAATATGTTCGTGGCATTTTTAAAATGTCTTGACGCGACACTCGCTACTGAGAGCACCGCGACGAGCGCTTAGAAGTCTCGTCGTTGCGCATGTTTGTGTGAGTGTGCCGTTTCGAGCGTTTGTAGGTAGTTTCCGTACTGTTCCTACTATATACCTAGTCAGGTCATAAGTATTGTCACACAGTAAAAACTTTTCTTTTAGAATGCTGGCCACAAAAAAGTTGATTGAATTCGAATTTCGAATTGTTCATGAAAATAAAACCGTATACTTTTTAGAATTTTCATCATCATCATCATCATCATTACAGCCTTTCATAAGTCCACTGCTGAACATAGGCCTCCCCCAAGGTATGCTACAAAGCACGGTCCTGAGCCACCTGCATCCATCGACTTCCTGCATGCCTTACCAGGTCGTCACTCCATCTCGCGGGGGGTCGCCCTACACTTCGCCTACCGGTACGAGGCTGCCACTCGAGAACCTTTCTTCCCCATCGGTTGTCGGTTCTTCGAGCTATATGGCCGGCCCACTGCCACTTCAGCTTACTAATCCGTTGGGCTATGTCGGTTACTCTGGTTCTACTGCGGATATCCTCATTTCTAAGTTTATCACGCAGAGAAACTCCGAGCATAGCCCTCTCCATAGCTCGCTGAGCGACCTTGAGCTTCCTCATACGGCCAGCTGTGAAGGACCACGTCTCAGTTCCGTAAGTCATCACTGGCAACACGCACTGGTTGTACAATTTCGTTTTAAGGTTTTGAGGTATGTCTGACGAGAAGATGTGTCGTAGCTTCCCGAACGCTGCCCAGCCGAGTTGAATCTGTCGATTGACCTCTCGGTCGAAGTTGGACTTACCTAGTCGGACTATTTGTCCCAGGTAAACATACTCGTCAACAACTTCGAGCTTAGTGCTCCCAACAACTACCGGCATAGGTGTGTAATCTTTGTTTTGTCCATGTTCATCTTAAGACCTATCCGTTGGGAGACACTATTGAGGTCATTGAGCATAGTGCTTAGGTCCTCCAGCGATTCTGCCATAAGGACTATATCGTCGGCAAATCGAAAGTGATTGATGTACTCGCAATTGATGTTGATACCGTATCCTTTCCAGTCCAGAAGCTTGAAAACGTCTTCCAATGCAGCGGTGAAGAGTTTCGGGGATATGACGTCACCCTGTCTTACACCTCTCTGCAATTGGATAGGTTTCGTACTATGGTTCTGTACTCGGATAGCCATCGTAGCTCTACTGTACAAACACTTCAACACTTCGATATACCGACAGTCAACTTGGCACCGCTGAAGGGACTGCAGCACCGCCCAAATTTCGACGGAATCAAAGGCTTTCTCATAGTCCACATACGCCAGACATAGTGGCAAATTGTACTCTTCGGACTTCTGTACAATTTGCCGAAGAGTATGTATGTGGTCTATGGTGCTAAAGCCCTTTCGGAACCCGGCTTGTTCGGGAGGCTGGAAGTCGTCAAGTCTGCGCGCGAGACGAAACATAATGACTCTCGAAAACAGCAGTTAGACGCGGCTCAGAAGGGAAATCGGTGTGTAGTTCTTCAAGAGAGCGTTGTCACCTTTCTTGAAGAACAAGACCACCGCACTTCTGCTCCACGCCTCCGGTGTAATGCCACCATGGAGGACGGAATTAAAGAGCTTCTGAAGGACTTCAAGTACCGGTCTTCCACCCGCTTTCAGAAGCTCCGCTCTAATTCCTTCCTCCACTGGGGCTTTACCGTTTTTAAATTGCTGGAGAGCCATTCTAATCTCGCTCAGACTGACGTCCGGGATATCTTCGGAATAGTGTCGGATGAGACTCGCTCTTCAGTCGTTACTCCCACTTGCGTGTGGCTCCAACGATGACGTGTACAGCTGCCCATAGAACCTCTCAATCTCACTCAAAATCTCAGGTGTCCCGGAAACGATGCTACCACATTTTGTCTTCAGCTTTGACAGTTGGCTCTTTCTGGCAGACAGATCTCTGGCAAAGACTTTGGAGCCTTGGTTCCGCTCGATCGCTTCTTCAATACGAGCTCTATTGAAGTTGCGTAAGTCCCGCCGCATGCATTTGGAGATCTGTCTGTTCAGATGCCTGTATGCTGTCAAGTCTGTTGAAGAATGTAGCTTCATCTCCCGTCTAACAGCCATGAGATTAAGAGTGTGATCGAAGAGTTTTTGTGTTTTTCTGCGGCGGGTCTTGCAGAACTTAGCTCCGACCGCATGGACAGTTTCCACGAGCTTGTCATTCATATCGTCCACTTCATTGCAGTCTTCTAGGCACTGAAAACGGTTTTGTAACTCGAGCTGAAAGGTTTCGGGACTTTGGAACAGAGCACGAGGGGGACGGAGCGTTGACTTCATTAGACGAGACCTCTCCAACTTAACGTTTAGGTTCAGTGTGCCTCTAACCATTCGGTGATCGCTACCAGTTTTCACCCTCGCGATCACGGAGACATCACTGAACAGTTGTAGTCTGGTCGTCATAATGAAGTCAATCTCATTTTTTGTTGAACCGTCGGGGCTCGACCAGGTCCACTTCCTGTGGGGCCGCTTCTGGAAGAAAGAGTTCATCATAAAGAGTCCCTCTTTCTCCATGAAGTCGGCCAGCTGCTGGCCCCTTGGGTTCCGTTGCCCTATTCCAAATTTCCTTACTTTCAGCTCACCGTTCTCTCTTGTGCCTAGTTTTGCATTGAAGTCTCCCATTAACACCGTATATTGGGTTTTGGAGGAATGCATGGCTCTAGAGATATCCTCATACATTTCCTCCACCTCCTCATCGGGGTGTGCCGAGGTTGGTGCGTAAACCTGTATGACCTTCAGCGAATACCGTTTGGTGCTTCTGAGTATAAGGTACGCAACCCTCGGCGACACACTCCCGATCTTTATAACGTTGTTAACGAGAGACTTGTGGACGATAAATCCGACACCTCCTTAAGACAGATGGTCGCCCTCCCGGTGATAGAGTAGTTGCCGGATTCGAGGATTACCGTGTCCTCCCCCTCTCTTCGGACTTCGGATAATCCTATAATATGCCAGCGCAACTTGTCTATCTCTTCTTCCAGCTCCACGATCTTCTCGTCAGTCCTCAGGGTGCGTGCGTTGTATGTTGCCAGGTCGAGTCGTCTAAGGTGGCAACCGAACCTCCACCGGAGATTCTTAGCACCCCCTGCCCCGCCGTTACTATGGTCGCCACCGTAGCCAGGAATAGCGGGGCCGCCGGGGACTGGGGGCCGTCTGTTTGTTGCTTTAATCATTGGGGGGTATTTGCCATAGTTGCCACGCTTGGCGAGCGGGTTGGCAACCGCAGTTTTTTTATTGTAATTTTGGCTATTATCAGGAAGATGCTGCGGCCCATCTCCTGCCTGTTTCCCTTTGTCGCCTTTTACGACACCCACGGAAGGATATGGGGTAGTGGATATTCTTGACCGCCACTACACGGCAAGAATTTAGAATTTTACTCATTTTTAAATATGGAGTGGACGCTTAAAGAAGACCGTGTTGCAGTTATTGCGTTGCATCGTTGCGGTTACGCGCCAATTCAAATTTTTGACATACTGAAAAATTTGAATATAACCAAAAGATTCGTTTATCGTACCATCAAACGATACAATGAAGACTCTAGTGTAGATGACAGGTCAAGAAGTGGTCGCCCTCGGTCTGTTAGGACTCCAGCAGTGATAAAAGCTGTGAAGGCGCGAATTCAAAGAAATCCCAAACGTAAGCAGAAACTGTTGGCCCTTCAGATGGGGTTAAGCAGAACCACGGTGAAAAGGGTGTTAAATGAAGACTTAGGGCTTCGGGCATATCGAAGAAAAACAGGACATCGTTTGAATGCTCGTCTAATGGACCTGAGACTGAAGAGATGCCGCGCTTTGTTGAAACGGTACGCGGGAAAAAATATAGGGAAATTATTTTTTCGGATGAAAAAATTTTTACCGTAGAAGAGAGCTACAACAAACAAAATGATAAGGTGTACGCACACAGTAGTGAAGAAGCGAGCAACCGTATTCCGCGTGTCCAACGAGGTCATTTTCCATCCTCGCTCATGGTATGGTTGGGAGTTTCTTATTGGGGCTTAACAGAGGTACATTCTTGTGAGAAAGGTGTAAAAACGAATGCAGTTGTGTATCAAAATACTGTCCTGACGAACCTTGTGGAACCTGTTTCTCATACCATGTTCAATAACAGGCACTGGGTATTCCAACAAGATTCGGCGCCAGCTCATAGAGCGAAGTGCACACAAGACTGGCTGGCGGCGCGTGAAATCGACTTCATCTGGCACGAAGACTGGCCCTCCTCCAGTCCAGATTTGAATCCGTTAGATTACAAGATACAAGACAATTTGGAGTCACTCAAGACATCCTTGATTAAGGCAGCCGCTGATATTGACATGGACCTCGTTCGTGCTGCGATAGACGACTGGCCGCGCAGATTGAAGGCCTGTATTCAAAATCACGGAGGTCATTTTGAATAAACTTTAGTGTCATAAGAATCTATGTTTTGTTAAGTTCATTTTGGTATATAAATGGTTACATAATGAATAAACTTGTTTCAATTATGTTATATTAAACATGTGACAGAATTTATGACCTGACTAGGTATTTATACTGTGCCTCCGGCAAAAACAATTTTTGCAGGTAAAAATTGTTTTTGATTACTGTGAAACCTGACAACATTTTTTGGAAGGACTTTAAAGTTTAAGACCAATTTTCCAACAAAAAATGTACTGTCAGACTGGGCGTCAATGTTAAATGTGACATTATATTCTTCATAGGTTTGGTATTTATTAATGATGTAAACAATTACTAACATTCATCATCATTATTACAGCCTTTCATAAGTCCACTGCTGAACCTAGGCTTTCCCCCAAGGAATGCCACAAAGCACGGTCCTGAGCCACCTGCATCCATCGACTTCCTGTATGTCTTACCAGGTCGTCACTCCATCTAGTGGGGGATCGCCCTACACTTCGCCTACCGGTACGAGGCTGCCACTCGAGAACCTTTCTTCCCCATCGGTTGTCGGTTCTTCGAGCTATATGGCCGGCCCACTGCCACTTCAGCTTACTAATCCGTTGCGCTATGTCGGTTACTCTGGTTCTACTGCGGATATCCTCATTCCTAAGTTTATCACGCAGAGAAACTCCGAGCATAGCCCTCTCCATAGCTCGCTGAGCGACCTTGAGCTTCCTCATACGGCCAGTAGTGAAGGACCACGTCTCAGTTCCGTAAGTCATCACTGGCAACACGCACTGGTTGTACAATTTCGTTTTAAGGTTTTGAGGTATATCTGACGAGAAGATGTGTCGTAGCTTCCCGACTGTTTGTCCCAGGTAAACATACTCTTCAACAACTTCGAGCTTAGTGCTCCCAGCAACTACCGGCATAGGTGTGACATGGACATTAAACATAATCTTTGTTTTGTCCATGTTCATCCTAAGACCTATCCGTTCGGAGACACTATTGAGGTCATTGAGCATAGTGCTTAGGTCCTCCAGCGATTCTGCCATAAGGACTATATCGTCGGCAAATCGAAGGTGATTGATGTACTCCCCATTGATGTTAACACCGTATCCTTTCCAGTCCAGAAGCTTGAAAACGTCTTCCAATGCAGCGGTGAAGAGTTTCGGGGATATAACGTCACCCTGTCTTACACCTCTCTGCAATTGGATAGGTTTCGTACTCTGGTTCTGTACTCGGATAGCCATCGTAGCTCTACTGTACAAGCACTTCAGCACTTCGATATAACGACAGTCAACTTGGCACCGCTGAAGGGACTGCAGCACCGCCCAAATTTCGACGGAATCAAAGGCTTTCTCATAGTCCACATACGCCAGACATAGTGGCAAATTGTACTCCTCGGACTTCTGTACAACTTGCCGAAGGGTATGTATGTGGTCTATGGTGCTAAAGCCCTTTCGGAAACCGGCTTGTTCGGGAGGCTGGAAGTCGTCAAGTCTGCGTGCGGGACGATTCGTAATGACTCTCAAAAACAGCACGTAGACGCGGCGCAGAAGGGAAATCGGTCTGTAGTTCTTCAAGAGAGCATTGTCACCTTTCTTGAAGAACAAGACCACCGCACTTCTACTCCACGCCTCCGGTGTAATGCCACCATGGAGGACGGAATTAAAGAGCTTCTGAAGGACTTCAAGTACCGTTTTTCCACCCGCTTTCAGAAGCTCCGCTGTAATTCCATCCTCGCCTGGGGCCTTGCCGTTTTTAAGATGCTGGAGAGCCAGTCTAATCTCGCTCAGACTGACGTCCAGGATATCATCGGAATAGTGTCGGATAAGACTCGCTCTTGGATCGTTACTCACACTTACGTGTGGTTCCAACGATGACGTGTGCAGCTGCCCATAGAACCTCTCAATCTCACTCAAAATCTCAGGTGCCCCGGAAACGATGCTGCCACACTCGGTCTTCAGATTACTAATTTATCTTCAGATTACTAACATTAAATACTCGAAATACTCAAAAATAGAAAATAGCAAAGTTAACTTTACTTTGTGGCAACTTTGCCATCAGGGTTTATAATGAAAATAATAAGATTTCACTTCTAGGTAAGTTTACCTCATAATATAATACGCAACACTCAGAGTTATGATTTGTGCCTTTAATTGTCTTGCAAATAGCAAAGTTTACGCTTGTGGCAAAGTTGCTTTCACATTTTTTAATTTTTCATACAAACTTGAAAATATGTGTCAGGGTTGTCAAAAACCCTTAATTATGTACTTTATTTTTTTATTTAAATTTTGTCACAATAGTTTCTTAAGCAAAAATCTAAAATATACAATATACCAAACAAAAATACTCTCATCTAAAATTTAAAAAGAAATTGGTGCAATAATAAGCTTAAATCAATTGTAGTATAGATAAAAAAAAACCTTGCCATAATCATTTTTATCAAGTATTCGTTTGTTATTAGTCCTCATCATTTTATTACGGGTAATATAAAATGATGTCAGATAAAAAAATATTGTAATGTATCTAATTATAGATAGTAAAACATTCATAATCATTAAAAATTACACTGTTTTTTGAGTGCAAATCAATACACTAAGGCTGGTTTTATCGTCACGCCGCTAGACGCGCCGCTGGGCAGCGTGCTGTTAACAGCGCGCGCTTGAACAGCGGTGCATTATAAAACGAGATTAGTACCTTGCGACACGCGTTCCGCTGCTGTGAGACAGTCGTGTACAAAATGAACGTTAATGCGGTTAGAGTACTGGCTGTTTACATTTTATGGAAAAGAAGGCAACAGCGATTTAATAGAAGAATAGTTGATCCTTATAACGTTACAAGGTTACTGAGAGGCGAATACGTAACATCTTTTTCTGATTTACGAGAAAATAATTATACATTTTATAAATATTTTCGCCTATCAACAAGCAGTTTTGACGAATTATTATTCTTGTATGAATCATCGGCCGGGTCCCATAAACATCTTCTAAATCGCACTTCTCCAATTACTCGTCCCGTATCGATGTAATTCATTTTGTACACCTCAATACCTAACGGCGCGTCTCAACGGCGTCACACTAAAACGCATACTGATTACTGAATGTAGAAGCGCCCGAACGGCGCGCACTTCGGCAGCGCCGGCGATCAACGGCGCTGCTCAAACGCGCGACTTTGAAACGCAACTACTACCCCAATACATATCCGAACGCGCGCGCACCAACAGCGCAGCCGAAACGCATAACGATAAAACCAGCCTAAGTTGAAATTGTGAAAATTACTGAGTAGTAATAATATAATTAATGCCCAACAAAGCAGTAAAAATAATATAGATTTCTCGTTTCTTATCCTTCACTTTTGATAAAGGTAAATTGTTTGACGACTCAATTGGTAAAATCGGTCTAATGGGATGCTACGGTGAAACATGCAAACGTGGTAGAGCCACGCTGCAGCTATATTATGGTTATTTTCATCCAAAAAATGTCATACCCCGAAAAAACGTAATTTTTTGTACCAGTACAGTACACCCCTGAAGGCAAAGTTACCTTCCATTGGTAAAGTTGCCTGCCAGAATTAACTGTAGCACTTTAAATCTGCGAAAAATGCGTAAGCAGAATGGTGAGCGTAAAGCCGGCTTGGCCTCGGGGCATATTTGAGTAAACACAAATGCCGCCACCATCTGATGTTGGATGTTGATTGTGTAGGGTACACAACCTGATTGTCTAATCAAGTTAACAGGGTACAACAGATGTAAGATTTTTTTTTTCATTATTCTCTGTCAAAAGTCCACTTGTGATCAACAGACCTACACCCCATTTATTGCCTTATAGTCTGCCTCATTGCTCTATTTGCCATTGTTATCACGCTGACAGGCGGGTTGGCGATGCAGTTTTTATTATTAATGTTTTGTTACCAAAAAGAGCTGCTTGAGAGCGCATGATATCGATGGCAGCAAAGTATAACCTGTCGGAAATATCTGCGAACCTGGCTTGATGACGTCATGCAATATGGAGAGATGGCAACGGTACTGGATAGACGATAACGGGCGGAAATATCTGCGAACCTGGCTTGATGACGTCATGCAATATGGAGAGATGGCAACGGTACTGGATAGACGATAACGGGCGGAGGTGCGGGGAAGCGCGAGGGGAAGCGCATTCCAGCGAGGTTCGCAGATATTTCCGACAGGTTATAGAAACGGACATCTTCGTTTTTTAATGAAAATGCTTTTTTTACAAAGATGAGTTTAAATCAACCCTATCTACAAGTCTGTATTAAAATTATTTCAAATTTGAAAATAATGAAGAAAATCTGGCACGTAAATGAAGACATCTACCCTCGATTTCAAAAAAAAACATCGCAGTAGAAACGGACATTTGAATTTGTCCGCCTGGTAGGTAACTCATTAATTGATAATGTATAAAATGTTAAATGCAAAGTAAATAAAGAACAAAGACATCTGAAAAATTTCGCCAAAAAAAGGGGAATACTGTTTGCATGTCGCTTAGATTTTCTTTAAATATCCTTAAAGGTATTAATGGAGATTATTATTTTAGTTTATTACATATTTTAAATGAAATTGACGCTTTTTTACCACAACGTATAAACGGATATCAGGCAGATGTCTTCTTCTACGTCAAAGTTGACCTTCTACGTTAAAGTTGACCTTCTACGTCAAAGTTGACCTTCTACGTCAAGCTGGAGTTGAGCTTATTAAACATATTTTTTGTGCATGGGAGAATTCAGAGGATGCTTTGGGTATATTTTGTGACCTTTCCAAGGCCTTCGACTGTGTTCACCATGAGACATTAATCAGGAAGCTACAGTACTATGGTGTCAAGAACACAGCGCTTAAACTTATTATTTCATATTTAAGTAATAGGGGAGGATAGTCATGATATAGTATTATTTGCTGATGATACTTCCTTGATTTTTAAACTTAAACGTCAATCATTTAAATGTGACGAAGTGAATAATGCTATATCAAAATTAGTGCATTGGTTTAACGTTAATAATCTGCATTTGAACGGAAATAAAACTAATTGTGTTAAATTTACAACAACGAATGTTAAAAATCTGACTACCAATGTGTTTTTAAATGGGGAGGAATTGAGCCCTGTTGTATCCACTGTTTTTCCTGGCATCACTCTTGACGCAAAGCTCCAGTGGGGCCCCATATATCCAAATTAGCAAGCAGACTAAGTTCTGCAGCCTATGCTGTAAAAAAGATTAGAGGTCTCACTAGTGTCGTGACAGCTAGATTAGTTTATTTTAGTTATTTCCATAGCATAATGTCTTATGGGATTTTGCTATGGGGAAATGCGGCTGATTCAGAAACTATTTTTGTTTTACAGAAGAGGGCCATTAGAGCTATTTACAATCTAAAACCGAGAAAGTCTCTTAGAGATAAATTTAAAGAAATTAATATATTAACTTTGGCCTCTCAGTATATTTACGAAAATTTAATGTATGTTCACAAAAACAAAGATAGTTTTAGAAAAAAAAAGTGATATACATTCTGTAAACGCTAGGAACAAACACAAGCTAGTGATGCCAGTTTCTCGACTCCACAGAGTCAGTAATTCATTCTTGGGGCAATGTATACGCTATTACAACAAGGTCCCGGAAAGTGTACAGGATCTCTCTATTACCAAGTTTAAATGTTTTATTAAGCTGAAACTGTATAAAAAGGATTATTATAGTATAAATGAATACATGGTTGATAATAACCCCTGGGAATGAGGTGGTCGCTTCCAAGCAGTTTCTAAAATAAATTTTGTAAATAGTTCGTAATCATTTATATTGTAAAATTTATATAAAAAAAGTCGCGCTGGGTTTCTTGCTGGTTCTTCCCAGGACAGAGGGTTTTTTTCGAACCAGTGGTAAAGTAAAAAATGACTTTCAATACGAATTACACATGTAATGCATATTGAATAAAAAAATATTCTATTCTATTCTAAAAGTTTTTAGAGTAAAAAAATACATCTTAATTATTTTAGTAAAACAACGACACAGCGATAAAAACTATAAGATAATTCATAAAGAATGCCATTTTAATGTGTTAACACAATGAAATAATTTATTATAAAGAAATATGCACTTATAACACAATATATGTATTCAATTAATATTTGTACAGAGCACTCAATATTACAGTTTTTTGTAATCACGATACTTAATTACACTGACTAATTCGACGCGTGTTCTCAAAACAGAATGCCCAAGAATCATGATGCACCCTAATTTATACATTTCCCTTTCCACTTCACATTTCCCTTTCCACTTCTCTTCAGTTGTGCACGATGAGGGGCGGCCGATGTTGGTTGCCAATTTGCCATCCTGTAAGGTTCCTGCCTCAGGAACCTCACGAGTCTATTTAAAATACTGCGAAGACATAAATTGATTAGAAACTACTTTTATATATATCAATTATCTTATCATGACGCAAGTTTATAGTCAAAGGTTACAATCAGGTTACACATTTTTAGTTCTACAAAACTCGACGGCACTTTTAAGACCACCTGCACTTAAAGAAACTTGTCACACTTAAGAGACCAGGTTCGTCTTTCTCCTGGAATCACTTGCATTTAAAGGACATTTAGTCTCATAGTCTCACTTAAACGTAGCAAGTTCATTCCAGTTGCGTTTAATAAGATATTTCGTCTTACTTAAACGTACCAACTATGCTTATCTCGGTTTTGTTTAACTTTTTATGTGTTTTACCCATATTTTGTACTGATTTGCGCACTCAGTAAAATGCAATCAACAATTTTGCCATATACACTTTTTCGGTACTACCTAACATCGACCTTGTGATGTATTTCCTTATACTTTACCACCTAAAAGTTCATAGTTTTTGAAAATATCCTTATTTGCTTCGGCCTGTCCTGTCTCTTAAATTTCTTTAAGCTCAAAGAACGCGATCGCTTACGCCTTTTATTTTTAGCGCGCTAATTGTGTTGCAGTCATCGTGATCTACGTGAAAAACAAGTTGTTAATTAGCAGACAGGATACACAGTTGCCTATCCTCTCATTCATCACGCATACGAGGGCCCTCAAACAGAAATACGCTCTCATACCGTGGACTATAATAAAGCACTTCGCTTTCACATTTAAGCATACATCTCCATACGAAGTATCTCACACATACTCTTACTTAAACTTGCGAGATCCCACGTTAACCACGTGAATCACGTTTAAAACGTGAACCAGGACAGTGCCTGCCAGGATAGAGCCTGCTGCATGTTCAGAAAACACGACTTCCGCGCCCACATAGTGTAAGACTTCCGAAGCAAGGCCATGTATAGCATACGCGCGCTCCGGAACGGCGCCCACCACGCGCAGCATACGCGTCTGCCGAAACCTGCCATGATATAGCTGGATCCGGTAGTCCATACCGACCAGCAAGGCACACACTAGCCTTACACTCGCGTACATGTAATCACATCACACGTGCTACTGTAACACATAAAAGAAAACATTAAAAAGTCTCAGTCGGAACAAGATTTCAAGAAATGCAGCACTACTCGCACTTCTCTTGGGACACCGTTCGCTTTTCTAGGGCACCATATACTGAGCTGCGGCTACACGACACGAATACCAGAGGTGGTATGGTGCGATCCTCATATAAAGTGACGCTCTTCAATGTCAAAACTAATTTGATTTACTTCGACTACGTCAGTTATACTTTGTTTTTCCGCAACTAATTAAAAAGTTAAGCACTTATTCTTACAAAATATTTTTAAGACAATGTTTAGGATAAATTTGCTTTCCTCGTGTATCAAATGGTGATCGCTAGCAGCGGCAAGTGCCTGTGGCGTCATAAGCCCACAGCATACTTCCACTCAAGAGCGAGCGCCACAGCACCACGCCTTCCACTATACCCTCAACATTAGATCCCAATTTTGTCGAACGTAACACTTGGATTAAACTGTAACACTTATCAACACATTAGAATACAAAAATACCACTTAGTGTTTTTAATTCATAGCACGTCCAAGTTAAGCATTTTTTTTTTTTGGTTTATCGTTTAAACATGTTGAACTTTAAAATTAGTCCATGTAAATTACACCAAATATCAAATTATAACATAACTCAAGCATGTTAAATTTCCACTGAATGCAAAACTAACTAATCTTAAAATACCTCCAACATTTTTTTTGACATTTTTACGTAAAAGAATAATAAATGTACTTGCGGGCAACTTATTATCAATTGAATGTTAATTGAACAAAAATATTTAACTTTTAGCTTAAAAGATTTCACTTTAAACTTTTACTCTACACTTTAATGGTATGTCAATGTCGTAAATACAGCAAGTTTCATTTCGACATTTAATAAAAACAAAGACATCAAGTCTTTCACAAAGTTAATAACTATCACACTATTCGAAGACTACGAGTATATGTGGACGATAACAGGGACTGTATCCCACTTCTGATGTTAACACAATGAAATAATTTATTATAAAGAAATATGCACTTATAACACAATATATGTATTCAATTAATATTTGTACAGAGCACTCAATATTACAGTTTTTTGTAATCACGAGAATTAATTACAATTTGACTAATTCGACGCGTGTTCTCAAAACAGAATGCCCAAGAATCATGATGCACCCTAATTTATACATTTCCCTTTCCACTTCACATTTCCCTTTCCACTTCTCTTCAGTTGTGCACGAAGAGGGGCGGCCGATGTTGGTTGCCAATAAATGCTTCATAGAAAATTGCATGTTAATCGGTCCATAACTCTCAAAATGACCACAATTTTTTACTAAATCTGCTCTCCTGTAAAATTGCGATTTTGTAGATGTCCGTTTTTACTTTGTTGCCATCGATATGATAGTGAAATGTCTGATTCCGCCAACACACGGCATTCTATGTATACACTTACACCAGTTCAAATTAATGTTTTAATAAAATATTATCCATACATATATATCCTACAGGTAATGGGAGTGCTACTCGTGATACTTTCATCCGTGGACAGCGGCAACGATGTTGAAGAGCATAAACCACACAGGCATTTCAACAGAGCAATGGCGATGCGATCTCTACGCGGCGTGTCGTCGTTAAGTGGGCCACGTGGAAGGAAGAAAGGCGGTTCGTAAACTACCTAACTGGCGACTCTCGGCCTGAGTTTACAACCTCTATATGTCTAACTGTATTGTTTTTGTTTTAATACAGTTCCCAAGATATTTTTGGTCCTAATATTAATAAGAAATATAACAGCACTGAGCCATGTCATAGTTGTGCCTGAAAAGGAATATGATTTATATATTTTCTTTGTTAACTAGAAACAATTGAAACGAACAAAACAATAAACTTGTCTTTAGAAGCATTTACTTTGTGTACATATTATGTAATATATTGTTTGACAGTGCCATTAATATGAAAAAATGTAACAAACATAATCATTAACCCGATAAGAAAATCAAGTGATTGTTTTAATTTTACTCACAAAAACTTAAAAGATACGGAAGCATAAAAAAGTTGACATAAATCCGTCAATAACGTGTTAACATAACATCAGTCAATAGTGGCACATAAAAAAATTGTAAAACACTCAACAAATCGTGTGAATGGCAGTATAAAACTTATATAAAATTTCGTTTGCAAAATAATTTTTTATTAAAAAAACTGCAGTACATATACATCGTATACAATGTAAATGTTTTGTCAAGTTTTTCGAAACATATAAAGTTATATTTATTTTAGTATGTATGTGAAGTTTCGAAATGATTGTGCTTTAAACCAAATAATATTTACTTTTAATATTTTACCAAATAGAACATGTTTTGTTTGGGATTATTTTTTTACTATGTAGACAAGTTATTGATTATTCATCACTCATCACATCACTGATTAGTATAGAAAAATCAAAACCCCAAATTTTTATTACGGCACTGGTAAATTATACAAAGTTCTTCAATTGGGTATATTTTTTTTAGGTTTAGTTGCTCAACTCAAATATTTTCTATAAAATTCAGTAATTTTTTTATATTGATAAATTGGATTACATTAACATGAAGAAATTAATGAGACTTGATTTGCACCTGTTTTTGATACAATGAGTTTATATGTATATATTTTTTTTTAATTTTAGTTATAAATGTTTGATTTCTTGAGAAATTGTAAGTTCCAGATTAAAAAACCAATGTTGTTGTTTTTTCTTTGTTAAATCTGTATAAGTAGAGATTTTAAACTCAGGCTTAAAATATGTGGAGCAACATGTAACGCTTGTTACATGGAATGTAAAAGAAAACACGAGCTAAAATGTTGTTCATAATGTATGCGACTGTTGATGATATTGGGTTATATATACCGACACTAGTACTGTTCTATTAAATTGGATTTTAATCTTTGTGCAAAACAAAATGCTGCCATAGAGTTTACTTGCTTAGCTGTTCACTTTCTAGTAATTTGTTTCTTAAAATTATGTAAATTTGATACATGACCCCGACAACACATTAATTATTAAAATCCTTTTTTGTTTTAAATTTGTTATCGGAGACTCTTTTTATAATAAAATGGCCCGACTTCGCCCAAATACAAAAAGGAAGGACGAGTCGATCAGCCGTGGCGAGTTGCCTGTAGCTGCTCTACTGCCTGATGTGTTACACGAAATCTATACTTTTTGTTTTATCGTCTAAAATATTTTCACAGTGTAAACTAAATTAAATCTTTTTTGTAGTGTAGATTAAATGTGTAATTTATATAATACTGGAAGTCGTACAATGTGTTGAATGTTAAAAATGTGTGTGAGTTTTGATCAAAATTGTAAAAGAAAAAAATGGTAATTACTGACCATATTTATGATATTGGTATATGTGGATCTTTTTGGTAACTACAACTTAATAGTATATCAATTTAATAAAGCGCAGTTATAGATGGTGTAAAGTGCGTGAAGAGGATGGATGTTTTATTAAATTTTAAAGCTTCTTCGAGAAATTACTTAAGTGATAGTGGATACCGCACCAAACTGTAAAGTAGTTAGTTACAAAGACTAGCACAATATCAAGCGGACGATTTAATTTAATATTGTTTACAAAGACTTTACACAAGAAAAGTCGATACAAATCATTTTAAGTTAATTACTTTAATATTCAAATAGTTAGAGTATACACTATACTCTCAAAATAGTAGAAACGCAAGATACAAGTTATGGCTCATTTTACTTTTGTACTGTGATATTTTAATTTAAGATGCTATGACATAACAGTAATTGCAGGTTGTGCTAATGTTTTTAACTTTCCTTTGTTTTATTTAATAGAACAGTACTATAGATTAGAGGCTAACGGTAAACGTACAACTGTGTTACAACTTTACTATTTGTACCTATCAAAAATAAGCAAATAATGTTGCCATGTTCTAATTTGATGTCTGCTTCGTAGTTTTACCATTTGACGAAAATTATTCCGTTGGTATTCTGTAGCAGATAAAAAAAATGGAAATGGCTTCTGAAAATCTATTTACAATTTTATATCTAAAGTATCCAGTAAATCTCGATCTACATTCTCGTTAGTAACTTTATCTTATTCTTGTTTATGAACAGTCTAAAATACTATTTCTAGCCCTTTGTATTCGATGAAAGGATAAACTCAAATTTATTGTCTAGTTCCGATTTGAACAATGCTTATAATAGAATTAAATTTACTGGATGTATATTAGCTATGGGTCTGAGGTTAATTGCTGGTTGGTTCGTTGGCTACTTAATAATTTGACATTTTAATACATACGAGGTATCAAAATATAGGTCAACGAAAACATCCTTTTTTGCGTTAGCGCGAAGAGCACATACAGTCAGTCATCGCGTTTTATGTTGTCGGAAAAATCGACATAAACAATAAATTGCTAGGGTTGTCAGAACGGGAAGTATTAAAAAAAAATAAAAAACTGATTTTATTTTATTTCACGTTTAAACAAATTAATGTGTATGTGGAAATTGACGAAAATAATTTATTATCTTTAAATGAGGACGACCCGCAGTTTTTTACCGCACATATAGTGTGAACCATTTTAATTTAAATTTTCGTGACATGACATCCCTAGCGGACACTTTCACACACACAGACGCGGATTGAGCACTTCCCGAGCGGCCCATAGTCGCTCGGGAAGTGCTCAGTGCTCAGCCAACACAATTACCCCGTCGAGACGCCTTCGATAACCGACTGTTAGTAGTAGTTAGACTGTGACCATACCCAAAGTTTACCGTAATGTACAAAGACACAGGATGGCGAAAAGCTTGCGTTGAAAGGATCACTTCTGCAACCTAGTCATTCACTTAGACAAGTTTGGCTCACGCCATGCTCGGGCTCTGGTGTGTTATTCGTAAGTAGTGCATGCAAGTAACTTGTTAAGTGTTCGTAGCGTCTAAGGATTTAAAGAGAGTTGCAAGTCTTAAATTCTGAGATTGGTAAAATTGTACCTGTTTTCAGTGTTTCTTTTTGTTAATTTTTGACTATTTATTACTTAATACATGATTGTCTTAGCATCAACTTTTTGTTTTATTGAAGTGTATCCTTTTTTGATAATAAATATTGGAATACTTTTGCCCGATTGCAGCAGAGCCGAAAAGGGTATTGTTTTTTAGTATTCACACATAGTAGGGAGTATTTTACTGTGAACTGGCTATCACAGTACTAGACCTCTCTTTTCTTTAACATTATAGGATTTCCTGGTTCTAACATTTACTGGTAGAGACTTATTTCCTCACACTACTAATTGGTACCGAATTACAATTTGGTAAGAGGGATCTTACGTCACTCTTCAAATGCCATGTGATCATGGTAGACCTAGCTCACTAACGAACTAGGTTCTATATTATGGAATATCCGTTATATATGAAATATACTAGGTAACTCCGCCGTTATAGAAGAGTGGGTCCAAAAAAAAAAGTAGAGGAGAGGAGTATTATTTTATCTTTCTAATTGTAAACTCCTTATATTATAGTTACATATTGTCATTTTTCAACCTCAACCATATCTATTCATGTAGTTTTCGCCTAACAAAGAAGATTACGTGGTAGAGCCATCGACCGGGGAAGGACCACGCTCTCACAGAATACCAGCGTAAAATAACAACTTAACGCTGCTGTGTTTCGTATGGTGAGTGTAGAGAACCGGAGACCCTTTTTACTGGAAACGAGACATTCCATCTTAGTCCTCAGGGGTGACTTCCCATCTGCATTTTGATACGTAATCGAGGATAGATGTAGATGTCTATGGGCCACAGCAACCACTTACCATCAGGTGGACTGTGTACTCGTTTGTCACTCCATGCCTATAAAAAAAAGATAAATACAACTATGGAGCTTTAAGAAAAATGTGCTAAAATTCCCGGAGGGTACCACGATTCAATAAGAGAGGTTGCTTTTGGGAAACTGCACTCCGGTTCACAAGATGTAATAAAATATTTTTTCCTAGACGTAGGTTAGGTTAGGAATAATTAATCTACTACAGTTTCGTAATGACGTTCCTCTAACCGAGGAAGACTCAGCGCAGCTTCGCAGGTATAGTCTTTTAATAATTTATTCTAAGCTTGACAAAACCACGGTCCTGAGGCACCTGCATCCTGCATGTCTTACCAGGTCGTTACTCCATCTAGTGGGGGGACGCCCTACAGGTATCGTGCTGTGTAGACATGTGAAGGGCTGTATTGATGAAGATGACGATGATAGTACGAAGCAAATTTTATAAAAAAATAAATATGGTAGTCCCATCGGTAACTCAAGCATGTAAAAAAAAGAAAAGGGTGATATTTTGAACTCGTCAGTGCATACCAAATACGAACAGATCGCCCGCCCACAAGAAGCACATGTTTAGAAGTTAATATTGTGACAGACATCGCCCTCGTCGACTAGATATATTGAACGCTGCGCGAGGTAAATTCAGGTCCAGCTGCGAGGTCCCGCGCTGTGATCCTGTCACGTGTATACATGCAGCGGGCTCCGCCGCGTGTGCGTGTACAGTCGTGTCGACATAATAGATTATCTTTTAATTTATTATTGACGAGCATATATATAGTAATATCTTAAAATAATAAATAAAAATTTTACTATTTCATTCATATAAGAAATAGTAATTAACTATGCCAAAGCAAATAAATTCTATAGATAAAGAAATGCTCGTCAATAATAAGTTACTCTAAAATAATATTTTTTTGTGAGTGCAGCGTCCATTCCACGTCACGCAGCGGTGTTCATTTACTTGAATGAAAAAAGCCCGTGAGCGGGAGCTCGCGCACGATAGCAGTCGAATGAACCCTCGAACCCGCCACCCTCCGCCTGCGTCTCGTGTAGTGGGCAGTCCACACGTCGTAGCTGTGCTCTTGAATTTTTAAGAAACTGAAGCGCTCGTCTGTTCCGCTTAACGCAGCGGACGCCTTAAAAGGAAATTGACGACCCATAACACGACACCGCCGCAAACAGACTTTTAAGTTTCTTGTGTGTGTATACAATGTACTCTGTGCTTTTAAGCGAGCATGACATAATATACCAAAGTACACAAATGTTATGTGTATGTCGGAGATTACAACAGAGGATCACAATTTTGATCTAGGAAATACATCAGGATAGCATGTCGGAGAATTACACCAGAGGATCGCAACTTTGATCTCGGAATTACATCAGGATAGCGTTAACCGTTAGAAATAATAAAAGTGTGAGAGCGGATGTTAAACTTGCTCTCTTGCTTACGCAGTTTAATCATTACCAGTAATAAGACAGCGTAAAGCACTATACATTCAGTATAGTGAAATTACAGTTCGACCACACCGTAACACGTCTCCGCCACAATCACACACCAGTGTAACGTGAAGTACGTAATTACATGATAACACCAAAATATGTAAACCAATAGCAACTCTATTTATCTCAATGTAACAGGACAGCATCTCAGCGACACAAATCCTCCTTAACTGCACCAGAAGAATTACAACAACGAACAGAACCACGACACTATCTTAGCACTAGTAGAGTGACCGCACTCGTTGAATGACTCGAGCAGAATCTCTCGGGCACCACACCTACAGTGAACTTTATACTGCACAAACAAGCGGGGGTTTCTCGATATACCCTCCATTCCACCTCAATCCAACTGATATTTTATAGACGCTCCGACACGGCCGTCCTGACGTACGACCGTCCTCGGGCGTGTATCTTTATGCATTCCTGTAACAAACACCAATTCGTCCGCTCGTTCATCCTGACATAAGTGTGTACATATTATTAGTTTCGAAAACTTGTTAGATGGCGCTGCTTGTTGCACTATGGCGCCATCAATTCACGACACGGCCATTTCTGACTAGCATCAGTCCTCGGTTACAGTGCCTGGAGACAAAATATGTTCAGAGATTAATCTAGCTCGGCTATTCTGCCAATAGAAACAAGGTTGATTCAAAACGGTACTTCACTTCTCCTAAGTCTAAGTACAATAGTCAACTGTCATAATTGACAATGCCTTGTTATTAAGGCTTCTTACACAGTACTTCCTGTACAACATGATTTATCGTGGAAGGTCCGATCAACAAGTTCCAATACAGTAATTTTAACAATTTTGTTACTCTCGCACCAACGATTCTTTACATATCTGCCGCCACATATGCCAGAATCGCACCAACGATTCTCCACATATCCGCCGCCACATATGCAACAACACGTGAGGGGCTCTGTGCACCAACACAGGCCAGAATCGCACCAACGATTCTTTACATATCTGCCGCCACATATGCCAGAATCGCACCAACGATTCTCCACATATCCGCCGCCACATATGCAACAATACACGAGGAGCTCTGTGCACCAACACAGACCAGAATAGCACCAACGATTATCTACATATCTGCCGCCAAATATGCTACAACACAGGGGCTCAGTGCACCAACACAGGCCAGAATCGCACCAACGATTCTTTACATATCTGCCGCCACATATGCCAGAATCGCACCAACGATTCTCCACATATCCGCCGCCACATATGCAACAACACGTGAGGGGTTCTGTGCACCAACACAGGCCAGAATCGCACCAACGATTCTTTACATATCTGCCGCCACATATGCCAGAATCGCACCAACGATTCTCCACATATCCGCCGCCACATATGCAACAACACATGAGGAGCTCTGTGCACCAACACAGACCATAATCGCACCAACGATTCTCTACATATCTGTCGCCAAACATACTACAACACATGAGGGGCTCTGTGCACCAACACAGGCCAGAATCATACCAACGATTCCTTACAGACCCATCGCCACATGTTACTCATGAGGTGCGCTCTAAAGTTTTGAGTATGAGTATACAAGCCATTCTTAATCAAATTTGGTCTCACTACCACTGTCATCAACTATGACATCTAACTCTCGAGGAACTTGGTGATCGAAAATCTTCCTCACATGATCATGGGGGTATTTGTAGGGTACTTTGCACACTAACATAACCGACTCCGGTTAAATTTACAATATTATTTACACTTTTGCCACTAAATTTTGCCGCAACAAATCTTTGATGAGAGAGCATTCGGTACCAGAATCATAATAAAATGGCTTCGACTCACCAGTATTCATCAGCATACCGCCGAGAGTGCTGACATAGCAAACGTCAACACGTCACTCATTGTTTGCCTCTGCGGCAGTCATAAGGTAAACGCATGTGGCTATTAAAACAAACCAGCACACGCCATAGTTATCTGCCATGAAACAAGCTCACATGGCCAAAACAACAGCACATGGCGTACCGCACTCGCACACCGATTCGTTGCGCTGCACCAGCGCCAGCGAGACGCTGCGCCGCACCACGCACTCGAAGCGTCAACGGGAGTATCAAGAGCACCTCAGGGTTCACAGGCATCATCGGGGTTGTCGTCGTCGTGATCTGCCTTAAAAAACAAATTGTTAATTATCAGGACAACATACACAGTTGCCTATCCTCTCATCCATCGCGCATACGAGGCCTTCTAACAGAAATACGCTCTCATATCGCAGATTATAATAAAGCACTTTATTTTCTGAAGTATGGATACATCTCCATACAAAGTATCTTCCACACTCTTACTTGAACGACGTGAACTAGGACAGCGCCTGCCAGGATAGAGCCTGATGCATGTTCAGAGATAACACTTCCGCGCGCACATAGTGTACGACTTCCGAGGCACCACCATGTAGAGCATACGCGCGCTCCGTGACAGCGCCACCACGCGTGCAGCATACGCGTCTGCCGAAACCAAGCCATGCTACAGCTGGACCCGGCAGTCCGTTCCGACCAGCAAGGCACACCCTTGCCTCACACTCGCGCACATGTAGTCACATCACACGTGCTACTGTAACACATAAAAGTAAACATATTAAAAAATATTCAGTCTGAACTTAAATTAAAAAAGGTAACACAACTGTCGGGACACCATTCGCCTTTCCAGGGCACCATATACTGAGCTGCGGCTACACGACAACCTCTGGTATGGTGCGATCCTCATGTAAACTTAAATACTCTCTTCAATGTCAGAATTAATTTGCTATACTTCAATTTCGTCATTATGCTTTGGTTTTCCGGCATTTTTCGCAACCAATTAACCTTAAGATAAATTTACTTTCCTCGTTTATTAAATGGTGATCGGTAGCAGCGGCAATTAACATGGCCGCGGCGTTATAAACAGACAGCATACTTCCACTCAAGACCGGGCGCCACAGCACCACGCCTTCCACTAAACCCTCAACATCAAATCCCAATTTCATCGACTACGTAATACTTGCAGTAAACTGTAACACTTATCAACACATTAAAACACAGAAATACAACTGTGTTTTTAATTCATAGCACATTAAAGTTGAACTTTTTTCTTCGGTACATCGTTTTAAAATTTCGAACTTTAAAATTAGCCCATGTAAATCACAACTTTTATGAAATATCAAATTATAACACAACTCGAGTAAGTTAAACTTCCACTGAGTTTGCATAACTATAATGCCCGGGCTACACTAACGAGAAATGCCGTTGATTATCGCGTTGATGGGCGTTGAATGTAGGTGTGGCCACCACTTAACGCGATAATTCTACAACGGCAAGAACAATGCCGTTTCCCGTTGAACGATAACTCGAGTGTCGGTACATCAAAGAGATTAACGCACGAATTAACGCGTTGAAGCGGCCACACTACGTTTGTCTCATTGTGCACGGTGAGCGCAACGGAGTCGCACGTATGGCTACGATAGAGTGGAATAAAGAAAAAGTTATTACGTTTCTTGAGATTCTGCAAACAGAGCCATGCTTAGGCAATGGTAAAATATATTCATATAATAAAAATTTACACTCATCAAACATAGTGTAGCAGCGTCAACGTTCATCTTGCTTGAAATTCAAGGAATATTAACGTAAAGTGACCATACGTCCCGTATTGAACGGGACTGTCCCTTTTCTCGGTCACCTGTCCCGTTGTCCCCAAACAAATCTCCGGGACGTAAAATAGTCCCGTTGTCCTAAACCGGGAGAAAATTTAAAACTATGAAGTTCGTCAGACACGAACTGTGCGAGAGTATATTTTATGTATACCTGGTACAAATGCTCCAGTAGAAAAAGTATTTTTCTATTATGAATAAATTGTGGACGTCTGAAAAAAAAATCACTTACAGGATCCAGTTTTAAAGGCGATGTTGATAACAAAAATCAATGTAAAAAAACTTGCCCTTATTTAAATACATCACCAACTTTATTAAAGCAAATTTATTCCACTGACAATTATAAATACAATTAAAAAATATGTGGCATTTAATAATTACTCTCTGAGGAACTTTGCTTTAAGGAAGCTGGTGAACTGGTGATTAATTTTATTTTTCACAATTTGTTAAAATAAAAATAATTATAATTACTGCGATTATTTTATATTATAGTGAACACTAATTGTATAAAGTTACAGTTATTAAATAAATAACAATTTTTTTTTTATTATTAACCTGCTAACTGGGGAGTATAAATAAACCCATGTCCCGTTTTGAGTTAATAAATAAATGGTCAGTTTACTTTAACGCCGTTCAACGGCATTAAAGTTGAAATGACGTTGACCGACCCAAGTGTGGCCACTCAGTTTATCGCGTTAAAATTAAGGCAATAATTGTTGCGTTTTTGGGCATTGACGTTTCTCGTTACTGTGGCCCCAGCATAACTCATTTCGAATACCTCCAACATTTCTTTCGACATTTGTTATCATATTTGGGTACGTTTAGAAATAATGAAAAAGTACTTTCAGTAGCGGGTACTTTTTATTATAAATCGAACAAAAATATTTACTTGCACTTTGATTCCTCAGTGTCGTAAATACAACAAACTTGATTTAAGAAATTGAACACAAAAACAAAACGCAAGGCGCATCACAGTATTTTACCAACGTAATAACCCTCACACTATTCAAAGGTTATAGGTGGGCAGTAACAGGGACTTTATCCCACTTCTGATGTCGGATAATTACCTATAACAGGAGATCCCACTTCTGATGTCGGATAATTATAACAGGAGATCCCACTTCTGATGTCGGAGATTACAACAGAGGATCACAATTTTGATCTAGGAAAGACATCAGGATAGCATGTCGGAGAATTACACCAGAGGATCGCAACTTTGATCTCGGAAATACATCAGGATAGCGTTAACCGTTAAAAATAATAAAAGTGTGAGAGCACATGCTCAACTTGCTCTCTTGCTTACGCAGTTTAATCATTACCAGTAATAAGACTGCTTAACGCACTATACATTCAGTATAGTTGTTACGGACGGCGAAGGAGGCCGCCGCCCCGTCGCCCCTTCATACCCCGTTGCGCCCCGCGCACCCCGCACACCGGCAGCAGATCACGCGATGTCGCCGTCCAATCAGCCCGCGGCATCGCCTCACGACGCTACTCACATACGCTATAAGATGCTCTCTTGCGAGATATAAGAACAAGATTCCGCCTGTGGCACCGCTCTCGAGCGGTCGCGTCTAGGTAGTCCGCACATCCGTCCCCGTACGGTAGTGCTCTCTCGCTCTCGCGCCTCCGCTGTCCTGCTCGCACTGTACAGTGCGACGCCTGGTGAGTCCTTTTTCGCTAACTCCAGTTATTACCTCCCTGTCTCCGGGCGGGGCGGTTTGACTGTTGGTCTTGCTTTTTAATTGTCATTTGTGTTTTTGTAATTATTTTATTGTTATTTATTGTACGTGTATATTGTTTCAAGGGAGTTACTTGCTCTTTTCAGAGCAAGGCCCTGTTCTTTTGAGAACCAGGGCACAACTCCTAGAATAAAACCGTCCCGTTCTTCTCAGAACGGTGATCCCGCCCTTACTGTTATTAGATTGCGTTTCTGTTCTTTTCAGAACAGTATCCCCCTAACTTTTTATATATTTACGTAGTCCCCAACGAAAATGTCCTCGCAGAATTTCGTAGGTAACGTGCTCGATGCAATCCATAGGTTCCAAAATGACCCGCAAGCTTTTAGAGCAGCCATCGTAGCCCTTATGGCTCCTACCACCGTTCAGGCACCGCCGCCCGTTATAGCGTCCTACCTCGAGTCCCGGAACTCGTTCGCGCCTCTTGAGATAGACATGGAGTGCTCCAACTCCAACTCCGACTCAGAATCCACACTCCGGGGCTCTGGTTCTACGGAGACGTCTGACTCAGACGGATCCGAAGAATCAGAGTTCACGACAGTGTCTTCCAAGCGTCGTAAACGCGCCGCGAAAACCGTTTCGGCGGCCTCTGTCGCCCCCGCAGCCCCCGTAGCTGCCTCAGTCCCCGCAGCTCCCGCTGCAGTTTCAGTAACACCACTGCCCAAGCCGGCCTCCCGCTGTGCTTCTAACCCGACTAAGAAGCAAGTTCCGCCCCCTGTCTTCTTACGAGACAAGGCTCAATTCACCCGCCTCTCAAAAACCTGCTACGACGCAGGAATAAAATACGACCAAGCCACCAACCTCGGGGAGGCTATTAAAATCATCCCCAAATCTGTCGACGACTTTCGTCGTCTCACCAGGCTCTTCACAGCCGAAAAAGTCTCTTATCACACGTACGCTCTTCCGGAAGAGCGCAAAATCAGGGCCGTCATCCGAGGCGTCCCTTTTGAAATTTCCAACGAGGAAATCCTTGAGGACCTTAAGTCCCAAGGATTCCCGGTTGAGGCTGTGCATAAAATGCACAGCAGAACGGGCTTGAGGTTCCCCCTCGCTCTCGCTATTCTTTCAAACGCTCCGGAGGCACAGACTATCTTCCGGCAGTTACGCACAGTGTGTGGGCTGTCGGGAGTTAGGGCTGAGCTCCCACATAGGCGCGGCTACCCGGCGCAGTGCCACCGCTGCCAGTTATATGGTCATGCGGCGGCCAACTGCTCCGCCCCACCCAGGTGCGTTAAGTGCCTCGACCCCCACAACACGAAAGAGTGTCCCCGGCCCAAAAATGCCGAATCCCCACCCGCGTGCGTCCTGTGCAAACAAACAGGCCACCCGGCTAACTACAGAGGCTGCCCTTGCGCACCTCACCCCCGCCCCATTAGGCACGCTCCACCGCCGGTTAATGCTAAGTCATTCCCGGCCCTCCCGTCAAGATTGCCACCTAAGAGATATTTTCGCCCATCTCAGGTAGACCCAAGGCCCTCCCGGGTCCCTCTTCTTCGCCCACCTCCGGGCTTCTCGCAACCATTACAGCCTCCAGTCTTTCCCTGGGGACCCAAAAAGGCCGACCCTCCGCGGTCGTCCCCCGCTGCACAGCATGAACAACCCTCAGTGGCTGATGATCTAAATACGGTGTACGCCGCTATTAAGAACATCAACATTGGGGAGATCACAGTCTTAGCACGCAAATTGCGCGCTGCCAAGTCCCCTCAGGACAGACTCCTTGCTCTTACAGAGCATCATAATCTTTTAAGTACGTTGTAAAATTAATTTAATCATTTCATCGTAAGGTAAATACGTCGGGTTAAAACTGCCTCCGTAGGCACTCACTAATTAAAACTCTCTGAAACTTCTTTAAAGTCTCAGAGTTTCATTAACATACTCGTTCGTGAGGTAGCTAAGTGTGCAACCCCACTCCCTCTCGCTATCGCATCCGCAGGCCGAGGAACTCCCACTCGAACCCGCCTATTCTCTGTCAAACGATTTGAACTACCTCCTGGTGGCTCAGTCAATTTCATAATTAAACTTTCATAAATAATTAACATTTTACAATCAAATTGCCTTCCCAGGCACTCCCTCAGCGGCTTATAGCCGCCTGCGCCCTCTTTTCCCAAAAGAGGGTCGCTTTACGATACGGCATATGCAGCTTTAATAGAGCTAGTTGCCAGTCCCCAAAGGCGGTTTTTAGGGGGTATCACATAGGCTCCCCCGTTAGGCGTGAGTCCCCCATAACCACGATGGATAGCCATCGTGGTATGCGTAATGCATTTTCCGCCTCCCGTAAAGGGTAGCCCTTTTCCAAATTGCTTCGGGCGCAAAAAAAAAAAAAAGATATAAGAAGGGCGTTTTGGTCTGTGAGGTGTTCATTTCGAAAGCGGCACTCGAAGACAACAAGAGAAGAAATCTCAAGAGAAACCATCAAGAGAGAAGAATTTATACTCCATTCTGTGTATATAGTTAATTAGTGAAAGCCGCATTTGTAAATAGCTTAATACAGTATAGTTCTACAGTACCATCTTTTCTTTGAGCAGTCCCCTAGCGTGGACTGCTCAAAGAAAAGAAAAAGTATACCTCAGCCAATCAGTCAGTCATACAGTCCACTTGTAATAGTAAATTCATACAGTCCACTACAATCCCTTATATTCTTGGTCCATCGCCGCCGGATAGAAGCCAGAAGAAAGAAGTCCGTCGACGAAGAGAGAAGATCGTCGGTACTAATTCCATCCCCGTTTCTTATTACGTCTACGTCATATACGTCTATTGTCTGTTTCCAGACAATTTCTTGTTTCTTAACCGCGTTTGCGCGGCCAGGTGGTTGCTCCCTAACGGTACCAAACTGTGACCATCTGGTAACGCCCTTGCGGCGGGAACGGCGTCCAATACGTGCGTCTTTTTGAAGACGATCGGAGACTGCAACGTGGGACGTCATGAGGAAGACAAGAAGCCAGAAGACACCGCAATAGGGATAGAGATAGGTCGCTCACCCCGCGAGGGAAAGATAGGGGTATAGAACGACTAGCGGAAGCCTTAGAAGGCATGATAAGACTTAGACCAGCCGCCGCGAAGCAGACACAGGAGTTGCCTATTTTCAACGGCTCGGCCGCGGAACGCTTATCGTTTAAAGCCGCGATGAGGGAGCCCACGCGTCTATATGGATTCACCAATACGGAAAATGGCAAGGTTAAGGAACTGTTTACGTGGTGAGGCTAGGGAGGTAGTATCGGCGCTGCTGTTTACCGCGAAGGATCCAGCTAGGGTTGCCAGATCGGAAGGCCAAAATATCTGGACAAAATTTGAAAATGTCGGGATTTAGGGGTTGTTGTCGGGAGCAATAAATATGAAAAATAAAAACGTAATATATTTTTTTTTAAATTAGCCTATTAATTAACAAAAAGATTTGACATTGTTGACATATAACCAATTTAATTACACTTAAATGTTAGGCTGTCACATGTATTTGGCATTGGACTTTACTATAGTCCCCCAGTTTAGATCCTTAGGAAGGTAAGTATTCAGAAATTATTTAAAATTCAAACAATTTACTTGAAATAAGTTCAATTCAATTACTAACGATTTCTCTCTTTGGTATATAAAGTATATAACAAACTAAACACCCCTTTACACTATGCATTGCAACACAAATGATATATTATTTTTCAAGTTTTAGGTCATTTTGGTTGCATTTAAAAAATGCCCAAATTTTGTCACTTTACATGTCCTTGTTTTTTGGAAGATGTTCAAGTGTTTCAAAGTCAATATCGTTTGAAATATTAAGTATGTCAGGTAATACGGGTAACTCTTCCAACGTTAATAAAGGAGAATGCCAGATCGTGCCACACCTTGTACAAAAAAGGTAAAAATATGAAAAATAATCTTATGAATTTTGAAGTTTTTTGTGATAGATCGTTATTTTGTACAACTTGCGGTAAAATATTATTTAAAAAAAAAGGAATTCAACTATTAATATTAACATTTCCAGTCTTTTCTAATAACATCTGCGTTTCTTTGTACGAATAAGTACATACGTACGCATAAAGTATCAAACAATACATTTTTCTATTAAAATATAAGTCTTATAAAAATGTTACTTATCAATTTATATTTTCAATTATTATTATACGTCGATAATAATCATTGATTTTCGTGCATTTTGTGAAATAATACACACACGTCATTGTGTTAATATCGTAAGTACGTATGTCAAATTAATGTCGAATATTTTCACACATTGACTCATTTGTGCATGTGAAATATATTGATTACGATTATATCACATTTTTGCTTGTGCTGATTCCCGCTTTCTTTATCGTTTGCACTTTATCCTGCTTTTGCTGACGACTTATGCTTTTATTAATATACGGATTCGATCACGCCTACTTATTGACTTACTGCTAATTACTACGGACATTCTGATGATCGCATCCACGATGTTGAGGTGCACTAATTGTCATCTTTGCGTCGATAGGATGCAGGGGCATTTTATGTCCTCGTGAAGATCTTTGCAATAGATATATTTAGTTTTATAACTTTTTATATGGTTGATAATTTATAGATCTGCCGTTGTCGTAAAATTAGTTACTATTCTGTAAATATTCATGTCATAATAATATGTATCTTGAAAAATAATTTTGTAAATAATATAACTTGTTTACATAACTAGGACTCAGATTTTACGAAAAATAAGTGGTGCATGTCTTATATTGTGTAAGGACCTTTTAGATCCTATACATGAGAACCCTTTTCCCAATGTTAGTTATCATCATATTATTATGCTCCTTAAATTCTTATTTATATATATCATTAGCGCCTGACAATTTATATTCTGAAATCACAATTAACTGCAACGAACGCTTTTCTAAAAAATAAGGTAAATGTAATTATTAAGGTCCAGTTTAAAAAAAATCGCAAGTTCTAGAGACTTCATATTATATCATTATAATTTGGATGAAGTCATAAAGTAGAAAAAATTGGGGCATACGGTATTCGTGTACACCACACTTTTGGGTGGGGCAAAGCTCTATAGAGAATCTGGCATTCTCCTTTGCACCTTGTAAAGACAATGCAGCGAGTTTTTATATAGTTCTCAGAAAAATAGCCATTTGCAAGTATTAAATAGGTACGTTTTAAAAAATGTTTAGCTTTGACGCAAAAAAGGGTTTTCTCACTATTGGAAACATTCCTTAATAAGATTATTTTTCTACTACCTAAGAATTTATCATACAACCCGTTTTTGAGATGACTCATTAGTTTTTCCATTACACTTTCAAGTTCTAGGACAGTGCATGGAGCACTTTCCAATGTTAAAATTGCTACTTGGAACTCCAACATTACGTTACAAATTACAAAATAAATACGCTTCTGAAATCCCCTTCCTGTTTGTATTCGTCAACCCGTTCACTATTATTATCAATATGGCTTTTACTTTTTGTTACAAACTCCCACATAAATATCTCTTTTCGACATTCGGTCTTCCCCATTCAACATAAAATACTGCTTTACAGCAGACTAACAATACAGTAAATGATCTAAAGTGGGCAAAAGAGATAGCCATCTTGTCGGGACATGACGAACAAGAATGCGACCGCGCGTGGCAATTTTAAATTATTATTTTGTATAGAACTTTCAGAGAAGCCGTTTGTCTGGAGATTTTGAGTTTTGTCGGGAGTCTGGAGATCATTCAAAATGTCGGGAGAATCCAGACGAATCCCGACCATCTGGCAACCCTAGATCCAGCAGACATTATGCGAACACTGGAGCAGTGTTTCGGCCGCCCGGAAGTGATTATTGATCGTGCGTTAAATGATTTAAAACGCCTTCCGCGCCCGGGTCAAACCGCCCAGCCGGGCTATTCACAATCGTCTCGGAAAGCGAAATCGACTCTGATTCGATAACTTCTCGCACCGAAACCAATAAACGCTATTCACATTTAACGTTCGGATAAAGGTCACTTAGATACATCCCATAACTATTGTATCGTCATTTAGTTACATGCATTTACGAATTTTGTAGATAAATAGGCATTTTGTATGTTTTTTGAGTAACGCCTGAACAAAAATATAAGGCAATATTTTGGTGTTAGCCATTGATATCGAATACAAAAAATATATAATTTAACTATATAATAAATAACAAAAAAAACTGAGATATGTCTGTACGTTTCACAAAGCAGCATATATGTATATAAGCACGAGACGATTGTGAATAGCCCGGCAGGAGTTAAATTCGTTCGCTATAAGTTGTAAAATATAGTGTGTATTATGCAAAACGTCGACGGCAAAGGATATTTACAAAATCCGATGCTAACTAGGGAGGTTACGAATAAGCTTAGCCCTCACTTACGGTCGCGTTGGTGCGATTATGCGGAGCACTACGGAAGCGCGGACGAACCGGACATTGTCACACTATCCCGGTTTATGATGAGAGAGGCTGACCGTGCGTTAAGTCACGCCTATACGTCCGTAACGCCGACCAAGGATTCGCCCGTAAGACGAGAAGCACCGCCGTCGAAAAGGATAGTGTTGACACGCCGCGTAGAGGATAGGGCCCGCGACGTAAAGACGTTCACCGCCCAGGAGGACACCGGTAGTGCCTCGTGTATGTGTTGTGGGGGTGAACACCCAATCGCCAAATGTAGGAAGCTGGCGCAAATGGGTTTGGACGACCGGTGGAAGTGGGTAAAGGAAGATGGAGTGTGCTTTAGGTGTTTAAGCAGCAAACACCGACGCCTACGTTGTAAGGCTAGGAAGTGCGGCGTCGACGGCTGCAACGCCCCCCACCACGCCCTCCTTCACGCCCGCAAGGCCCGCACGCCTGAAGCGTCGGTAAAACCGGATGAAACAGTGCTCGTCGCGTCGAATGTTAATAGTAGTGCGTCTGTATTATTGAAAGTGTGCCCCATTACCGTGCGCGGATCGCGCGGCAAGGAAGTTGATACGTATGCGTTACTTTACGAAGGCTCTACCATATCATTGATCGACGACGACTTAGCTCGCGAGTTAGGAGCGGAAGGACCGGTAAAGCCGCTCAATATTAGAGGCGTAAATAATAGTCAACGCAAGGCCAATAGTAGGTTAGTAAATATAGGGATACGTGGCAAGACGCGCAATGAGATTTATAATGTAAGCGCGCGAACGATAGCGGATTTAAAAATAGGCTCGCATTCTGCGAGTAGGGAGTGCTTACGGTTGAAGCACTTACGCAACTTACCGAGTTCGGTGTGTTGCGACGACGCGAAGCCGAGATTATTATTAGGCGCCGATAACTGGCATTTAATAATCACCCGTAATTTGAGAATAGGACGTCGAAGGCAGCCCGTAGCTGCACGTACGTTGCTAGGGTGGGTAATTCAGGGAACCGTGCCGCGGTTAACGTGTAGGGAAGACGGCGAGACCGTATTACACGACGAGTACTGCAGCTCGTCGATACTATACGAGGAAGGGCACAAGGAATGACATTGCAGCACATCCAGAGGGCAGTGCGGATGTGGATAGAACACAGCCAACGTGAAAGCTTCGCTGAAGACATCAGCCGCCTTCAGCGGGGAAAGAACCTGGCCACCGGCAGCGCACTGAGGAAGCTCGACCCTATATTGGAACACGGAATGCTACTAGCCAGGGGAAGGATCGACGCAGCCGACGTGGACAGCCAGATGAAGAGACCCATCATATTTAATGGACGCCACCAATTCGTGAAGCTGCTTGTGGAGAAGGCGCATCAGGAATCAAGCCACGCCAACAGAGAGAGGGTGGTCAACGACCTACGCACCAGGTTCCATATCCTCCGATTACGACCTACCGTACGAGAAGCGGAGCAGAGATGCCTACGGTGCAGGGTACGCAAGGCGACACCACGGCCTGCGGTTACAGGAGACTTACCACCCGAACGGTTAGGGGCGTTTGCGCGACCATTCACGTACACCGGAGTCGACTATTTCGGGCCTCTGATAGTTACGATAGGACGACGGTACGAAAAACGGTGGGTAGCACTATTCACGTGCTTAACGACGCGCGCGGTTCATTCAGAACTAGTTTACTCCCTGACAACGGACTCTGCGATATCGGCATTGCGGCGCATGGCGGCTAGGCTTGGGTGGCCACGGATTATATACTCCGGCAATAGCACAAATTTTCATGGGGCAAATACAGAACTGCAACGGGCGATGGAAGAGTGGGCACCGCAGCTGAAGGATTACGCGCCGACTTGGCGAACCGAATGGAAATTCATCGCACCGGGCGCACCTAACCAGGGAGGCGCATGGGAGCGTCTCGTACGCTCAGTGAAGACCGCACTCGAAGCCACTCTACATCAAAAGAGCCCACGGGAGGAGACGTTAGTGACGCTCCCGACAGGAGCAGAGAACACAGTAAACTCTCGATCGTTGACGCACGTACCGGTCGATGTTAACGACGAAGAGGCGCTGACACCCAACCACTACTTCATACTGTTGGGACCATCGGGCCTACCAGTCACCGCGCCGTGCACACCCATGGGTCGTCGGGCGTGGAGAGCAGTGCAGGGGCTCACCGACGAGTACTGGAGGCGCTGGGTGAAAGAGTACCTGCCGACGCTGGTTGCGCGCGGGGACTCCCGAGATGCTCAGCGGCGCCAAATTCAAGAAGAGGACCTCGTCGTGGTTGCGGACGGCAAACTATCAAGAAACGTGTGGCCGCGGGGTGTCGTAACGAAGACATTTCCTGGACCGGACGGCGTGGTGCGCAACGTCGAGGTCAGGACCAAGGGCGGAGTGCTGCGGCGACCCGTCAGGAAGACAGCCGTCCTCCCGAGGGAAGCTTAGGCTCGCAGGCTACGCCGTGGGGAGGATGTTACGGACGGCGAAAGAGGCCGCCGCCCCGTCGCCCCTTCATACCCCGTTGCGCCCCGCGCACCCCGCACACCGGCAGCAGATCACGCGATGTCGCCGTCCAATCAGCCCGCGGCATCGCCTCACGACGCTACTCACATACGCTATAAGATGCTCTCTTGCGAGATATAAGAAGGGCGTTTTGGTCTGTGAGGTGTTCATTTCGAAAGCGGCACTCGAAGACAACAAGAGAAGAAATCTCAAGAGAAACCATCAAGAGAGAAGAATTTATACTCCATTGAAGACTCCCCTCTGTGTATATAGTTAATTAGTGAAAGCCGCATTTGTAAATAGTTTAATACAGTATAGTTCTACAGTACCATCTTTTCTTTGAGCAGTCCCCTAGCGTAGTATACCTCAGTCAATCAGTCAGTCGTACAGTCCACTTGCAATAGTAAATTCATACAGTCCACTACAATCCCTTATAATAGTGAAATTACAGTTCGACCACACCGTAACACGTCTCCGCTACAATCACACACCAGTGTAACGTGAGGTACGAAATTACATGATAACACCAAGATATGTAAACCAATAGCAACTCTACTTATCTCAATGTAACAGGACAGCATCTCAGCAACACAAATCCTCCTTGACTGTACTAGAAGAATTACAACAACGAACAGAACCACGACACTATCTTAGCACTAGTAGAGTGACCGCACTCGTTGAATGACTTGAGCAGAATCTCTCGGGTACCACACCTACAGTGAACTTTATACTGCACAAACAAGCGGGGGTTTCTCGATATACCCTCCATTCCACCTCAATCCAACTGATATTTTATAGACGCTCCGACATGTATTTTGATTTTACAAGTGCTTACAAAATTAGCTATACCTATATATATATATATATATATATATATATATATATGCCAATACACATTTAAAATCTTTTTTGCCATAGTTGCCACGCTGAGCAGGTTTGCTGTCAACCACAGAAAACCAGCGTAAAATAGCAGCTTAACGCTGCTGTGTTTCGTATGGTGAGTGTAGAGAACCGGAGACCCTTTTTACTGGCAAAGAGGCATTCCATCTTAGTCCTCACGGGTGACAACGCATCTGCATCTTGAGTCCTTATTGAGGATAGATGTAGATGTCTATGGGTCACAGTAACCACTTACCATCAGGTGGACTGTGTGCTCGTTTGTTACTAGATCCTATAAAAAAAAAAAAAAAAAAAAAAAAAAAAAAAAAAAAAAAAAAAAAAACCGCAGTTATTAGGAAGACACTGCAACCCATCTACCTACTGGTTAGTTACCATTCTGCCACCTATTACGACACCCACGGGACGTGGTTGGTTGAATATTCTTATACCACTACTACACATAATAATCGTAGTTAATATACATTTAAATTTGCCTTTTGAGCTCTTAATAAATAATTAAGGGTTCGAGCCGCTTCTTTACTGACGTGTCCCCGAGTACTTTTGTTGGAAGCAAAAGTTCTGTTTGCCAAGTTAATTTAATTATAGAGATAAAGGAAAGAAAATCTTCGTATGATAATGAAGTCAAGCTATTTCGACGATAACAATACTTTTTAACCGCTTAGAAAAGTTGATATCACGATGAAAAAAAATGTTTAGCATGAGGGATATTATAAAAAAAAATACATCTTTCTTTTTTCGTTTGGTGGTTTTATTTGCTTTAGAATCCTTTCATTCCAACAATTTTTGCACACCTCTCGTACGATATAAAAACCATGGGGAAATGTGGCAATAGTACCATGCCCTCATTTGCATATTATCTACTCTGGCAATCTATCGTCAACTTTTTCTTTCAATGCTACATAAAAATTACAAAGCTGTCAATGGCAATGTTGTTCCTTTTGCCTATGAGTCCGTATGGGTAGGTACCAGTACCACTTTATTTCCTATTTCTGCCGCCAAATAGCAGTGCTTACATTACTGTTTCAGTTTTAAGGGTAAAGAGAGCCAGGCTCACAGGCTGTAAGGTATTCCATCTTATTCCTCAGGGGTGACAACGCATCTGTAGTCTTGTGCATAAAGATGGTTGGCTGCATAGCCTTACCATCAAATGGACTGTAAGTTCGTCTATTACTTCAGTTTTATAAAATATAATGAAGTTTGTACTTCAGCGAGTAGAATATCCTCATTTTTTTTGTGGAGGCTCTGTCTCAAATTTCGTAACGGCGGTAAAGTGACTTGTAAGGCTAAATCGATTAAAGAAAATACCACCATAAAAGAACCATAATTGTAGTAACTTATAATACGCCGCACTATACTCGACTTTGTTCTGGTATCCGAAATATTAGACAATACAGGCCTAATTGCTCAAAAGCATGTTCATTGGCACTGCCGTTGAATCATGTTCTCACAGAACAAAAGCGTTCTTTTTTTATTTCTAAAGATTCATATCTATTGCTGAATTCTAATTAAGAACAGGTACTTAATACCTATTATAAATGACGCATTTCTTGTAGGACTTGTTAATTCTCACTGCTAGGGAAGCATTAGGCGAATTAATAAATATTTAATACCACAATATAATAAATTAAAAACAATATAATAAAAAATATAATAAATTATTACTAATAGTGGGTAAACTCCTTTGTTATACTGCAAAATATCTACAAGATTGTCTCGACGTCAAGTCGCTAAAAATATGCATGGGTTGTCACAAAAACATTTCCTTTGATAATAATATCATAACATTATATTTTATCAGTATTCCTCGTAATAATTTCTTTTTCTATACAAAGATACAAATTAATTACTACTTTAGAAAACTAGTTGCGTCCTGTAACTTCATCTGATTCGTCGTGATGGAAACAAAGGCTTGTGCTGGTAGGTACCTACCTAATTTTACTATATTTACCTATATAGCAGTATCTTAGGTATTCCGCTTAAAATATTGGATAGGGGGTTGAACATAATAAATATAACTGGTTAAAATTATACGTTGGTTCTGTTTATTCAACCACCTCGTTACAGATGTGCAACTGGCAAATATTTACGACATTTATTATTGGCTTTTTTAATTGCCTTTTGTTGTATTTAATGATATAATGAATTCTCATACATATAATTCAATTAAAAATCGAGATGGAAAGCAATTACATGGTCATTAGAATTCAATTTTACTTAAAGCGTCCTACAATCGTTCCCAACATTTAAAAATAATATGATTGCTAGATACGATTTCATGCGATAAAACATTGGAATCTTAATTTTAGGCGCTAGTAGAACATACCTACGCGCTTTGTGCTTAAGGCTTTCAACAATACCGAGTAATATCGTGTTGCAGTGTGAACACCAAACGCATGCAACTGATTCCTTGTACGTGACACTCCTAAACGGGCGTACCGGTACGCAAGCAAAGCCAACCGGTACTACCGCAAACGTCGCGTGCAGGGGGAGGGGGGACTCCACTCTTCTTCATACAGCGCCCTATCGTTGCTCCGTCTAATCGCAGAGTTGACTCACTATTAGTATTTATTACACATATGGTAATACTTTGCACTGGTTTGTGATTTGAACGGTTGCTAAAGCTTAGTCGGTGTAATCAAAAGAGTGCATGTGTTACTTAAAAAAAAAAGCACCCCAAGCGCCATCTACTTTTAAAACACTATTGGGAATATAGCTGTTGTTTTTATTTCTTTGTGCACATTATTGCGCGTTTTAATAAACATTTTAAATTTCAAATATCAATGAAATTATCTGAACGCTAAAATAAAAGTTAAAAAATTATAATGTATTTATTATAAAATGTATACATGTAACTGAAAAGAAAGTCCCGCCATTACTTTAATTTAAGCTGTCTTTACATACAAAGCGAAAACAATGACAAATATTAGTTCTCAATATTTAAAATGTACAATATTTTAGTTCACAAAGTAGGCAATGAACATATTAATATCTTATACCTAGATAACTAAAACAAGACTCATTTCGTATTAGCGTGATGATTGTATTAAACTTTGATCCAGCTCGACTCATTTAATTCATTTAAGTATTTGTCTAAGGTTAAGCGACGTCGTGGATGCCGAGACGGAATATATCGTGCTGAACGAAGAATGAATCACCAAGTGGTTTTAAGACAAACGTCTGCATGTACGGGTGTGGGGGGTCTTCATCGCACTGAAAACAAAAATATCAACAATTATTAAAACATATAAATGAATCGTATTTTTTAATATAGTTATTCAGTGGCTATTTGATATTTTTCACTGTAAGAATATGTAAACTTAGCATTGATCTAATTGTGAACAAGCAGATAAGTAACTACGCGAAATAAGTGTTTGAATTAAAACAAATAAAATACTGGGTGTCTCAGTAAGAGTGCACTTTTTCATTTTAAAATAAAAACAAGTATTTTATGACAGAGTTGTGATATTTTTATTGTATTGTAAAGAAGACATGTTCCGATTAAGTATGGAATAAAATATCCGGCAAATGACCCCCACGGCTCCGATGACAGGCCATTACTCTTTTCATGAAATTTTCCATGACTTTTGCACAGAGATGTGGCTGTATCTCACCGATGACGCGTTGGATTTCCGATTTGAGCTCAGGAATTGTTTCGGGTTTATTCGCATAAACCCGAGATTTCACAAAACCCCAAAGAAAAAAAATCGCACGGCGTTAAATCACACCATCTTGGTGGCCAGTTGACATCAGAGTTTCGTGAGATAATGTGTTCTGGAAATCGTTGCTGTAATTAGTCGATTGTTTCATGCGCGGTGTGGCAGGTTGCGCCGTCCTGCTGAAACCACATGTTGTCCAGATCCATGCCGTCTAGTTGAGGCCACAAGAAGTCCGTTATCATATTCCTGTAACGAATGCCGTTCACAGTCACTGCAATTTTGGCCTCATTTTCAAAAAAGTAAGGTCCAATCACGCCGCCTGACCAAAATCCGCACCAGACAGTTACTCGTTGTGGGTGCATTTGTTTCTCATGGATTGCATGAGGATTTTCTGAGTCCCAAATTCGACAATTTTGTGTATTCACGAAGCCATCCAAATGAAAATGCGCTTCATCGGAGAAAATAACTTTTTCCGAAAAATTGGTATCGACTTCACTTTGCTCCATTACCCATTGAACGAATTGCCAGCGCTTTCTGTGGTCTGCTGGTTTGAGCTCCTGAGTTAACTGAATCTTGTACGCATGAAGGTGGAGGTCTTTAGTCAAAATTCGCTGCGTAGTGCTTCGTGAAATTTGAAGTTGTTGAGAACGATGTCGAATTGATGTTTTCGGGTTTTCGGCAACACTCTCGTTTACAGCAGCAATGTTTTCAAGAGACCGACCGGTACGTTGACGCAAAGGATTCTTATTATCCATAATTAAACCAGTTTCTTCAAATTTTTTAACCACTCTTTGAATGGTTGACACATTGGGTGCACTTTCTCGGCTGAAAATTTGGCGAAGTTTGCGAGCGGTTTCAGCGTAACTTTCCCCATTTTTGTAATGAGTTTTCACAATTATAACGCGTTGGTCTTTCGAAAACCTCTCCATTTTTAATAATGGGAATAAACAGAGATGACAGCTGTCAAATTTCAGAGTTGCCACTTGCATGAAAAAAAAAATATTCCAATTTTAAAAAGTGCACTCTTACTGAGACACCCGATATAAGCATAGTTAATTGTTTAGTTTAGAAGCATTGACATTCTTAAGGTGGATGTGATGTGGGCTGTTAAAGTTCGTATATTATGTTCTCTATTTAAAAACATATTGCTATAATAAAATAATTCAAGGCAGATCTTTTTTATAGGCAACTTATTCGCTTCTATTAGTAAAAATGAGTGTTAGAACAATAACATATAAAATAAACCTAGCAAGCTAACAGCATAGCAAAGTGGCGAAGCAATCAGCTTTGTAGCGGTTTCTAACGGTTGCCGTTGAGCAATCAGTTTCAAAATAGGAGGTTCAGATGCCTGGGTGATCAGTAATCGATTGCTGAAAACAGAATTTGAAAATTCAAAACCGTTCTCGAGATAATCATGGGACAGACATCGTGAAATCAATAAGTGACTTCGCAAGCTTCGCCACTTAATAATTTTGTTAGCACTGAAAATATTTCTACAGCAATTTGTGTTTAATTGTTTAGCCTAGAGAGGATTGACTTTCTTGAAGTGTATAAGTTCTTATATATAAAAAAATCTATTGCAAACAAATTATGGCAAATTTATTTTCAATAGGCAATCCCAGTTTATATTTTAAATACAAAGAAAAAGCTGGTACGGTCCATGTGCAAAAGTTGCTAATTAATTATAAAAATTGTATGTATAGTCACATTCCCTGACTACAATAGAAGAAGTGTGAACATAAGGTCCAGCTGTAAACATCATAAGTATTTTAAAATTGTGTTAATGTACAAAATTACATGACACTAAATTATTCTTAAACACAATGGGCAGTATAATATTTTACTTCCAGATATGCAGGTTTCTCTGTCACGAAGTTTTCCTTCACCGCTGAGCACGTCGTAAATCAATACTTAAAATTGCAATTAATGTCATTGGTACTGGCGGGGATCTAGATCACCAATTCGCTCATGTAGTATGAAATTTTACTGCGAGCGCTTATTCCATTATCTAGCATGACTCATGGGTCTAATGGTCGTATTGATTATGATCATCATCGTGCTAATCATGTGGTCTTGTACCCGAGTGCGGTTGAAATCTTTTGTTAGGTTTATCCTGTCATGAAATTATCAGGAAGTTGGCGGTGTTTAACCCCGTGCCTCTGAAAGCACGTAATGCTATTGATCTTGCGCTTGGTCCCTTTAGGGTTGAGACGGATTACCATCCCATGGGAGTGGGGCAATAGAGGATAATCATGCCCTGCGCAGGTGGCTACTCTCCGTTGAGACTAGCCGTGATCAAAAATTCGGAATGGAGGACATTATTATTATTATCCCATGAGCTTCAACGTTTATCGAAAGTTTTAAAGACTATTTCATTTAAATAACAGCCTTATTAAAGTAGGGGAGACTGGGGACGGTTGACTATAGGGGCAGGTTGACTTACTGTCAAAAATACAACAATTCAACCAACTAGGCGCGAGAAACCGTTTTCTCCCCCGCTCAGGTACCGGGAGAGTGATCGTTTACGTACGTCGTTCGGGAGAAGTAGCATAATATCCAAAAACAACTCATGTAATTGTTTTCCTCCTAATGTATTTTATAGTATCGCCAATATACTCGTTGTTAGTTACTTGCAAGTCATTTAAAGTAAAATTTTGATTTAATTAATAGAATCAGGCGTTACTTTGCGGAAATCCATTATTATTATTATATATATACACATTATTATAACCGATAAGTGACAAAATAGTACAACAAATCGCTACTTATACACACTCCAGCGCCCTTAATTCTCATGTTGGTTCACTATTCGCACATACCTTACCTTTATAACAATAAACGCGGGATATGTACTTATTTAAAATGTACGTGTTATATATGTTCTGCTCTATGATTAATGCGTGGAATTAAAGAATGGTCAAAATTGTTACAAGTGTAATTTAAAATGACTACAACCACGTTTGAAACAAGCGGGTCGTAAGAAAAAAGAGAATTGGTTTGCAAATTTCCATTTCCAGTGTTAGTGACAAAAGGAAGAAGATGCTGTAATACACACGTTATTTTCATGAAATATTATTAAACTTGTTTCTTTTAATTCCGGATTTAGCACCAAATAAAAACGGAACATACTAAAAATTGGTGTAATTATATCTCATGCTATAAATTACGATATGTGCTACTGTTGCAAATTAATCAGATATTGGTTTGTAGCGTATCGAAAATGTAACGTAAACCTTTCTATTCTACATATAGCATGTTAATACACAAAAATTAAGAGATAAATGTGCACAGAGCAGTGATAGATGCAAGCATTTATCTTACTTTGTCTTTGTTGATAAAATATAATTTAAACATCATGAAGGGCCAGCCTGAACATGTCGTGCTCTACATAGAATGAATTTCCTATTGGCTTCAACACAAATGTTTGAAAGTATGCATGTGGCTGATCCTCATCTGTCTGTTGCAATAATAAAATATTAAAAATTACATTATGACACGACGAGTTATTTTAATGAAACATTTCTTTGTCTATGCAAAGTAACCTTCAAATTATTCAAACTAAGCACAGGATTGGAAATGTTTGTCAACATCTGTCTCTCAACTTCAGTTACATGTGTTTTCGAGGAAAGAGTGAATGGGTATTCACTGCACTAAGGCATTGTGATTTACCATCTTGAGCTACATCGCCACTTACAAACCGGGCTTTCATAGTAGTCTCTAAAACTGGCTTACATAGGTACCAATTTAAAATATTTTTAATTTTACATTGTGATCATAAATTACACATAATTTTAAAAGTTTAAAAATTATTGCTTATGTATGGATGAAGATAAATTCCAATGGTATATGGTACTAAAGCATTTTTGAAATCTGACTCATTCGGGATGCTGGCTGTCGGATTAAGATTTTAAGTGACTGAATGAATATTTAAAACTTAGTTCTGTTTATTTTTTGGAATGTTATTAACCTTGCAGTGTTCTCACAAGTTGTTACATATTACAATATTATATTTGCATGTCTTTATAACTTGATAGGAATATAAAATAACTATTTTTATTTTTTTAAAGGACACCTACATAGCTTAGTTTATTTATAGAAGTCATGGTGCAAAATTTCTTTAAAGATCCACAAAACTATAAAGAAAATATGAACCAGCAAAAAGACAAAACAATACATTGATGTTATTGATAAATTCATTCCTCAACAAGGATTACAGTAAAACTTTTATTAATTAAAAATGATCATTGGATAATTAAATATCCGGATATGCCTAACAGTGCAGATAACACTAAAATAAATTCAAAAGTAAGTAAGCCATCTGATTATAAACAAATTCAAATATGGAATCACTATCAATACATGGTCATGCATTTAGGCACTTTTATTATCTAAGGCAGCGCTTAATCCCATATGATGGTAAGTGGTGACGGAGCCGAAAATGGTGAAGCACACTGACTTAATAAAAGCCTTATACAAAGGTTTTTTTGTTGTTGCAGAGTATATTAATTAGAGATGAAACGCATATCCAGTAACTATCCGGTATTTGGCCTAATATTTTTATTTTATTTATTTTATTCTTTATTGGAACAAATATTTATACAAAAGGCGAGCTTCGTGCTATATACTATCTTGTCAAAACGCCTATCTGACCGGATACCGGATAACAAACGGCTACCTGGCCAGATACCAGATTCAAAAAAATACAAAATATAGTAATTTATTTATGTCACTTAACAAGTATAATCAATCAATAATCACAAATTTTCATTTTAAAACTTAGAAAATTAGTACCTACTCGTCGTACTGCACTAAGGGCAAATTATATTTCTTTTTATAGGAGAGGGGCAAATGAGCATACGGCTCACCTGATGGTAAGTGACTACCGCCGCCCACGAACAACTGCAACACCAGGGGAATTGCAAATGCGTTCTCGCCCTCGCAATTTCTTCTCAATTTCTTTAAAAGGTCCTCAAGTCGTATCGGTCCGGGAAAATCTCCGGTGGTAAACTATTCCACTGAAAGGTTCGAATGTAACATCGTATGTCGTCGTACTTAGTCGTCGACGATTCGAGCCGCTCTGCACTGGATGCGGTCAAGTGGAAGGAGCTGGCACTGGGGAGCCCCTGCCCAGAGATGGGAACAGTATTCCATTTGAGGCCGAACCTGCGCTTTGTAAAGTTGCAGGCGGTGTGCCGGCATGAAATACTGTCCCGCTCTGCTGAGCACGCCGAGCTTTTTAGAGGCCAATTTGGCCTTCTCTTCCAAGTGACCACGAAACTGCACATCATTCGATATGTCGACGCCGATGATTCCGATACTTGCTGAGGCAACAAGGGGGAATGCTTTAAAACTGAGGAGATACGACAAAGGGATTCTTTTTAGCGGGAAACGCGCAAACTTTTGGCTTCTGAGGATTAAACTGGACTAGATTTAGTCGCCCCCAATCGGAGACTTTGTTCAGCAAAGACTCGACTTCAGAACAAGTTTGCTCCGGTACTCGGCGACGTTTTCCAGAGAAATTTTGGCGCGGCAGATGTATAGAGCATCACCAGTGCTGTCATTCGCATAGCAATGAATGCTACCAGTTTGTAACATATCATTGATATGCAGAAGAAATAATATTTTCTCTGGTTGGTGCATAAATACTATTTTCTCTGCATTGAAAGGTAACAAGCGGTTTCGCCTGTTTTTATAAACAAGGCCAGCTTCAGAAAAGTTTTTCGCTGTACACACTGCCACTGCTGCAGGGTGCTGATAGATTTTGGCAAACTTTGATAAATTATGGTATTGTGTATCATTAGCTGCCCACCAAATAAGGCCGAAAAACATAAGGGTCACGATGACGAGCAATTCGCACTGACTTTAGATAAAAATCAATCTAACATGCAATCGCATTTCTTCTTTCATGGTGAGATAGCTAGTATTGTTTTCATTTGCTACTTCGTTAAAGCAATCCCAGAATGTGTAGTAAAGATTCATGAGATACAGCTGACTCTGTCTCCTCTCCTCTACGTTTTTAGCCTGTGTTGAAGGTGAACTGCTACTGGAGGACTCTTCGCAGACATTTTTAAGTATTCAAATAGAAATTTTAATATTGCATAGTAAACAAACAGTAAGTTTAGGATTGTCACTGTTTATATCAAAATGTTGTTATAAAGGCAATCTTATCTTTATTGCTATCATTTATGTCGTTAAATCTGTTAAGAAATATAAAAATACTTCAAATAACAAAAGCAAGTATTTTAGTAACCTCAAAGGGTCGTGTTTGCAATCAATACAACAAGTCAATGAAACAATTGCTAACTTCACTCATGAACAGAAAGACCTGAAGTCGCCCGAGTCCTGCGTGCACACGATCGCCACAACTAGCGCCACCTACGCAAGTTCGCCTCTTGCGATGCACCAAACGGCAATGTTCGGCAGAATATCCGGCGAAAAGACTGGCCGAATATCGGTATCTGGCCAAACAGCTATCCATTTCATCTTTAATTTTAATATTATAACTTGATGTGTTTTATTAGTAAATAAAGTTTTTGAATTGTTTTTCAAATAGTTGTACATACCTGCAATCTACCCAGGACATTGATTAAAACTCCACCATCAAACATTGGTTGTGAATCAACAGATGTTACTAGTCTAGTAATTTTTTGAAATGTCAGACTCTGCAAAGAAAAGAGTATATTAAAATTAATAATATATTATGAGATTATACATTATGGAAATATATGCATAACCGTAACTTATACTCTTGATTAAGACACCTTTCAAACGAAAAAACTTAATCAAAATCGGTTCAACCGTTCAGGAGCTATGATGCCACAGACAGACATACAGACACACAAATACACACTACAAACATATCCTGTTTTCTTTGGGGTTTAAAAAAGAAGACATACTGGCAACTGGCAGTATATAAATTAGATGTATATGTCTGAGATTTTAACACTTAAAATAATTTTGGCTTAGCTTTCCATTGACGTCAGTCGAGTTTGGTGTTGATACGTATTTTTACAGAAAAGTTACACTATTATAAGCACACACACAAAGTTTCAACATGCGGAAACGCGTAATTTTTGAGAAAAGAATTATTGAAAATCAATTATTCTTGCAATGTTTATGTCTAATCCTACCATAAAACTGGCGCCATTTTGTAATGTCACTGTCGACGTCAATAGGGATGTCGATTCTTTCCGAAAAAGGTCGATTTTTAAATCGATTCAAATCGTAAGCTGATGTATCGGTTCACAAAAAATCGATTTCTAAAATATCTATATTTTTTTAATGTTTCTATTTATAATGTAAATATAAACCCATTTTATGAAAAACAAGAAAGATACCATGATAAATGATCTCTTATGGAAATTTGTTTTATTTAACAGTACCTATTAGGGCAGATAACAAATAAAATAGGTTAGGTTCAACTTATGTCAAAGAACCGAATAGATTGACCCCGACTCCACCTGGTACGAGTCTGTCCTACCCCTAGAGTGGTTTTATAGAGCCGGAGGCGCGTAGGGGGAGCAGCCTCCGCCTGCTGTAACAAATCGTAGGAGGGATGCCTGCGATTTGTTACGCTAAGGCGTAGAGGCTGCTATACCCGCAGCGCCGGAGACGTAGCAGTCTCAAAATAGATACAGAAATCATTCTGAATCAGTCCCCTTATTTTTTTATGATTAAGGGGATTTTTTTTCTCATAAAATGGATTTATATTTACATTATAAATGCAAACATGAAAAAATATCGATATTTTAGAAATCGATTATTTGGGAATCGATACATCAGCTTACAATTCGAATCTATTTAAAAAATCGATCTTTTTCGGAAAGAATCGACATCCCTACTGACAATAATAATAAAAATGGCGTCAGTTTCACGGTAGGAATTGACTAAATATTGCAAAATGATTTGATTTACAATATTTTTTTCTCAATAAGTACGTGTTTCCGCATATTGAAACTTTGTGTGTGTGTTTATAAAAATGTAATCTTTCTGTAAAAATATGTATCAACACCAAACTCGACTGACGTCAATGGAAAGTCTTTCCATAATTTTTCCTGTTACTTATTTGTGATTAAAAACTGTCTTTTAAAGAAAAGATAATTTTGAATTAGAATCTGTTTCACAAGTGTCAAATAAAAAAATGAGAAAATATCAAAATTTGCTTAGAATGTAGTGCTGTGGCTAAGGACCTGTTTTGTGAGAAGTACTTATAAAACCATACTTCAAACCTGTGATAAGACGTAAAGTAAAAAAAACAAGATCCAAAATAAAAACAATTTGCCTTTTTTCAATCACTGGCTTTAGCTAAGTACCCCAATTGCTAGGCCACACTATCAGTGAATGTACAACTTTAAATAATGGTGAACATGCCACTAAGTGTACATAAATTGAAGGCTTTGACTTACATTTAATTTTTCCATAATTTTTACCGCACCCTGCAACTGCACTCCTTCAAAGGTCATAAATGATGTTTCAACCTGAAAATTTACCAATAACAATAAAAATGTTTAATACATTATGTCATTATTTTAAGGTATTATAGATATCAAACAAAGGCTGTATAAGCTCCAATGTCAAGTCAGTCCTGGGAGTGACAACAGTAAGTTAATGAAATCTTACCAATCTCTAAAATATTTTTTTACGTAATAGGCTTCCAAATCCTCAGCAAAAGACAACACCTAAACATTAAGTTTCCTACCATGAAAAATAATAAGTATTATTTTACAACTTAATATTATTTCTATAGGTGAAATCATATAAATAAGGAACAAATAAATAAATACAAGGGACAGTAACAAGTAAAACGATGGACCAGAGATGATATAGACAAGAACATCATTCAAGGAGTACTTAATGTCTCCTTAATGACTCATGTCCTAATTTGGTTAGATTACTCGTTTAAGAACGACCAAATTGTATGTGGCAAATAGTTGGTGTAGTAAATATACTGGTGTTGTGTTAAATGATAAACCTAGGTTTTTGGGATGTCATCTTAGATGCAGGCATATTTACAATCTTTTGATTATTTACTTATGTGAAATGCATAATTTTTTAGATTTAGAATACACTTGTGGCATTCATTGACATATCATCATATCGTAGTAGACTGCATCATTCAATCAAAAAATCATTTGTTAATAAAAATTGCAATTGCATTCAGCAAAAAAATGGAATACAGCTAATAAGCTAATAAATAGTTTTTCAACCACTATAATATTATTTATATGCATTTATCAATACAGCTTATGCCCAAATATCAATAATATCGTAATATATATTATAGTTCATATTTCTCTACCATTGCAATCTAGTGTAGTAAGTGTGGCAGGTTGCTTTCGGATACAACTATGTGTTATAAAGTCTGAATAATAATTGAAATAACTATGTTTTGTAAATATTGTCAAAATATAAAAGCAGCTTACAAGATCAACAGGGAAAGTAAGTTGTGGTGAAAACCTTATTTCATAAAATTTACAAGGGAGTTGCCCTAAACATATTTTCTTTACCTCAAAATTAGGTTTACAAAGTTATTGCCTAAAGTAATTACAAAATTTCACTTATAGAACTTACAAATATCGACATACAACCTAAGTATATCAAAAAATATAATATTAATTATGTTAATAAAGGTATTACATTATAGTACTCCGGAAGAAATTATGATGGCTAACACATTAAAACAGGCAAAATTAAATTATAAAGGGTTCCTTATAGCAATTGAACTCTTTAAAACATCAGCAAATTGAAAATTACTTCAATATTTTAATAATAAAATAGCGGTAGATTGTGTGCTTACAATCGCTTAATTTTATGAATTGTAGATATAAAGTTCAACAGGTTATGACAGAAAAAAGGTTAAATATTCCGATAAATTCGAGATAACAAAAAAAAATTAAATCTAGCTATGACAAATTCCTTAAACTATTTAAAAGAACTATTTCAATCATGCAGTGGCAGTGTAACAATATACACTTCCCCAGTAGGTGTTGTAAGAGCGAAAGAAGTTAACTAAGACAGGAGATGAGCATCAGCATCTTCTTGATATTAACTCAGTCATAAAAAAAACTGCCAACTCCCAAACATAGCAAGTATAGAATTCCCTCCTAAGACGCGGTGGCTCCCCATAGATTGCCTATGTTCAGCAGTGGACTTTTATAAACTGTAATAGATGGATAGATGAATAGATTTTAAAGAAAAATGAAATAAAGATCTATGAAGATATAGTACATAATAATAAAAACATCTTTGGCGGGAGAGCCTAACTTAACCTAAAATATAAAGCCTCTGATAAAATATTTCAGAAAATTATAAATTATAAGAGGGGACCGTCACCACGATAAAAGTATGAAAAAATACCAACATTGTACATATTTGCCAGAGTTGGCCGCTGAGCTGGGTCATCGAATAGTGTGTAATACTGTTGTACAAAACCTTTTCCGATGGCATCGTACTGAGGGTTTAGCGCCATTTAGATAAATTAATAGTCCTAAAATCACTTCCAAGAAGAAGAAATCACGACAAAATATTAATATACAGGCCTTTGAGGTGGCCGTTGCAATCGCAATCCCCTTTCACACCGCAACAAAAAAATGGCAAGCGATTCACAGTGCTGCCGTTATAAAATATTTTTATTTTTAAAAATTAGTGTTGCTGTTGCTACCTAGGAATTACCATTTACCAATATAGATTGCTGTATATTACCACAAAAATTACTCTGTGTATTATAGCCTGATTACACCTACAGAGAGTTTTGGCAGGAACTTGACCGGCTGCGGTTTGTTGCTCCTGTATTACGGTTTAAATAATGGTTTGAAGTGGACTTTGCTATGTAAAAGTGGTTCGATTTTGTGTATTAAGTGTGTGCGCATATGAACTATTAGTGGAAACTGTGAAACAAGTGTCTGATGGTGATGTGATTCTCAAAATAAGGTGTCACCAACCATCAGCTGTCTGCTGGCTCAAATTGCCGTCAAAATCTCCCAAGGGCTACACAATGTGACGCATCAACATATTGTGAAGCATTATACTATGAAGGATAATTATAATATAGTGTAACTTCAGGCCCAGAAGGGCTAGATCCCAGAGCCGTAAAGCAAGTTATTAAAAAAATTACACCTACAGAGTAGAGGGGCGAGACAGTAAAATCCTTCCTTCTCCGTCGAAACATTGAAGCAAACGAGTAGCTGTTCACACGTATTTTGGAAGTTGCGGTGAGACAGTCAGTCAGTTCAGATTACCGAAAAGTACAGACGTGATGTATCGAAAAAAATTGATAAAAAAATCAATCAATTTGCTTATACCTTTGCTGACAGAAGAACTGACTGAATTGTTGGCACACGAGAAATCTCGCATTTAGAGAACCAGAAATATTCATTTTTTCGATTATCGATATACAACGTGGCCGCTACAATGGTGACTTTAATTTAACACACGGATAGGGCCAGTGCACATTAATCATATCATATTAAATTTGATAGGTTAAAATAACTCGTAAATGGAAAAAACAAGTTTTTAAACAAACTTAATAATAAAAAGTAATTAAAATTGGGATCGCCCTTGCAAAATTTCATTCATGATATTACTTACCTAGCTGACTTACGTTAACTCAGAGCGGCAACGTGTCGCTTCGCGCGCTAGCAACCGCGCAACGCATCTTGTACCTACTCGTCATCGGTCCGATTATTTGACGGCTTATTATCAAAGAAGCCGAGCGGTGCCTAAGAGTACCTACAGTGGAGGTGCTTAGTGAAACAATTATCACATCACCCTCTCTTGTTACTATTAGTTATAACTGTCATCACTAATCACTGCTTTTACTTGTCTTTATTTTAAATTTTCTTATTTTCAATGAGACCACCGTGTTGGCTAGAGATTGCAGTCCGGATTTTTCTATAATTGAAAATAATTTAGATTTTTTAGTTTTATAAATCCGGTTTTTGAGACTCAAATCAGGTTTTTTCGGATTTTAGTCAAAATTGAGTTCAATGGATCATCATCATCATTACAGCCTTTCATAAGTCCACTGCTGAACATAGGCCTCCCCCAAAGAATGCCACAAAGCACGGTCCTGAGCCACCTGCATCCATCGACTTCCTGCATGTCTTACCAGGTTGTCACTCCATCTCGTGGGGGTCGACCTACACTTCGCCTACCGGCACGAGGCTGCCACTCAAGAACCTTTCTTCCCCATCGGTTGTCGGCTCTTCGAGCTATATGCCGGCCCACTGCCACTTCAGCTTACTAATCCGTTGGGCTATGTCGGTTACTCTGGTTCTACTGCGAATATCCTCATTTCTAAATTTAACACACAGAGAATCCCCGAGCATAACTCTCTCCATAGCTCGCTGAGCGACCTTGAGCTTCCTCATACGGCCAGCAATGAAGGACCACGTCTCAGATCCATAAGTCATCACTGGCAACACGCACTGGTTGTACAATTTCGTTTTAAGGTTTTGAGGTATGTCTGACGAGAAGATGTGTCGTAGTTTCCCGAACGCTACCCAGCCTAGTTATATCCGTCGATTGACGTCTCGGTCGAAGTTGGACTTACCTAGTCGGACTATTTGGCCCAGGTAAACATACTCGTCAACAACTTCGAGCTTAGTGCTCGCAACAACTACCGGCATAGGTGTGACATGGACATTAAACATGATCTTTTTTTTTTTTTTTTTTTTTTTTTTTTTTATAGGATTGGGTGACAAACGAGCACACAGTCCACCTGATGGTAAGTGGTTACTGTGACCCATAGACATCTACATCTATCCTCAACAAAGACTCAAGATGCAGATGCGTTGTCACCCGTGAGGACTAAGATGGAATGCCTCTTTGCCAGTAAAATGGGTCTCCGGTTCTCTACACTCACCATACGAAACACAGCAGCGTTAAGCTGCTATTTTACGCTGGTTTTCTGTGAGAGCGTGGTCCTTCCCCGGTCGAGCCGACCCATTCGTGCTACAACCATAATATAGCTGCAGCATGGCTCTACCACGTTAAAAATCTTTGTTTTGTCCATATTCATCCTAAGACCTATTCGTTGGGAAACACTATTGAGGTCATTGAGCATAGCGCTAAGGTCCTCCAGAGATTCTGCCATAAGAACTATATCGTCGGCAAATCGAAGGTGAGTTATGTACTCGCCATTGATGTTAATAACGTATCCTTTCCAGTCCAGAAGCTTGAAAACGTCTTCCAATGCAGCGATGAAGATTTTCGGGGATATATCATCACCCTCTCTTACACCTCTCTGCAATTGGATAGGTTTTGTACTCTGGTTCTGTACTCAGATAGCCATCGTAGCTCTACTGTACAAACACTTCAGCACTTCGATATACCGACAGTCAACTTGGCACCGCTGAAGGGACTGCAGCACCGCCCAAATTTCGACGGAATCAAAGGCTTTCTCATAGTCCACATACGCCAGATATATTGGCAAATTGTACTCCTCGGACTTCTGTACAATTTGCCGAAGGGTATGTATGTGGTCTATGGTGCTAAAGCCCTTTCGGAAACCGGCTTGTTCGGGAGGCTGGGAGTCGTCAAATCTGCACGCGAGACGATTCGTAATGACTCTCGAAAACAGCACGTAGACGCCGCTCAGAAGGGAAATCGGTCTGTAGTTCTTCAAGAGAGTTTGTCACCTTTCTTGAAGAACAAGACCACCGCACTTCTGCTCCACTCCTCCGGTGTAACGCCACCATGGAGGACGGAATTAAAGAGCTTCTGAAGGACTTCACGTACCAGATTTCCACCCGCTTTCAGAAGCTCCGCTGTAATTCCATCCTCGCCCGGGACCTTACCGTTTTTAAGTTGCTGGAGAGCCATTCTAATCTCGCTCAGACTGACGTCCGGGATATCTTCGGAATAGTGTCGGATAAGACTCGCTCTTGGATCGTTACTCACACTTGCGTGTGGCTCCAACGATGACGTGGACAGCTGCCAATAGAACCTCTCAATCTCATTCAAAATCTCAGGTGCCCCGGAAACGATGCTGCCACACTCGGTCTTCAGCTTTGACAGTTGGCTCTTTCTGGCAGACAGATCTCTGGCAAAGACTTTGGAGCCTTGGTTCCGCTCGATCGCTTCTTCAATACAAGCTGGAGATCTGTCTGTTCAGTTGCCTGTATGCTGTCAAATCTGTTGAAGAATGTAGCTTCATCTTCCGTCTAATAGCCATGAGATTGAGAGTGTGATTGAAGAGTTTTTGTGTTCTTCTGTGGCGGGTCTTGCAGAACTTAGCTCCGACCGCATGGACAGTTTCAACGAGCTTTTCATTCATATCGTCCACTTCATTGCAGTCTTCTAGGCACTGAAAACGGTTTTGTAACTCGAGCTGAAAGGTTTCGGGACTTTGGATTAGAGCACGAGGGGGACGGAGCGTTGACTTCATTAGACGAGATCTCTCCAACTTAACGTTTAGGTTCAGTGTGCCTTTGACCATTCGGTGATCGCTACCAGTTTTTACCCTCACGATCACGGAGACATCACTGAACAGTTGTCGTCTGGTCGTCATAATGAAGTGGTTCAGTGTGCCTTTAACCATTCGGTGATCGCTACCAGGTTTTGCCCTCACGATCACGGAGACATCACTGAACAGTTGTCTTCTGGTCGTCGTAATGAAGTGGTTCAGTGTGCCTTTAACCATTCGGTGATCGCTACCAGTTTTTACCCTCACGATCACGGAGACATCACTGAACAGTTGTCGTCTGGTCGTCATAATGAAGTCAATCTCATTTTTTTTGAGGAACCTTCGGGCCTCGACCAGGTCCACTTCCTGTGGGGCCGCTTCTGAAAAAAAGAGTTCATCATAAAGAGTCCCTCTTTCTCCATGAAGTCGGCCAGCTGCTGGCCCCTTGGGTTCCGTTGCCCTATTCCAAATTTCTCTACTTTCAGCTCACCGTTCTCTCTTGTGCCTAGTTTTGCATTGAAGTCTCCCATTAACACCACATATTAGGTTTTGGAGGAATGCATGGCTCTAGAGATATCCTCATACATTTCCTCCACCTCCTCATCAGGGTGTGCCGAGGTTGGTGCGTAAACCTGTATGACCTTAAGGGAATATCGTTTGGTGATTCAGAGTGTAAGGTACGCAACCCTCGTCGACACACGCTCAATCTTTACAACGTTTTTAACGGGAGACTTGTGGACGATAAATCAGACACCTCCTTGGGACAGATGTTCGCCCTCCCGGTGATATAGCAAGTTGCCGGATTCGAGGATTATCGTGTCCTCCCCCTCTCTTTGGACTATGATAATCCTATAATATTCCAGCGCAACTTGTCTATTTCTTCTTCCAGCTCCAGGATCTTCTCGACAGTCCTCACGCTGCGTGCGTTATAAGTTGCCAGGTCAAGTCGTCATAGGTGGCAACCAAACATCCACCGGAGATTCTTAGCACGCCCTGCCCCGCCGTTAACATGGTCGCCACCGTAGCCAGGAATAGCGGGGCCGCCGGGGACAGGGGGCCGTCTCTTTGTTACTCTCATCATAGGGGGGTATTTGCCATAGTTGCCGCGCTAGGTGAGTTGGAAACCGCAGTTTTTTATTGTAAGTTTGTAGTTATCAGAAAAATGCTACTGCCCATCTCCTGCCTGTTTCCCTTTGTCGCCTTTTACGACACCCACGGGAAGATATGGTGTAGTGGATATTCTTAACCGCCACTACACGGCACGTTCAATGGATAATATTTAATATATTTTATATTTATGCACAAATTTTCATTCTAAGTAATGGGTAGATAGGTATTACCTAGACTAATAGCGCGGCGCCCCGCGCCCCGCTGCCCCGCTCGGTTACGCTCAGTCGGTCAGCAAATTTCATAGAAAGTGGTTGTGTTAAATTGTTTGTCGTCTATCGTGTGAATTCATATGCGTACATGTGCAAGCGACGCGCGCTACACAAACAAGTAAGTACATAATTTTTTTATACTATTTTTATGTGTTTAATTTGCTTCTATAGTGTGAATGACCCGATGTGGTGGCTTTAAGTTTAAATTTATAAAAAATGAAATAATAGTAATGAAATGGTTAGTTTCCCGGTGTAAATAGATATAAAATATACTGATAAGTAAAATGTTTCATTTGCGTAAATGTGAAAGATGTCAATAATCCTTTACTATCTTTAATTTTTATTCAGTTAAAGTAACTAATAAACAGTTAAAGTAACAGTAATTTATTCTGTCACTCGCGCACTCGAATCTCAAAAATATTTGATTTTTTTTACCCGAATGTCAAAAATTTGTGGTATAAACGGCTGTATCTTTTGATTGCGTTGGCTTAGAAGTTTGATTTTTTCACAGCTCCAAGAGACAGTAGATCTGAGTATTTGATATAAATTTTAACTTGATACCTCCACACGTTCCTGAGAAAAAGGGTCTTGACAGACAGACAGACGGACAACAAAGTGATCCTATAAGGATTCCGTTTTTTCCTTTTGAGGTACAGAACCCTTAAAATTATAAAGGAGACATCCCAAAGTCACCAAATCCAATAAAAAAAATTATAATGTACATGTGTGACGCAGAAAAATAGTCTCTTAATTTAGAAATAAAAGTTATGAAGACTAAAAATACCAAGTGGTCAATCACTCTTGATGAGTGGACCTCAATTAAATCCCATCGAAACCTAAATTTAAATATTCATTTTCAAAATGATGATGGCGAAAATGTCTGCAAAAATTTGGGATTAGTAAGGATTGTAGGTTCTATGGGAGCTGAAGCTAGTGTTTCACTCATAGAAATAAGATTAGATTCTTTCGGAATTTGTATGGACAAAGACATCATTGGATTGACAACTGACGGTGCAACTGTCATGGCGAAGCTTGGGCATATTCTGCCAGTTCCGTTTCATCAATTATGCCTTGCACACGGTGTGCAACTAGCTGTACAAGATGTTTTATACAAAAAAATAATCAACAACCACGTGAGGATCCGGAAACATGCTCATACCAGAGTATTTTATTTTCATCTGAGTCAGAACTCAGATGAAAACTCTGATGATGATATTGATGACGTTGACGGATTTGTTGTCGAGCATTAACGGAGACACGGAGTGCTGAGTGATGAATATAAGAAAATAATTAAAAAAAGTCCGGTTAGTGGTGAAGATATTTAAAAACTCACCGACAAAAAACGACACCACGCTCCAAAAATATGTCCAAGCTGAATTTGGAAAAGAGTTACTACTCCTAGACTGCAAAACCATTTGGAGCAGTCTATCAATTATGCTGGAATGATTTTTAAAGGCGAGGATGGGATTACAGTGGAGCTTCTGAAAGCGGGTAGAAGACCGGTACTTGAAGTCCTTCAGAAGCTCTTTTATTCCGTCCTCCATGGTGGCATTACGATTTGGAAGATAAATCTATAGTAAAAGTTGTTCAAATTGACGCGTAGAATAGAAAGCACTATTTTGCATAGCATGTTTTATCGCATGACGCGGTCGCTCGCTCCTTAAGTAGAGAGCGGTTACGTCATCGGTCTGTATAAAAGGCAGTTGTTTTCGCTCGCCGCTCACTTAGCGGTTAGCCACCGTAGAGTCTATATCACCTGAGGATGCCTCGTGTAGAGGCGAAACACGTGTCGTATTGTCGTCAGCGGTGTGTCTTGCCTAGTGTAGTGGTGACGGGGATAGTGCACGCAATTGTGGGAGGGCGGGAGGTGCTCTTCATACTACGTAAGACACATCATTTTATTTTATAACGCAGATATTTGCGAAGTAAATTTTTCTAAAAGCTTTTATTTAATAGTAATTGTATTTAGTAGTGATGCCATCGCATAAGCCACCGGCGCTTCGCCTGCAGGCGGAGCTGCGCTGGGCCACGAACGCCCATTCTTTGATAGGGCGACCCGATCGGGTCCATAGTTTAGAGAAACGGCTCGAGCAGGTCGTGGCCCGAAGGGCCGGAGTGGAGGAGGCTTACACTGAGCTTGTGGCCTCGGATGTGGAACAGGGAGTCCTAGACTCCTGCCTCGCGGACTACGAGCAATTCTTTTCGCTTACGGACGAGGACGCTTATGGAGGCGGGGGCCAAGTATGCTAATGAAGCGCGTGAAGCTTGGCTGAGTGGCCTGCCCGAGTCCCCTCGGAAGCAGCTTTCTCAGCCGGAGCTGTCGGAACGACTTCCAACTTTGGACCTGCCAAGGTTCTCTGGGGTCCTCTCCGACTGGCTGACCTTTGTTGGCCTTTTTGATAGCCTAGTGGGCGCCCGGAGGGACTTGACACCAAGCCAGAAGATGGCGTACCTCCTGGCCTCACTGGGGGGGAGGCCCTGGGCGTCGTCGGCTATTTGAAATTGTCGGACGACGCCTACCAGACTGCCTGGGACCTCCTCGCCGGAAGGTACGATAACGTCCGGCGAATTGCGTACGAATACGTTAGGCAGCTTCTAAACCTCCCGCTGCTTAGGGACCGGACCAGACTACGTCCGGACATCGTAATCCCAGTCGTGGTGGCCTGTAATTCGTTGATGCTGGATTTACCGGTGGACGAATGGTCTTTCTTGTTGCTCCACATCGTGCTGTTCCGCCTGCCTCTCTATCTTCGGATCCATTTTGAGGAGAGGTACGGCGGGGACGGCGCCTACTATATTCCGCCCTTCAGGGACTTGCTGCGGTTCTTGGAGAAGCAGTGTCGGCAAATTGAGAACGCAGCGGGCACCGTCGACGACCTACGGGTTGCCAACCGAGTCGTGCCCATGGAGAGGCGGAATCCGCCGGGAAAATCGTCGCCATCCCCCCAAGGCCGAGCAGAGCTTTCGCGGGAGGACGCCGCCCCCTACCATCTTATAGCGGCCTAGCGGCCAGGGAGTCGCCCCCTTGCTCCTATTGTCGAGCATCCGGTCACCGGGTAACGTCGTGCCCGAAGTTATTGGGTAAGCCGGTCCTGCCATCGCACTGCTAGGGCAATCACCATGCCGTTTTGTGCCTGGGTGCGAACGGCGCTTCCTCTCGGGGCTCTTCCGGGCCCTTAACTCCCACGGGCGGGGGCAAAACACTTAAATGTATGAAATTTATGACTCCAAGTGTCAAACAATTAAAATCTAATGTAATTTTAAATGGAGAGAAACTAAGTCTTGTAGATATCACCATTTTTCTTGGAATAAGTGGTTGCTGTGGCCCATAGACATCTATATCTAACCTAGTTTGCGAATCAAAATGCAGATGCGTTGTCACCAGTGAAGACTAAGATGGAATGCCTCTTTTCCAGTAAAAAGGGTCTCCGATTCTCTACACTTACCATACGAAATACATCAGTGTTGAGCTGCTATTTTACGCTGGTATTCTGTGAGTGCGTGGTCCTTCTCCGGTCGAGCCGACCCCTTTGTGCTACAACTATACTACTTATATAGCTGCAGCATGGCTCTACCACGTAGAATACGCCTTCTGCTAATCATTCGCTAAATCTATGTGGAGTGCACTTAGGGAGCGTTAATTCAAGTTTAACTTTTTTTCGGAACAGTAGAAAGAGTTTACAGGTTCTTTTCATCATCCACACGTCAATGGGAAACTTTAATAAAAAGTGTGGGCGTATCAGTCAAAAGACTCTCAGAGACAAGATGGATTGCTCATCATGACGCTGTTAAACCACTACAGAATAATTTAAAAAAAACTAGTATAAAAGCTCGAAGATATATATGATTCCAGCCCCAACAGAGAAAACGTCGATACAAAATAAGCAGTACCTACACTCTTACCAGCTTTGTGTGATTTCAGTTGTTTTTATGTTATCTTTCCTTTTGGTGTAAAATCTTAAAAGAAGTTAGTCAGACACAAAAGCAAATACTAAATAATAAAATAATAATCTAGATTATCACTGGAAAATATTGAGGTAAAAATCAAAGCCCAAAAATTTTTCTTCAAAGCCAACGTTTTCAACTAGTGGAAAAAGCTATTTCCTACGTAACAAAAAATGTGAGAATGTGGACATTTCGATTGAAGGAAAAAGAGAAATGAGGAGATATCGAAAACGTTTACCAGGAGAAATAACCCAATATGCTGGACTAACATTGCCAGAGAAGTTGCAGAGAGCAATGTTAGAATGTCTTGACATATTTTACGAGGAACTAGACTATCACTACAGAGCAATGGATGATATTCTCGTAACATTTAGTGTTATTCAGCCTTACACTAGCTCTGCTCATGTCACCAGATGAAGATCTTCGTGTAATAGTTCAAAATCTAACAAAAATCTATGATGATTTTTCTGCAGGATATATTATTATTGCGATTTTACGACTTGAAAGCTGCCAGCATTTCTTCCCAAGAAGCGGTTAAATATAATTCATCGGAGCTTTTCTCGTAAAATTGGGCTATTATGAATCTGTTTCGAATCTAGCGCTGTGTCTAAGATTTTTATACTATTAAGTTTCGTGTGAAGGAATCTTTTCAAAACTCAAGTTAATAAAATCTTACATAAGGTCCACAATGAGCCAAGCGCAACTTATTAATCATTCCATTTTATCTATCGAAAATGACACGAAAGTAAAATTTGATAATATATTAGAATATTTTAGCAAAACAAAGTTCCGTTAGCATGTATAGCATTTTTGTTTTATTTTGGGAGGTGCTTGATAGAAAACGTCAACCCACGCTACGTCGCTACTAGTTACCGGAAGGTTTGATACTGTAGCGAAGCAATAATCTAATCGAAATATTAAACGGAGTTTAATTATAACACTATTCATTCAGCATTTTCCATATTGCAAAAAGTATGCGTTTCGTTTTCCGTGATGCTGTATACACTAATAATATTCTCAAAATATTGTATCATGGACACTCTATTAGAAAGAAATGCAACGCCTGACTCGGTGCCTCTCATTCATTTCTAGGTCACTGATTTAGGATCGTTTCTCTAGTTACACAGTACCTAATCTACGGTGTTCACTGACCATAACTTTAATAGAGTTTTGGCGGGAACTTGACCTGCAGCGGTTCGTTGCTCCTGTATTATCTTTTAAATAATGTTTTGAAGTGGATTTTGATATGTAAAAGTGGTTCGATTTTGTGTATTAAGTGTGTGCGCATATGAACTATTAGTGGAAACTGTGAAACAAGTGTCTGATGGTGATGTGACTCCCACGATAAGGTGTCTGCTTAGGCACCTTGATATACCATTGCCAACTGTCAGCTGTCTGCTGGCTCAAGTTGCCGTCAAAATCTCCCAAGGGCTGCACATTGTGACGCATCATCATATTGTGAAGCAGAGTACTATAAAGGATAATTATACATTGTAATTTCAGGTTTAGAAAGGCTAAAACCCAGAGCAATAAAGCCAGTTATAAAAAAAGTACTCTCTTTCTGTTTTTTGTGTGTATACATATTTATTTATCTATGGTATAACCTGAAAGTGAATAAAATACCTAATGTAATTTTGCCTTGACTGCCCGTTTTACTATTATTTACTTATTAATAATACTTTGTTTCATGTGATAGCCTTAAAATTATATTATTTACAGTTACGTTCATTTTAAATTGAAGACAAGTCTTGATTTTGGTCGTTGAAAATGTCTTTGGCTGATGAGTTACTGGCTGATTTAGAGGAAAATGATGATGCTGAACTTGAAGCTATTATTGAAAATAAGACTTCGAATAATACACCTCATGAATTTGCTGTTCCATATCCAGTAATTCCCAAAGAGGACGAAATAAAAAATGTTTCCATTAGAGAGCTGGCTAAACTAAGGGATTCAGATCGATTGCAACGAGTAAGTGATACGTGAATTAATATATTAAAATTCAATATGCAATTTCTTTTTGTCGAGTATGATTACTTGGGACAAATATTCGGACTAGGTAAGTCCACTTCGACCGAGAAGCCAATTGACAGATTCAATTCTGCTGGGCAGCATTTGGGGGATTGCGACACATTTTCTCGTCAGGTATACCTCATAAGTTCAAAACAAGATTGTATAAGTGCATGTTGTAAGACATGCAGGAAGTCGATGGATGCAGGTGGCTCAGGACCATACTGTGTGGCATTCCTTGAGGGTACCCTAGGTTCAGCAGTGGACTTATGAAGGGCTGTAATGATGATGATGATGATATATTGCTGCTGAAGTGGGATATTTGCCATAGTATATTTATGATATTTGCCATGCCACACTTGGTATGTAGTCAACTCTGTCTCCTCTTACGACGCAAGAAACAATATGGGGTAGTGGATATTTTTAAATCACCATTATACAGTTAAGTTACTCTGATCAATACAACAATACTTAAGTTAAATCCCACTGATATGATGAGAACCAGTATCACCAGTGGGAGGGAATCAATGCATATATCTTTTTGTTTTGTTATTATAAAACATATATATATACATGTTAAAAAAAATTGCTGTTGTAGTTCAGGTACTAAGTGCTTGCTGTTAATTTCACAGCACGCAAGCAATCTGCATTCGATCATTTCGATCAAAATTGTTAATTGCAATTAAAGAATTTGAAGACATGAAGCTTGTCAACATGCATTAGGGTAGCGCGGCAACATTTCCTTGCCCTAAAATCCTCTCAGAAATGAGGGGAGGCCTATGCTCAGCAGTGGGACATATATAGGCTGTAACTTTATGCATGCTTCTTGCTAGTGAGGTAGAAGACTAACTGTTTAGTACCACAACATTTAATAAAGATGTGATTACTGATCTTCATATGAATCTACAAGGGCAGTAACTATATCCAGGCCTGCTGGTATTTTATGAAACATAGTAGGAGTATTACCAGATCACCTGTATAATCGGATCATTGTTTGGTCAGTAGGCAGTGATTGATGCAAGTATTACACAGATTTAGTCATGTGACTAATTAGAAAAATTAAATATTTAATAATAGCTATAATATTAAAGCTGGGACATGTGTGCAAGGATCAGGAGATGAAAAAAAATTTTATGAGATCTGTGTGGTGGCTATTAGGTACTGTGAAATGATCATATCCATAAAACTAAATAATGAAAACTATCTCAAAAAAAGTTTTTAATTATATTTGGATACTTTCATGGGATTACAAGTGGCAGAGGTGGCGGTCGTTAACAATTATGCCACTCATTTAAAAATATTGTTGATGACAACACTGATCAAGTTGCCAGATTTCAAAAATTTAAGTAAATTGTACATATTATTTTAAATAGCAATAATATTTTTATATTCATTACTAGTATTACAGGAGTCCCAGGAAGGGTAATAATAAGCTTGATTACTTGTTGTTTGCTTTACTAGTTCACGACACGAATAGTAGTAATTCAATAATTATTCCAATGGTTTTTATAATATCGCACAATGGTGGCATCTCACCCCTACTACCTATCAAAACTGAACTTAGCAACAGTTTGAATGTGTAAGAATTATACAATCCAAATACTTTTATAATATGAAAATAATTAAAACACTGTTATAAATATAAATGAAGAGTGAATTAATTACAAATGTTTAGATGATGAACTTACTTATATAATATTCTTAGTAAATATCTCAATTTTTAAATTAGCAATAAACAGAAAATTATCAATGATAATTATTATGACAATACAGTGACTTTTAATCTATTTTATATTTGATATAAAAATAATAATATAAAACAAAAACAATAATTAAACAATTATTATATTTTAATGATTCATGATAGAAATTATGTAATAATCACTGATACTGATAACACTCTAGCGATCCACCCCATCTTCGCATGGATGATTTCTGGATCTTGACAACAATGCCACCTGTTGGGTCTAATTGTGAATCTATACCATCCAGGGACCCATTTAATCATACACAAAAAAAATCATCAAATTCGGTGTAGCCATTTTAAAGTTTTAGCTAGATTAATGGACAGCAATTGATTTTTATACACAATGTCCCGAAAGTAATGGACCAACGGGATATGGGGAATAGAGGGAATTAATATGTAAAAAAAACACTTAAATTTATTGTCCTAGGTCTTGTAGTTTTGAGGTTATGGTTTTTTTTAAAAATATTAAGATGAAATTGTCGTACAATGTACTCAAAATTTAAAATTTTACAAATTCTACTACTATTTTTTTGTTATTCTTTGTTCTATGTAGTTAAGCATACATTGGGTTTCCTAATTAAAATTATATTCAAGAGTAATTATAAGCAATATGAAAATTAAACAATAAAACATGTGCAATTATTAGTAACAGTGATTTCAACGAAGCTAGTATAAAAAAATGTATTATAGCCTTGTGAAACTTTATTTTACATACAACTACATCTCATACCAATTTCAAAACTCTGTGGTATAAAATTAGTATTTTTTTTAATCAATATCAATTGCAAAGGACATTTTTGTAAGAAAATAAAATATATTTTATTAGTAGGCGGATGTACCGTAGTGGTGCAACCACATTCTCTCGCAGACTGCTTGTAGTATGTCTGCTAATAAATTTACAAAATTGTGTCTCAAAAATTGGAGATAACTAGCGCCGTTAAGCCTCGGCGGCAATTCAAATAGACCGATAACGCTGCCACCCAGTATTCCCGCCCACAAATTCACTCCAAATTTGTGTTGAAATCGATCTTCTCTGACTATTCGGGGATTCACGACACTCTAATGATGAAGGTTATGCATGTTAAACACACCAGTTCTTTTAAAACGGGGTTCTTCACCCATAATATGGAGTTAAAAAAGTTTTAAACTTGTCGGCATCGACGCAGCATCTCTCGACAGAAATCTATTCGTAGCTGATAATCAGCATGTAACAGCGCTTATACTCTTTGTACGTGATACAGGTGTAAATTATTCCGTTTCAATAGGCGGTGTACTGTACTTCTAGCTATACCATCATCATCATCATCATTGCAGCCCCTCACAAGTCCACTGCTGAACATAGGCCTCTCCCAAAGAATGCCACAAAGTACAGTCCTGAGCCACCTGCATCCATCGACTTCCTGCATGTCTTACCAGGTCGTCTCTCTATTGGGAGGGGGCAGGGGGGGGGGGCTGCACTTCGCCTACCGGTACGAGGCCACTCGAGAAACTTTTTTCCCCATCGGTTGTTGGGTCATCGAGCTATATGGCCTGCCCATTGCCACTTCAACTTACTAATCCGTTGGGTTATGTCGGTCACTCTGGTTCTACTGCGGATAACCTCATTTCTAAGTTTATCACGCAGAAAAACTCCCAGCATAGCCTTCTCCATAGGAACTCCCGAACGCTGCTCAACCTCTCGGTCGAAGTTGGACTTACCTAGTCAGACTATTTGTCCCAGGTAAACATACTCGTCAACAACTTCGAGCTTAATGCTCCCAACAACTACCGGCATAGGTGTGACATGGACATTAAACATGATCTTTGTTTTGTCCATGTTCATCTTAAGACCTATCCGTTGGGAAACACTATTGAGGTCATTGAGCATAGTGCTTAGGTCCTCCAGCGATTCTGCCATAAAAACTATATCGTCGGCAAGTCGAAGGTGAGTGATGTACCTACTCGCCATTGATGTTAATACCGTATCCTTTCCAGTCCAGAAGCTTGAAAACGTCTTCCAATGCAGCGGTAAAGAGTTTTGGGGATATAGCGTCACCCTGCGTACACCTCTCTGCAATTGGATAGGTTTCGTACTCTGGTTCTATACTCGGATAGCCATCGTAGCCCTACTGTACAAGCACTTCAGCACTTCGATCTACCGACAGTCAACTTGGCACCGCTGAAGGGACTGCAGCACCGCCCAAATTTCGACGGAATCAAAAGCTTTCTCATAGTCCACATACGCCAGACATAGTGGCAAATTGTACTCCGCGGACTTCTGTACAATTTGCCGAAGGGTATGTATGTGGTCTATGGTGCTAAAGCCTTTTCGGAAACCGGCTTGTTCGATAGGCTGGAAGTCGTCAAGTCTACGCGCGAGACGATTCGTAATGATTCTCGAAAACAGCACGTAGACGCGGCTCAGAAGGGAAATCGGTCTGTAGTTCTTCAAGGGAGCGTTATCACCTTTCTTGAAGAACAAGACCACCGCACTTCTGCTCCACGCCTCCGTTGTAATGCCACCATGGAGGACAGAATTAAAGATCTTCTGAAGTACTTCAAGCACTGGTTTTCCACCCGCTTTCAGAAGCTACGCTGTAATTTCATCCTCGCCTGGGGCCTTGCCGTTTTTAAGATGCTGGAGAGCCATTCTAATCTCGCTCAGAGTGACGTCCGGGATATCATCGGAATAGTGTCGGATAAGACTCGCTCTTGGATCGTTACTCACACTTGCGTCTGGCTCCAACGATGTTGTGTACAGCTGCCCATAGAACTTCTAAATCTCACTCAAAATCTTAGGTGTCCCGGAAACGACGCTACCACACTCGGTCTTCAGCTTCGACAGTTGGCTCTTTCTGGCAGACAGATCTCTAGCAAAGACTTTGGAGCCCTGTTTCCGCACGATCGCTTCTTCAATACGAGCAGTATTAAAGTTGCGTAAAGTCCCGCCGCATGCATTTGGAGATCTGTCTGTTCAGCTGCCTGTATGCTGTTAAATCTACTGAAGACTGCAGCTTCATATCCTGTCTAACAGCCATGAGATTAAGAGTGTGATCGGAGAGTTTTTGTGTTCTTCTGCGGCGGGTCTTGCAAAACTTAGCTCCGACCGCATGGACAGTTTCCACGAGCTTGTCATTCATATCATCCACTGCATTGCAATCTTCTAGGCACTGAAAACGGTTTCGTGGCTCGAGCTGAAAGGTTTCAGGACTTTGGATTAGAGCACGAGGGGGACGGAGCGTTGACTTCATTATACGTGACCTTTCCAACTTAATGTTTAGGTTGTGCCTCTCACCATTCGGTGATCGGTGCCGGTTTTCACCCTCGCGATCATTGAGACATCACTGAATAGCTGTTGTCGTATAGTCCTCATAATGAAGTTAATCTCATTTTTTGTCGAACCGTCGGGGCTTGACCAGGTTCACTAACTGTGGGGCCACTTCTGGAAAAAAGAGTTCATCATAAAGAGTCCCTCTTTCTCCATGAAGTCGGCTAGCTGCTGGCTCCTTGGGTTCCGTTGCCCTATTCCGAATTTCCCTACTTTCAGCTCACCGGTCTCTCTTGTGCCTAGTTTTGCGTTGAAGTCTCCCATTAACACCGTATAGTGGGTTTTGGAGGAATGCATGGCTCTAGAGATATCCTCATACATTTCCTCCACATTCTCATCGGGGTGTGCCGAGGTTGGTACGTAAACCTGTATGACCTTCAGCGAATACCGTTTGGTGATTCTGAGTAGGTATAAGGCACGCAACCCTCGTCGGCACACTCAATATTTATAATGTTGTTAACGAGAGACTTGTGAACGATAAATCCGACACCTCTTTGGGAAAGATGGTCGCCCTCCCGGTGATAGAACAAGTTGCCGGATTCGAGGATTACCGTGTCCTCCCTCTCTCTTCGAACCTCGGATAATCCTATGATATTCCAGCGCAACTTGTCTATCTCTTCTTCCAGCTCCAGGATCTTCTCGTCAGTCCTCACGGTGCGTGCGTGCCTGTATGCTGTCAAATCTGTTGAAGAATGTAGCTTCATCTCCCGTCTAACAGCCATGAGATTGAGAGTGTGATCGGAGAGTTTTTGTGTTCTTCTGCGGCGGGTCTTGCAGAACTTAGCTCCGACCGCATGGACAGTTTCCACGAGCTTGTCATTCACATCGTCCACTTCATTGCAGTCTTCTAGGCACTGAAAACGGGTTATAACTCGAGCTGAAAGGTTTCGGACTTTGGAACAGAGCACGAGAGACACACGCTTAATATTTACAACGTTTTTAACGAGAGAATTGTGGACGATAAATCAGACACCTCCTTGGGACAGATGGTCGCCCTCCCGGTGATACAGCAAGTTGCCGGATTCGAGGATTACCGTGTCCTCCCCCTCTCTTTGGACTTCGGATAATCCTATGATATTCCAGCGCAACTTGTCTATCTCTTCTTCCAGCTCCAGGATCTTCTCGTCAGTCCTCACGGTGCGTGCGTTATAAGTTTCCAGGTCGAGTCGTCGTAGGTGGCAACCGAACATCCACCGGAGATTCTTTAAACCCCCTGCCCCGCCGTTACCATGGTCGCCACCGTAGCTAGGAATGGCGGGGCCGCCGGGGACTGGGGACTGTCTCTTCGTTACTATCATGGGGGGTATATTACCATAGTTGCCACGCTTGGCGAGCAGGTTGGCAACCGCAGTTTTTTATTGTTGTTTTGCTGTTATCAGAAAGATGCTGCTGCCTATCCTCTGCCTCAGTTTCACTCTGTCGCCTCTTACGACACCCACGGGAGGATATGGGGTAGTGAGTATTCTTAACCGCCACTACACGGGATAGCTATACCAGCGCGTCTAGAACTACGGCGAGTGAAAAAAGCAAGATTTCCAACTCTAAGAATACGACCTTCTAAGTAAGTAAGAAAATTTCGGTGATCGGGATAGCGATCCCGATTAAAACATCTCTGCGTATTCATGTGGAGTATAGGTAGGTATTAGGCAGTGTGCTTTATAAGCCAAGACCAACAATATCCAAATCACAAGCAAAAACGAGATCCAATAGAAGAGTACTTCAACAAAGAATGATAATTGTAATAGGATCGAGAGAAACACGTGTGTAGTAATTCCGAGCTGTAAGCAAGCCACTGTAAGAGCCACTCGTTAAAAAAAGGGAGAGGGGGTTCGAGTATCGTCTATGATTGGTTGGAAACAATACAAAAGAATTCCAGCGTGTACGTGCAAACTATTTTTCGAAATCACATAATAGTTTGACTACTTAATTAACTAATTTTACATTTTTTAAATAACTTGAACCTCAGTGTTATACCTTTTTGAAATTGGTATGAGATGTAGATTTTTTCGAAATAATGTTTCACAAGGCTACAATTAGTCCAGGAAATGAAGCTAAAAAATGGTAAAACATCGCAATTTTTTCGTCCAGCACCGATTTGTACAAAAATTTGGGATTAGGCTTATTTCACCCTCTAGTTCATTTTCTATATTGTGCTGTTGTACGCTATTTGTTTTTTTAGATGTGAAAACTACCCCTTATTGACAAATATTATAAAATAACATTAAAAACCTAAATATGGGTAAAAATAGTTAAATACTTAATGATTGTTTCATGCTTTAGGATACAATTTCATAATCTTTCTACCTAACCTTCTTAAAAACTACCCTTGAAAACATTGAAATTATCAGAGCACGTGCTACTGTCTTCGAACTTTAGAATACACTGGTGAGAACTGAGAACTCAACGAAATATACACTCACACACGCATACATACTACGCTCCGAAGCGGGTAATTCGAATTTTTCGAAAAAAATTGAACGGTTTTTTAAGCATAGCTCCTTCATTTTAGGTGCTAGAAATTTTTTTTTCAGAAACGATTTAGTAGGGCTTTTCAGGAGCTATAAGACTGTGTGAAATAAAAGATCCCTTAATTTTTAAATGGGGAGAGTTTAAAGCGCTTGAATAAGGTGATGTACGATCGTCAATGTAGGTGTTAAACGGTTATATCTCGCCGAATATACACTGTACAAAAAATCTGCACACAGGGAAATTTTTGTCATTAAAAAAGCTACAATTTAGTACTATATCGTTTTTTTCGTATCTTTAGTATTTTGGGAGATATTTTTAAGAAAAGGGTTAACACAAAATTGAAAAAAAATAGTTTTCTCTTTTAAGTCCAATTTTTCTAAAATTAGGCATTTTAAATTGGTCAAACTTCGTGGGTGTATTAATAGTACATATATAAAGAGAATCACAGAAGGGTGGCGATCAATTTTAATTAGGGGGTATTTTGGGGGTTGTTTTGACAGATTTTTTTCCTATAAAAAAACCGGTACCGATCTTATTTTGATCATAAGTCGGTCAATTTTCATGCTAGAGACATTTTTTTTGGTTTGAAAGCTCTAATTAAATACTTTAAAAAAGATTCTATGTGCTTTCTTCAAATAATGCAAATTTTTCTCGTTATTTCGCTTTAAATCTTCCAATTTATGCATTTGACGAAAAAAGCTAAGCATTAATTTGCTGTATCTCAGTTCGTATTTGTCGTAGAAAAATTATTAAAAAAAAACCATTGTTTTTGTTTTTTTAAAAGCTACAATTTGGCTCTCTACACTTTTTTTTGATATAAAAGTCGATTTTTTCGTCAAAAAACTGTTACTTTCAACTTTCAATAACTCAAAAAATATTAGTTTTACGAAAAAAACGTATATAACGTTTTAATTTTGAATTACTTTTTCCGTCGATTCCTATAGTTAAAATGTAATAAAAAAATTCCATTCCCGAGATGGGGTGGCAACCACCCCCAAGGCTCTAGCGTACAGCGGCATGATATAGACAATGATCCTTGAGTTATTCCCTACCTTCTGCGAAAATTTCAAGTAAATCCATGGTGGACGAAAAAATGGCGAGCCAAAATGCTTCATTTCCTGGACTAAATATTTTTTTATACCAGCTTCGTTGAACAGTATAGTAGAACATTTTCAAATGTAAAAATTGCCATGTTTTATTATTTAATTTTCACTTTGCTGATAATTACTCTTGAATAGAAATTAATGTTATATATATATATTTTTTGAAATATTTAAAGATGTTGAATATTAATTAGCTAAGATCCGCGTAATAAAATAAAATGGTGTGTCTTACCTACTTCGGAGAGCATCTACTGTCCTCCGTCAGTTGCGTTCTCTATCCCCGTCAACCTAACTCCAAGGCGGCTCGCGAGCCCCGTACGCAAGCATACGCTTGCCACCCGTCGGCTGCGCGCCACAAGCGCAGCCGACGGGTGGCGTGTTTCTACGTCGTCAAGTGCAATGGTTATAATTGCCAGGTCACAGAATGTCAAGTGAGACATTTCAAAAGAGCACAAGTTGTCACATTTACTCTGAATATTGGTATAGTCTGCTATTGTCGACGGCGAGCTGTAGCCCTGTGGTGACCGAGTGCTGTCCACTCGCTTTCGGCACGCTGTCCAGTTGACGCCGCGCGGACGAAAAGTGAAAGCATGACAAACGCCGAGCTGGCGACTCGTTGATGTCGGTGCTGATCTGGTGCTGGTACGGTATCGGGCGTTGTAGTGTGCCATGACCTTTATACTTCTAGGAATTTACACATTATTAAACAAATATCAGTTCACAGTTTGCTACAATTGGTGGAATAAAGCTTCATTGTCTTTTTTAATTTGATAAATCTTATCAAATTAGCTTAATTAAAGGTACCAAAGAAGTTATAATTAGTAACCAAAAAGGAGTAGTAACATAAAAAAAAGAAAAACGTGTGTGTGTACTTATGTACGCACGTAGGAAGTTATACTTCTTTAGCGTAACAAAACAAAAATAACTACCTCAAATATAGTTATCAGTTCCCACGAAAACTTGAGAGACGGTTACCCAATGCCGTTGTTGCTTTGAGGTGTCAGTGTGCGTGCGCATCGTAATAACTTCATGGTGTCGTTTTTAGCTGTCGGTGTGCGCGCGTATCGTAAAAAAATCACTCATAATTTTTCCCGAACGCCCCAAAAGAAGTATAAATTCAATAATAATATAACTTTATGAAGCTTCAGTAAAATCTATGGTAATGTTATTTTACTAAATATTAAAAATAATCCTAAAAATAATAAGCCTGTTTTTCAGGTTATAACAGAAATAGAGAGAAATGTCGGCAATGATAGGAAGAAAATTGAAGTAACAGGATTAATGGAATCAGATCCTGAATACCAGTTAATAGTAGAAGCAAATAATATAGCAGTGGAAATTGATGGAGAAATAGGTGGGTTTCGAATGAGATAAACTTTATTAAAAATTGTAGTAATTTAACACAGTAAATAGCAAATAAAATGTGAAACTAAAAACAATGGAACATAAAAAATAATTTTAGGTTCCGTTGTTTATTACAAAAATTTATTACAAGATAAATTTTTTTAACTGAAATTTCTTCCAAATTTTTAATATTTATTAAATTTGAAATTTTAATATCTCTCATAGTTTTTCAAAGTATAAGATTTAAGGTATATATCTCAGTCTAATGTTTCTATATAGATGTAAATATAGATTAACTATTTCATTTTCCAGCTATAATTCACAGATTTGTTCGGGACAAATACCAGAAAAGGTTTCCAGAATTGGAGTCCCTAATCATAACTCCACTGGAGTACATCCGTACTGTAAAAGAATTGGGAAATGATCTGGATAGAGCTAAAAATAATGAAATTCTACAGAGCTTTCTAACTCAGGCTACTATTATGATTGTATCTGTCACAGCTTCTACTACACAAGGGTAAAGTATTTTTAACATAATATTATATTAGAAAGATATCATACTCTCATATTATGTTCTCTAATTGCTGCTGTTTGTTTGTTGAACTTGTTCAGTATTTAAGTTTTTATAATTTACCTATGATTTTTCGTATATCTGCAATATCTTTCTTTACCTTAGTTATTGCTTTTATTTATTTTTTTACTGCCTCGTTTGACTAGTGCTCATAAACACAACTGTTGATCATTTGGCCCAAGGTTCGAACCTCGGGTATTGCCAAAAATCAATAATTGGGTTCTTTTGTCAATATATTCTCAATAGCAGCCCAGAATCAAGAGATCAGTCCTGCGTCTGATCTCTGTCCCACGCATGAGGTTCGTTTCTATTGAGACAAGCCGCTGTAACGTAAATGCGGTCCAGAGTTGATTATTTCAGTTGGCATTCGTTTTTTATAGTTATCACTAGCTTTGAAATTACGTGAGGCTGGATCTACATTTGATCATTTTAGTGTATCATATATCTGTTGCATGGTTTAGATGTGTATTTGGATGCAAAATTATAATACGCGATCATGTGATATGCCGTCGTAATATCCGCACAAAACCTCACACGTATTGTGATTGGCACAATGGACGTATTTTGATATTTTATCTCGGTACGGCGATGCGATACGATACCTGATATGCCGTATTGGTTATTATTCGATCATCAAAGCAGGTCTGCTTCCTGGTCTTGAAAAGTTCGAATGTGGAAAAAATATGAGTACCAGAGGAAAATTTTGTAGTGTCCACATATAAATAATCTAATTCCAATATGCTGTCAAGATGTGGTTAGTGGACGCGTATTTTAACACAATACGGCTAGTGATACAATATGGTCGAAATAGGTGTCCATACTTTAGGTGCAAGTATTCGATATGATACACTCGTTCAACATATTATGTGAAGTTAATAAAATTTGGATTTGGATTTAGCTTAGGAAAATAACTTGGCTTGGCTTATATTCATTCTAATTAATAGAATATACTTTCTTATTGTTATAGAAAACTGTTATCTGAAATTGAACTTGCAGAAATAAACGAAGCTTGTGACATGGCTGCAGAGCTAAATAATTGTAAATCTAAGATTTACGAATACGTTGAAAGTAGAATGACATTCATTGCTCCAAATATAACAGCAATTGTTGGTAAGTATGTACAAACTATAGGTATAAACGGTGCAAATATAAAATATTATATATACATGTACATATAAAAAGTGCTCAATTTAGAGACTGGTGAAAACTATGAAATGGTTTTTAAACGGATTACATGACAGAAACCGATCCATTACAAAGAGCCAATAGCTTTGATCGAGTATTGTACTAATAATTATTTTGAAATGCCATTTTCTTACGTAATAATAATAACATCAAACATGTTTATAAATGTAAACATGTTAACCTATTATATTAAATAATTTAAACAACTATATAAATGAAAAACAGAGTCAATACTTAAATGAGAATTCAAACAAATCATTGATCACTATATAACTCAGCCCATCTCAAGTCCATAGCTGAATATGAGCCTCCGCCATGGAAAGCCACAAAGTATGGCCTTTAGCCATCTGCATCTATCGACTTCCAGGATTTTCTTTACAGAAGAGAGGCAAAAGAGCATACGGATCACCTTATGGTCAGTGATCACTTTCGCACATTAACCTCTGCGACACCAGAGTGACGAGTACGTTCACGGCGAAGTAGATTATTTTGTTGAACGCCCCTAAGTCGTATCGGTCTGGAAAACCGCTGGCGACAGTAAAAAAAAAATAGTAAAGGTGGATTTTCGAATCCTGTCGCATAGTACGATGGTGGAATTCAGCTGTTGGAATTAATCCGTAGAATTCCTCTGACTACTTCTGGTGGTATATTTGATAATGACGATACAGAGATGGTAAACGCTCAAACCTGTGTCTTCTAGGGATTAAACTGGATCAGAATTAGTCACCCCCAGCCCGAGACTTTTCTTAACAAAGACTCGACTTCAGACACAAGTTTGTTGTTTCTTGCCACTCTATCACGTTTTCCCGAGAAATATTAGTACCGCCGGTATATAAAACATCGTCTGTGCTGTCGTCTTCATAACAATGAATGTTACTAGTTTGCAACATATGTTGATGTGTAGAATAGGGATGCCCGATTTTTTGTTTTGAATCGATCTACTGGATCGTAATGGATCGTAAACTCGTGAATCGATTCACGATTTAATCATATTGCATTAAATCGATCTCGGAAAATCGCATCGTAATTTTATAAAAATAATGAAGAGCACAGTATGCATGCAAAATTATTTATTTTAACAATGCCTATTACGGTATCCAGTGAGCTTTTCCCAAACTATTATTTTTGAGAAGTATAAAACAGTTTTTACATTATAAATTCCAGCTGTCTACATTTAAACTCTTCAAAAATAATAATTTTGACAACCACACTGGATCTAGCCTATTACGGCAATTTCTTTCTAAAATAAGAGTAGCGTATGTTAAGTAAGTAACATCGGCTATCTACCAGTGAAAGTCCCGTCAAAATCAGCCCAGCCGATTTGAGATTAGCCTGAACAAACATACAGACAGACAAACGGAAAGACAGGCAGGCAAAAATTAAAAAAAAAACTTTGTTATTAGTACCTACCGTATATACTTTGATATGTATTGAGTAAAAAGCTGTTATTTTGATATTACATACAGACTCTTCAATTTGATTTATTTGTATAGAAGGCAGTCGCTGTAGTAGAACTTGCTTCACTTTTGCTTAGCTCATAATAAGTGTATGTGATGACGTCTGAGATGATTTTTTTAAATTGGTAGTATTTCCACTAGTTTTAACCGTCTGTTTACACATTTTACATTGTTTATCCATGTCACATTTAATAAAAAAAAGCCCAAACGTTTGATTTGGTTGGCGGGGTCATATTTAAAAGTATTTTAAAATAATAGTTTACGCTCACAGAAGAGCTCAACTTTTCGTATCGCAATAATACAAAGAATGAAAGAGCATAGAACACAAACATAGGTACCCGATAATAAAATAAACAAAATATTATTATACCTGCCTCCATATTTCATACATTACCGCTTTTGATGTAACTCGAAGCTACTCATTCAATGTAGGTAGGTAATCCTACTTTGTTTTAGTTATTCTGTCCCCTCCCCGGCAATACGATAAGTATGCAAAGATCGGTTCGTACGTTACGGTTCGGTTGATGTTTAGGTTTTAGTTGATACGATTTTTTCTTACGATCTTAGAGGCAAACGATTCGATCTGGATGAACATCGCATTCCCTTGAATCGATTCAAAAATCAGTAGATCGTATGGCCGTGAATCGATCTTTCAGAAAATCGATCCAAATCGGACATCCCTAGTGTAGAATGAACAGAGTACGCTTGTCGACTACGAGCTTGGTGCTTCGATCTGCGAGAAAACTGGTGATGCAATTGCATAATTTCTCAGAAAGTCCATATGAAGGTAGCTTGGAAATTCGAAAGGAGCGCTTTGTGGCAAACCCGATCGAAAACCTTCGGTATTGGTAAACTATCCTCCAAGGCCTCCCCTTGGTCTCGATTGCCTCCGATAGTTACCAGATGAGCGACCCCGACGGAGACTGTACTGGCCGTCACTTATCTGCGGATGATAGGTGCCTAATGTCTGTATTGTTTACACTAAATATATGTTATTTGCAGGAGCGTCGACTGCAGCAAAGATTCTCGGAGTCGCCGGAGGTTTATCCAAGTTGTCAAAAATGCCAGCATGCAATGTTTTGCCACTTGGACAACAGAAGAAAACTCTTTCTGGTTTCTCACAAGCTGCCGCCCTTCCTCATACTGGTTTCATTTACTTCTCCCAGATCGTTCAGGATACGCCCCCTGTAAGTGTAAAAACTGTTGTTAAACAAAAAAAAAACTGTTTATTTTACTATGCACAAAACTATGTTACAGTGTAAAAATCATTGGTTCCCAAACGAAGGCATTATTTATTTTACCATCCACAAAACTATATTACAATATAAAAAAAATCATTGGTTCCCAAACTAAGTCAGGTTTGTATGTTTGGGATTCAGAGTTGTGTCAATACATACACCATAGTATTAATGCAGTAAAAAGTTAAATTAAATTGAATACAATATGATGTAGGTACTAACTTAGAAAAATAATTTTACCTACATATTTGCGATTTATTAAAATAACAAATATAGTAAAACTAATTGATTTCATCTGTTTAGAAGTCAACTAGAAACAAGTAGTTAGTGGTAGTAGCAGGAGTAAGAGTGGAAGTTTTTACAATGGGGTTCTATTATAAAGCAGCTATGGCCCAATTTCAAAGAAATTTGCAGAAGCGTTTTTTTAATAATATTGAAACATTTCATTGAAAATACAAACACCTCATTTTACCAATGTTATTATAAAGAAAATGACGTATATATGTCAAAATGATAAATCGAATGTGATTTTTGGTTTTCTTAGGAATTAAGATATAAAGCTGCGAAGCTTGTATCAACTAAACTCACGCTCGCCGCCAGAGTGGACGCCTGTCATGAAAGTACTGACGGACACATTGGCAGACTTCTGCGGGAGGGGATTGAGAAGAAACTAGATAAATTACAGGTATTTAGAAGCTTTATTCATAAATTTCTGCTTTAGTAACTACGCTTTCGAATTGGAAAATGCTTGAGAAATAATTTTGTGGTTGTGGTATAAAAAACTTAGTCATCCACCATCATAAGATGTCAATTGTGTGTATTACGTCATCATTATGTACCAAATGTGTCTTTTACAAGGTCATCTGTCACATGTCTGAAAAATAACGAAAATTGAAATTCCACCACCACCCACTGTTGAAGGAAAACAGGATGTAAACAAAAACTATGGCACAGCTGTGGATGGCGCACCGCCGGCGCTCGCACTTGATTTCCTTTTCTGCTTATTGGGATAGATTTGCAATAACTGCAAAATCCATTTAAGATAATATCCATATATTTTGCTTTTATATATTTGTTTTAATAATCTGCGTATATAGTTATAAAGTTTTTTTTTTTATAGGATAAGGGTGACAAACGAGCACACAGTCCACCTGATGGTAAGTGGTTGCTGCGGCCTATAGACATCTACATCTATCCTCTGTTACAAATCAAAATGTAGATGCGTTGTCACCCGTGAAGACTAAGATGGAATGCCTCATTTCTAGTAAAAAGGGCCTCCGGCCACCTGCACTCACCAAGCGAAATGCAGAGATAAACCTCTACTTCACGCTGGTATTCTGTGAGGTCGTGGTACCACCCCGGTTCGAGCCGGCCCATCCGTGCGTCAGCAAAAGCTGCCGCGTGCCCACTGTTAAACCACTGTTAAATAAAATATGTACATTTTATATCATAATTATGCCACTAATTGTCAATTATATCTTCCATTGGCCTTCGATTGTGTTCAACATGAAACATTAATTAGGAAACTTCAACACTACGGAGTAAGAAGTGATGCTCTTAAACTAAGTATTTCATATTTAAGTAAGAGAACGCAAAAAGTTGTCATTAACACTAGAGCTCTTCCGGGTCGATGGTACAAATGGGCGTGCCTCAAGGCTCAATTCTCGGCCCCTTTCTGTTTCTTGTATACATTAATGACTTACCTTACATAGTAGGGCATAACCATGATATAGTATTGTTTGCAGATGATACTTCTTTAATTTTCAAATTAAGTCGACAATTACTAAAATATGACGAAGTACATAATGCTATATCTAAATTAGTAAATTGGTTCAATGTTAATAATTTGCATTTAAATGGCACTAAAACGAAATGTATGAAATTCATGACTCCAAATGTCAAACAATTAAATACTAATGTAATTTTAAATGGGGTCTGTTTAACTGAGTCTTGTAGATACCACCATTTTTCTTGGAATCACACTAGACGCGAAGCTTCAATGGAGTCCCCATATATCAAAACTAGCAAGCAGACTTAGTTCTGCAGCATATGCTGTAAAAAAGATTAGAAGTCTGACCAGTCTTGAAACAGCTAGACTAGTTTACTTTAGCTATTTCTATAGCATAATGTCGTATGGTATTTTACTATGGGGACACGCAGCTGACACCGATATTATATTTGTTTTACAGAAGAGGGCCATAAGAGCAATTTATGATTTAAAGCCTAAAGAGTCGCTGCGACATAAATTTAAGGAAATTAATATATTAACTTTGGCCTCTCAATACATTTATAAAAATGTAATGTACGTACACAAAAATAAAAGTAGTTTTACAAAAATAAGTGATATTCATTCTGTAAATACTAGGAACAGACACAAGCTAGTAAGTAGTACCAGTTACTCGACTCCATCGAGTCAGTAATTCATTCTTGGGGCGATGTATACATCGCATCATAAAAATCTTTTACAACAAAATTCCAGTAAATATACAAAATTTGACCTGCTCAAAGTTCAAAAACTTTATTAAACCAAGTTTGTATAAAAAGGGTTATTATAATATTAAAGAATTAATGGATGATAATAACCCCTGGAAATGAGGTGATCGCTACCAAGCTATTTCTAATTTGTTGTGTAGTTAATTTATGTAACATAAATGATTGTAAGCTGTTATTTAAAAAAAAAAGTCCCGCTGGGTTTCTTGCTGGTTCTTCCCAGGACAGAGGTTTGTTTTCGAACCAGTGGTAATTAAACAAAGAGTGACTTTCAATAAGTATTATTTATAATCTATATTGAATAAAAATGTTTCTTTTTCTGTTTCATACTAATATTGTGACCATTAACTTGTATAATAATTAATAATAGGTTTTTAAGTATGAAATTGCCATTCTGCAGTACTGGCCGCTTTAAATCAAAATAATTTTGTTTGGCTAAGAATTCTAAATTCAAATTAATTTTATTTTAAAAACAGGAAATTCTTTTTTCAAAATAAGTCATTTGTTTATTGATGAGCGTTATATCTTCATCTCATTTGAATCTTTTTCGTCATCATGGATACGTAAAAAATGTAATAATGGATAATGAGTACCGTCGTAGCAGCAACGCGGCACAAGTGGCACGCAGCATCAACGACGTTAACGGAGCGAATACTACAAACGGACGTACCACCAAGTTGAAGTTCAAGCGGGCAAACTAATAACAGGTTTGCCCGCTTCCGTTCTGGAAATTTCGACCTGAGAAATAAACTCCGTGGTTGTCCGAAAACTAGTCGACAATGACGAATTAAAGGCGATTGTGGAAGCTGATGATATTCAATCTACGACTGAATTAACAGCAACTTTCGATGTTAGCATCAAAACAATATTGGTCCATTTACGTAAAATTGGCAAGGTAGAAAAGCTTGACAAATCGGTGCCCCATGAACTGATCGCTACAGCGAATTACGCGTCGACACGTGCCTTGCGCTGCTCACAGGCACATAAACGAAGGAATTTTGAACCGCATTGTTAACTGCGATGAAAAATGGATTCTGTTTGACAATCGCAAGTACTCAGCAAGTTAGTTGGGTCCTGGTTCAGCACCTAAACAATGCCCTAAATGAAAACTCACCCGTAGAAAAGTGTTGGTCACTGTTTGGTGGTCTAACACCAGTGTGATTCATCACAGCTTCTTACCAAACCGGATGAGCATGACTGCAAATGAGTACTGCGAAGAACTGAACTCAATGATGGAGAAGCTTGCTTTGCTGGTCCTGCACGACAACACGCGCAACCTCATACTGCGTAACAGACGGCCTCTAAGTTGCAAGAGCGGGGGTTGGAAGCTCTCTGTCATCCGCCGTACTCACCAGACTGCGCCTACAAACTTCTACTTTTTTCAGAATTTGGATAACTTTTGGCGGGGAAAAAATTCAATATCCAAGAGGCAAAGTACAAAAGGCCTTTGAAGAATTTATTGCCTCCCGTCTGTCTAGCTGATTTCTTCAAGAAGGGCATCAATAAACTGCTACTGCGTTGGTAAAGATGCATCCATTGCATGATGATTTGATTAATAAAAAAAAAAAAATACGTTAACTTATTTCATAAAAAATGGCAATTTCATAAGTAAAGACGTAATAGTTGCTTCTTTCCTAAAACAATTAATTCGTGTTATATTATAATCTAAAAACAAACTATCCAACAGGAACCACCACCGGTAAAGTTTGTGAAACCACTCCCTAAACCGATCGAACAAAGCCGTAAGAAGAGAGGTGGTAAGCGAGTTAGGAAGATGAAAGAGAGATACGCTATGACGGAGTTCCGGAAGAACGCAAACCGACTCAACTTCGCTGACGTGAGTGTAACGTTTGTTTTATTTATTATTTACATTACATTTTATTTAAGCACACAAATGAATCAATTTGGTTTCTCAGACCAGCAAAAACTGAACCAAAACTATGCTAAACTAAAGATATTGCAAGGACTCACGCATATCTTTGTTTTATTGTCTTTATCAGTCCGTAAAAGTTCACGTCTGGACAATATAAGTTGGGCATAGTTTCGGTATCACTTGAAATGCAATGCACCCAGCATTTCTTCTATCTATTTACTAATAATAACTATTTGTATTGAAAACAGTAATAAATTTCACGACGAAATCATGTGGACGTAGTCGCGGGGCAGTGTGTATTATATACAGTACTTCGTCACCATCATCTATAAAAGTCCTTCTACCACAGAATAAATAATAGTACAAGAACAGAAGGATCGCTCTCTGATAGCGAACTTACAAGTAAATCTAGTTACAACGTCGCTAATGTTCATAATACTTTGCATGCCTCGGATACGACCTCCGTTAAAACAGCTTACCGATTAAATCGTCGAAAAAAAATAATGCGCGTATTAATATTGAAGTCAGTTGTACAAAATATTTAATTTCATTACTTGTCTCCCTTCCTCTCTTTTTAAAAAAGTTACCTCCACACTAGGCTTTTCTCCTGTATTGCAGGCGCCGTTTAAATACATAGAACAGATCCAGAACAATTATTTGTAGATCACTTGTTCCGTGCGGTATTCGAACCCGCGGCTCTTAGCGTTGCAACTCATTGTTAAGCCACTGCGCCACGATGTCGTTATTTTTCTGTTTCAAATTGTTTGCTATTTACAAACATGCGACACACGACGGCGTTATTAATGAAAAAGTGGCAATGAGATGTGCTACTATTTTCAATCTTTTTATTTTAAAAACCAAGTGTCAACCTAAATACCACTATATGCTGATCTTGCATTAGTAGGCAGTCACTTATACTGAGAGGTCTTACACTGAACATTTTTAAGGTCATTAGCATTATACGCGAAAAAATCGGAAACAGCGAACTTGTTGTCGGGTCGCTAATCAAATAATAAATATGTAACTATGTCTGTAACTAGGTACTTAATTATCTAGATCTACCTATAAATAATAACATATTACCTTACGGTATCCTTAAGAAGGGTAAAGAATAAAAAGTCGACATTCCCATTGTTATTTAAGCACCCGTATGCTATGCAGTACATTTTGGCTTTTTGAGTGGCCATGCATGAATAAGAACAAAAAAATAAATATCAAAAGTGCTTAGATACTTATAAGAGAAAAATACTTTTTGTTAACGTAAGGTGCGTGTCAAATCGAGCGCGCGCGTGACAATCTCACTGAATTAGCCTCTTGTAGGCGGCCGCACAGCGTAGGTATTATTTCATGTTTAAAACGCGGAGTGAGACAATACTGGTTCTACTGAAAATTTCTTATAGGCGCCACGAAAGACCGTGACGGGTCATACCAAAATTAAATTAACATCAACAAAAAAATACTTCTTTTTCTGCCTATTAAAGTTGCTTTGGCACTGAAATATTTTTTTATAGGATAGGGTGACAAACGAGCACACAGTCCACCTGATGGTAAGTGGTTGCTGTGGCCCATAGACATCTACATCTATCTTCGTTTGCGAATCAAAATGCAGATGCGTTGTCACCCGTGAGGACTAAGATGGAATGCCTCTTTTCCAGTAAAAAGGGTCTGCAGTTCTCTACACTCTCCATACGAAACACAGCAGCATTAAGCTGCTATTTTTCGTATGGTGAGTTTAAAAAAAATTAGATTAGAAAATTAGATTAGATTAGATTTTACGCTGATATTCTGTGAGAGCGTGGTCCTTCCACGGTCGAGCCGACCCATTCGTGCTAAAACTATACTACTAATATAGCTGCAGCATGGCTCTGCCACGTATAATTTTCTAATTTCATTTGCTTATAATCTTAAATATTTGGAATTATTATTAACCCCATAGACTTTCTCATTTGCCATAGTTGCCAATTGCTATGCATGTCAGGCGGGTTCTCAACAGCGTTACTTTTATTTTTAGTTGTTACTAGCTGACCAGGCAGACGTTGTTCTGCCCTTTCCGATGACCATTTGCTTTCCTAAAAAAAACTCCTGAGATTAGCAATAAAAAAAAATTGAGGGTCACTTATCGGGATAAAAACTATCCTATCTCTCAAGTTGGACCAAACTGAACACAGTGTGCTAAATTTCATTGAAATCAGTTCAGTAGTTTAAGAGTTCATCGCGAACAAACAACGTGACACGTAATTTTTATATATAAAGATTATAAAAAAGACTCTTCCATCACTTTGTTTGATCTCCTCTGTCGCCTCTTACGATATCCATAAGACGTTATGGGGTCGTGAATATTCTTACACCGCCACTATACGGTCAACCTTTTAGCGCTTTTTAGTTTTATGCACTTGCTTATTAGTAAAAATACTAAATAGTAAATTCTTTTACAAATTATACAAATAACTCCTGGGCATAGACCACTCATCTCTCATATATGACGCGCGCATATGACGTGACTTAATATCATTATTACCTCGAAATATTTTTAATTTCTTCTTATACATGCCAGTTTGTTCACGATGATTTTGTTTTCTTGCAACGCCGAGTATGTGATGTACTAGCAATTAATATTAAAATAATTTATTTTATTGGTGCCGGCGGGGATCGAATATGGTTTATTGCATCAATTTGTAATTATAAAAATCTAATATCACTTTTAAAGCTGATTGAAATGATTTCTTATATTTACGCAAATACTACACATGAAATAAAACTAATTTAACGGCGTTTTTTTGTAGCGTCGGTGCTCTGTGCCAATACTGTTATCCACTGGTACGTGGGCGGCACTGAAAATTTCGGGAATCAAGGAAGTGACTAAACATTACTATTTAAAAACGTATTTATTGCTTTTTGAAGTATTCTCCGCGAAATTTGACACATTCCATACGATGGAACCAATCATTGAAGCAACCATTCCATTCGGAAGTTGGGGTCTGCAAAATGGCCGTTTTGTAGGCGTCCACAGCTTCTTCAGGTGATGAAAATCTCTGTCCACGCAATTTATTCTTTATTTTAGGGAAAGTATAGAAATCATTAGGGCTTAGGTCGGGGCTGTACGGCGGATGGTCTAATAATTCTATGTTTTCTTGCTCTAAAAACTCTTTTGTTCTGTGTGCGGTGTGAGAACTCGCATTGTCGTGATGGAGGATGATGCGGCGGTTGCAGTTCTCTTTACGGAGTTCAGAAACGACCTGTGACAAACAAATGCTAGTATACCGTTCTGCATTAACCGTTCTTTGTCCCTCAAGAGGAATAGTCGTAACATGGCCGGTTTTGGAGACAAACGTGGCCACCATTTTTTTGGAACACTCCGTGAACGAACAATTTTTAACAATTTTCTATCTATCTATCTAATTTTTGTTGGCTTTAACTCATTTTCGAACACCCAAACTCGTGATTGGTTTTTTGTTTCGGGTTCGTACGCGTATATCCAGGATTCGTCACCTGATACGATGTTGTATACAGCATTTGAGGATCCTGCGTGGAATCTCTCGAGAGTTCTGACGCACCAAGTAACGCGAGCCGCTTTTTGCTCTTCACAGAGCGAATGCGGTATCCATCGGGAAAACAACTTTTTTACACCTAATTGTTCATGCAAGATTATTTGTATTTGACTCATTCCAATGTCTAAAGTTGCCTGAATTTCGCGGTATGTCACATGTCGATCTTCCTCAATCCGCTTACGCACAGCATCAACGTATTCTTGGGTGACTGCAGTTTTTGGATGACCTCTACGGGGATCATCACTGAGCTTGACACGTCCACGTTGAAATTCAGCAAACCAGCGATAAATTGTGGTTTTGGATGGGGCTTCATCACCAAATGCAGAAATCATCCGGTCAACACACTGTTTTTGTGTTAAACCACTTCGAAAGTCATAATAAATCATCGTTCTTGAATTTTCTCGAGTCAATTCCATTTTCTCGGCTAAACAAGTTTGACAAAACCTTGTAACAAGACCGAGAATCTTTTTTTAAATAAATAAATGATATTCGATTTTTAAAACCAAGCGGTTTTCAAATAAAAAGATTTTAATATGACAGGAACAGTGGAAATATTCCATTCCCGATACTTTTAGTGCAGCCTATGTATGCGTTCTTTTCTTCTAATTATAATTTAATAATAATTTGATTTTTTTTCATTTATACAAGCGTGTTTTCTTGTGATTCATACTAACTAAAGTACTAATTATATTTTGTAGCTAGGATTGAAATTAAATAATTCCACATTGTATCGACGACGCGACTAATCTATACTTATATTATATTATAATATAATAAAGCGAAAGAGTTTTTTTGTTTTTTGTTTGTTTAAACGCGCTAATCTCTTGAACTACCAGTCCGATTTGAAAAAGCACTCCCGAAATGATTTATCCACGTACGCTGGTGTTACCGTTAGGGATACGTATATACAATGTTCTAGAAAAATATAGATCTTTACTCCGTCTAAAAAAAAGTCCGCGATACCATATGTCTATTTCTTACACATAAGCCATAATTAGGTATTTTGTGACAAAAAATATTGAAAATTTAAAAGTGATTTATGAGCGTTATTATTAGGCATGGCTTATTTATCCTTACGAACGAAAGTTACTTCATCATCAAGACAATTTTATGAAGGTAAACTTTGTTCTTTATACCATGTTATTTGGACGTATAGTTGAAGAGATAATGTAAAATTAAAATAATTCAATACTTGGCTGGGCGCGCGAACGACGCATAAACCCTAGCCGCCCGGTGAGAACTGCATGAAGCCAGTATTCAAAGCTTCTATGAGCGAGGTTAGTTGAATAATTATAGCTAAACTCAAATAAAAATTGATTGAGTGCTTTTATGACAATGATTAGTTACATTTTTATTTCTGAACTCTTTAATTTCACGTTGCTATGGTATTTTGAAAATTTAAATTGATTAATAAGTATAAGAGTTTGATAGCTCAAGAATCATTTCATGCCTACACACTTTTCATGTATCGTGTACGGTTTTCTTTAAAACTGGAAAAAACCGCGCTTTGGGTCATTTTATGGGACGTGGGGGGGGGGGGGGGGGGGGAGTGGAAATTTAACTACGCTCTACATCATACATAATATGCCGACAGATAAAAGTAGTCCATTAATTACAATGCTATCAAATAAAATATTTATACATATACAATGAATACAGAACAATTAGATTAGACCTTTAAAAACTGAATATGGTTCAGGTCCCGTTTTTATCCTAGAGGCACAAGGGGCACGAGCCCATTAAGTAAGCCGAGCAAATTGTATTTCAACCGTTGACAACGAGGCAAAACAAAAAATTAGTTTATAAAAACTGCTTACTTTGTAAAAATAAAATCACCTAAGTCCATTTAAATGCTTCTCAAACTATGGCATGTCTACTACAAACTTAGATGTCACAATCATACAAACACTCGTTTGTATAATGTCGAACCTCACGTTTATCTTACACGAAAAGCATGACGCATGTTACATTGCATTTTTCTAACGCACTTACGTTCTCTGAAAATTTGACTCGCTCGTGTGGCCATTAGTAGCAGACAATCGAGCTGTTATCATACGTAACATTGATTTTTGCTTACAACTCTTTACACTCGGTCATGTTTTTAACTATAAGTACCGGTGAGAGGGATGTGAGTTTTACGGCATCGAGCATATTGCTCGGAATTACAATAGAGTAGAGATGATGATGGTCTTAAAAATCGTGAGGGTTTCTATAGGGTTATTCCTGTGCATAATTGCGTTTTCTTTGCGCACATTTGTTTTTCTTGTATTAATAATTTTAACGCGACATAACATAAATAATAAAGCAGTCTTCTTAGATTAATTATACAACTTCGTGTATATAAACTTTTATGCATTTTATTTTATGCATCGTGTAATGCACATTGTGCATATGAGAACAGTACAGCAACAATTACCGATATCGCCTACCAACCGTTGCGGACTGTTCAGGAATACTAACAAATATGACGTCACGCTCGATGGGCCACGGCAGATAAGTAGAATTTCAATCATTGATCGTTGTAGTGGCCCGTATTTTTTTGCCAAACTCAAATAGACCGGAACCCGACCTGTTGGAGCGCACGGACAACCGTGCTTGCCCCGTTGGCTGAGCTTGAATTGATGCTCAGCCAGATTGCTACTCCTTCACCATCTCTTAAATGTTCTCATAAATGTTCATTTAATCAGAATTTTCATAATTATTTTATAGAATTTTTAATTGGATATTTGGTTAATATTTCGTTGAAGACCGGAGAAGTATTTCTAATTTATAAAGTCTAAAATCATCTTAAGAAAAAAGTAAAATTATTAAATTAAAAATAGATTTTGTACGTGGTATAGCCATGCTGCAGCTATATTAGTAGTATAGTTGTAGCACAAATGCGTCGGCTCGATCGGGGAAGGACCACGCTCTCACAGAATACCAGCGTAAAATGGCATCTTGACACTGCTGTGTTTCGTATGGTGAGTGTAGAGAACCGTAGACCCATTTTACTGGAAAAGAGGCATTCATTCTTAGTCCTTACGGGTAACGACGCATCTGCATTTTGATTCCTTATTGAGGATAAATGTTGTCTATGGGTCACAGCAACCACTTACCATCAGGTGGACTGTGTGCTCGTTTGTTACCCTTATTCTATAAAAAAAAGATAATTTTATATATTACGCAAAAGTCCAAGGCCGGTATTCCAGACAACCTCGAGTTTTAGCTTACACTTTACAACATCAAAATTTGTGTAACTTTACTATACGAACTCGTAAGAGATGTAGGAAGTCCATGGATGGAGGGAGGTTTATCTTCAACAATAAGACTTGTGATGAGCTGTAATGATCATGAGCTTGGTAATAGTGTAGTGGTTGGAGGTCTAGACTAAAACTTTGACATTGTGGGGCTTGAGTTTAAACTTGAGATTGCCTCTGAATACCGGTCTTAGCGTTTAGCCAGCCTAAGTATAACCAGCCAGCCTAAGTATAACCAGAAAGCCTAAGTATAGTCATTCAGCGAGGAAACGCAGGCAGTGTTCTTGGCCTATATTAGAGATAAAAGTTGACGGGGTAATCATTATTTCACGTGATTCAAATGTGGTCCTTAAATTGATAACAAAAGAAACATTATTGCATATTATTTTTAGTATAATTATTAATCTGCAAAATTTTACCTATATAGATCTCACAAAAGGTAGAACTTCGCATAATATATTATGCAAAACTGCACGCTCCGTTTGTACTATAAAAATGAATAAAAACATTTTTTTCTTCAAATGCACTCATTTTGATATGAGTTAGTGATGCGTATAAATATAGTAATATTTTATGTACATGCTCATGTGTTTACTTGTTTTGAGAATTGTGTGTGTTTTTTCTTAATTGCATTAATTAAATTACTATAAAAGTCGGTCAAGTATCAAGTACAAGTTAGTGTTCCGTGTCACTAGCGTTCCCCGCTCCGAATTTGGCACGAAAGACCAAAAAGTATGTTCAATAAAAATAATTTACGTAAATCTGCGTCATTTGTAATTATAACGGAAAAGGAAACTTACAACATGTTAATAATTTTATTTTCTCTATGTATATTTATATCCGTGATTTACGCATAATCAAATGACAGTAGTCTGATCCTAATAATAATAATAAAACTAACATTGCCTATTGGTTAAGGCTACGGACTGCAAGCTAAAAATGTTGTGGGTTCCAATGCGTCATCTAACTACTGTCATGGAACATGTCGTGTCGGTTCTCACCGCCCAGAACATCGACCAGCACAAGTTAAGCAGTCATAGGCGGCGGTTCGCACACCCCCACTCGAACAGGGGTTAGATAGCTCAAAAAATAACCTCAACAATGGGGGCATGATGATTGGTAACAATTCCAAATCATAAACTAACATCATCCTCAACCCCATCATTGCCCTTCCCTTTTTCTGCCGACTTCCAAAAAGGAGACGGTACTCAATTCGACTGCATGTTTTTTTGTGTGTGTTACCTTTTTTTTTATAGGATCGAGTGACAAACGAGCACACAGTCCACCTGATGGTAAGTGGTTGCTGTGGCCCATAGACATCTACATCTATCCTCGTTTGCGAATCAAAATGCAGATGCGTTGTCACTCGTGAGGACTAAGATGGAATGCCTCTAATCCAGTAAAAAGGTTCTCCGGTTCTCTACACTCACCATATGAAACACAGCAGTGTTAAGCTGCTATTTTACGCTGGTTTGTGAGAGCGTTGTCCTTCCCCGGTCGAGCCGACCCATTCGTGCTACAACTATACTACTCATATAGCTGCAGCCATAGCTCTACCACATATGAAAATTCTCATAATTTTTTACTGGGTGAACCGATTTCGATGATTCTTTTTTATTTGAAAACTGGTACTTCTCGTGTGGTCCCATATGAATTTGATCAAGGTCAGACCAATAGTTTTTGAGTTATTCTTAATAACTTATATTGAAGTCGGCTGTACAAAATTTTTAATTTTTAATTATTTAAATAGCTCTGTGTTAGCTGAATCTATAAGAGCCGTATAGGCTAATAGCACTTACATCACAGAAAATAGATATCATGGAACACATCTGTGGAAAGCATTTTCAGCTTGCTTGGAGTGGTTAAGATCTATTACTATACTTAGTTCTGTGGATGTCTTAAGAGTAAGAAAAACTCAGAAAAGTTATCATGGCTTCCGATAGATGTGTAACCAGCCTGATGACGGGGAACAGCATCCACGGTGCAAATGTCTGGTTCTGTGATCGACAATTAGTCTGCTAAGCCTGACGATTATGGTCCTACTAAATGGGATAAGCCACAATGCAGCTATTATATCATGATCGCAACCCGGATAGGTCCGCACAACCGGGGTAAAATGTGATATACCATATGTAACCATATACCATTTGGATACCAGCGTAAAATAGCAGCTTAATGCTGCTGTGTTTCGTATGGTGGTAGAACCTGAGACCCTTTTTCCTGGAAACCAGCGAATCCATCTTAGTTGTTAGCAGTGACAACGTAATCTGCATTTTGGATCCTTAATTGTGGATTAATGTATGTGTCCATGGCCACCATTACTTCTATAAGAAATGTAAAAATCACAAAGCGCATATTACTAAGAAGTACTGCGATTTTACATTCATTAGGACTATGAAATACTGTCAGTGACGCAGTATATCTTTTTTTTCTATCTCTACTAAAGTGTATGCACATATTGATTATTGATTGCTTTTAAATGCTATATATTTTGCATTAGATCGAAGATGACGCTTATCAAGAAGACCTGGGCTACACACGGGGAACTATTGGCAAGTCGAGCACCGGTCGTGTACGATTGCCTCAAATAGACGAGAAGACCAAAGTCCGCATCAGTAAGACCCTACAAAGGAACATGCAGAAACAGCAGCAGTACGGCGGAGCCACGAGCATTAGAAGACAAGTGTCCGGTACGGCTTCATCAGTCGCCTTCACACCTTTGCAGGTTCGTGGTATACTTCTATTTTTGATAATATTTTAGGGATAGTAAAATGCGTATTCATTTTTTAATAATTATATTTGATATAAATAATATTTTTACTTAACTTTTATTTACAAAAGTTAAGTAAAAAACATTTCGAACGTGCAATAAAATATTAAAATGGATTTATTCATTTATTATGGATATATTAATTTTAACGTTCTTTCGTACTTCTACATTTGTGGCATCTATCTTATTAATTGTAATATTTTCACGTACCTACTATAGAGAATTCAACATATAGGTATAACGCAGTAAGAATACGTTCTACGTGTAATTACCAAGCGTGTACCGCCACGAAATAATTGCTTTCGCCTTGATTCCTATAAAGATATCAATGAATTGTCTGCAAATAAAAATATTTCGTGTTATATAAATACAGTTTGACTATTGTTGGTAACCGTGTCGATGTACTCGGTTTAACAAGTTCTATTGTCATCATAATGACGTAATAGTTTGCATTATCTCACGACTTCGCCTTCTTTGCGTGCACCTATGCCTTATCCATGAAAAAACTTCGTGCCATCTTGATGATAACAATATCGTAGTTTTGTTTCTGCTACATAATGAATGATGCGTAACTTCAACTTTGACACTAGTATGAAATATTCTTAGTATTTTGACCTAAAATCAATAGTATTTGCGGAGCAATGGATGACTGAACCGTTACCGTTGCAGCCTATTAAAGTCCACTGCTGAACATAGGCCTCCCCCATAGCTTGCCTCATTGAATATTTGCGATAGTTACCAAGCTTGGCAAGCGGGTCGGTATCCGCAGTTTATTTTTTATTTTTAGTCGTTATTAGAAAGACGCTGTTGCCCATCTCCAGATTTGTAAATTTGTTTTCCTGTGTCGTGTCTTAGGACACCTACTGGATGATATGGGGTGGAGTGCATCGCTACTACAGACATACCTCAAATTTCGCACGAAATTTTGCAACCAGTACGTGTTGCCAGTGATGACTTACGGATCTGAGACGAGGTTCTTAACTGCTGGCTGTATGAGGAAGCTTAAGGTCGCTCAGCGTGCTATGGAGAGGACTATGCTCGAGGTTTCTCTGCGTAATAAACTTAGAAAGGAGGATATCCGCAGTAGAACCAGAGTAACGGACATAGCCCAACGGATTAGTAAGCTGAAGTGGCAGTGGGCCGGCCATATAGCTCGAAGAACCGACAACCGATGGGGAAGAAAGGTTCTCGACTGGCAGCCTCGTACCGGTAGGCGAAGTGTAGGGCGACCCCCACTAGATGGAGTACGACCTGGTAAGACATGCAGGTAGTCGATGGATGCAGGTGGCTCAGGACCGTGCTTTGTGGCATTCCTTGGGGAGGCCTATTTTCTGCAGTGGACTTATGAAGGGCTGTAATGATGATGATGATGACACCGCTACTACACGGAAATTATACTTTATGAATATTAATATGACTGAGCTGTCATATTTAAAGTATAATTTCCTCTACTTAAAGCGTCCTCCATTTTTACTATGGAAATAGAGGTACCATACTTCGTTTGTATAAAAATCAACTTAATTCTTCTGTAGTGTCTCTATCACTTTAGTGTAGCTCCGTCGTTCGTTTATTATCTCTTGTAAAAAAGTTAAAGAGTTCATACATTTCTTACGCATAAATTGTACCTACCTACATGTATCGTTAAGCGGATTCTGGATGCGATGTGTAGTGATGGTATCAGCTACTTTCTACTCCATTAACTCGTATGTTGTTTTAGTTAATATATTAAAACTACGCTAGCGGCTTAATGAAGTAATTTCTATTTCCAAACCAAATTCAATTACCATAGAGTTACTATAGTTATTTTCAAATTTGTTATTAAAAAAAAAAAGTTCTTCTTCTTTTTTAAAATCTTTAAGCAATTTGTACATTATGCTAACGCTAAAAATGAGTCGCGTAACTCATTGCCAGTAGATACTAATAGTAATAATTCTGCTATACAATATATAATAAATACAATCTGTATTTATTTATTTCTTTATTTATTATAATAAACCTTTATTTTATATGGCACTAACGATCCGCCCCGGCTTCGCACGGGTGATTTCTAGATCTCGACAACAGCTATCTACCGGGTCCAATTGTAAATATAAACCATACAGGTACCCACACAAACACATACAAACTAAATGAAAATCGGTCTAGCCAGTTTCTAGTTTTAGCTGGAGTAATGTACAGTTTATAATTCTTCTTTGCAGATTTTTAGATTATCCGGCATGCTTATTTTAGGAAATGGTTATTAAAATTTTTATGTTTTATGGAAATAATTACAAGTCGCTAGACGTTTAGAATGGCAATTTAGAATCTGTTGTAGGCGTCATTACTATGATTCTCACATCGATCTCGCCCTTGAGCGAGCAGCCTCCGTAAGATATACAGCAGCAAGACAATGCACCGTTTAAGATTCAATAGCGATGTTATTTTTAACCGTTTTCATCTTTGTTTTAATCTGACCTATCAGAATGAGGTAATTGAGTATTCTAATATAATTTATGTTTTTTATTGTAATGTCAAGATGTCGGAGTCTGTCTTGACAATAATACAATACATGGACCACACATGGACAATGGAAAATGTGACATCTCTTGCTGTCTACTTGTACCTGTACAAAAATAGCTATAGTACGTGAGGGTAATATGGTCACTTCCTTATAACTCAAAAACTACTAGTCTTATTTACATAGATGGCTTAGTGATACGATAGTTCTTCATCAGTCATTCAATAAATAATAAGGGGCAAAAGGGGCGTCGCTATATCGATGCCATTTTGACAGTTGATATTATAGTAAATATTATAGTCGATTTTAGTATTGGGTAGTGTAGTTTTTTTTTAAGTTGATTTTTCGAAGTGTTTCTAATTATTTGCAAAGGCTTGTTTGCTATTTTTTTTAATATATTAGTTACGCTTACACTACATTGTGCATTTGTCTCTGTCCTCCTTCTAGTTTTGGTTTTATAGGGCGGCAAAGTTTAAGGTGACCATATTACACTCACCTACCTTATTATATTTATAATTAAAAAAAAAGATCAAAAAGTTATTACCGATTCTTTCAATTATCAAAGATTTTTTTTTAAGTAACTCTCAAAAACTGAGAACATAAATGTACATGCGTTAGTAATGTTACTAAATGTGTACTTAAAAAACCTAACAACAAAGAAAGTTATTCAGTATTAATTGTCGGATAGATAAAAAAATCGAAGATGAAAAATATTTAAACGTGGTAAAGCCATGTATATTAGTAGCACGAATGGGTCGGCTCGACCGGGGAAGCACGACACTCTCACAGAATACCAGCGTAAAATAACAGCTTAATGCTACTGTGTTTCGAATGGTGAGTGTAGAGGACCGGAGACCCTTTTTACTTGAAAAGAGGCATTCCGTCTTAGTCCTCACGGCTGACAACGCATCTGCATTTTGATTCGCAAACGAGGATAGGTGTAGATGTCTATAGACCACAGCAACCACTTACCATCAGGTGGACTGTGTGCTCGTTTGTCACACTTATTCTATATAACAAACAATGGTAGCTCTAAGAAGTGCAAGTAAGAGGAAGTCTTAAACTAAATAAGTAAAAAAGTTCAGTTCATTGTGATGTGATATAATTAGTTAGTTCTATCTATTCAGGATTTATGAAATAAAGCGGCACTGCAGTGTTTATACGACTTCTGATCCCCTGATGTAAACAGAAAGTAGAAATCGGCTATATATATCTACGCAGCCTTCATAGCTGCATTAATTTGAGCCTACTCTAGCGATGACCTGAGATTCTCACTGAGTAGTGGGAATGAAATGAAATGAAATAAACCTAGCAAGCTAACAGCATAGCAAAGTGGCGAAGCAATCAGCTTTGTAGCGGTTTCTAACGGTTGCCGTTGAGCAATCAGTTTCAAAATAGGAGGTTCAGATGCCTGGGTGATCAGTAATCGATCGCTGAAAACAGAATTTGAAAATTCGAAACCGTTCTCGAGATAATCGTGGGACAGACAGACAGACGGACAGACGGACAGACATCGTGAAATCAATAAACCTAGCAAGCTAACAGCATAGCAAAGTGGCGAAGCAATCAGCTTTGTAGCGGTTTCTAACGGTTGCCGTTGAGCAATCAGTTTCAAAATAGGAGGTTCAGATGCCTGGGTGATCAGTAATCGATTGCTGAAAACAGAATTTGAAAATTCGAAACCGTTCTCGAGATAATCGTGGGACAGACGGACAGACAGACAGACGGACAGACATCGTGAAATCAATAAGTGACTTCGCAAGCTTCGCCACTTAATAAGTGACTTCGCAAGCTTCGCCACTTAATAATCAAGTGATCGTGGTATAATGCGATCAGCGCCGCTGACGGTCGTTCTAAGTACCTACATGTTATATATTAACGAGCTAGGCTGTTGTCCCCGTTCTTAAATAATCGTGTATATAGGTTCGTAAATAGATTTGACGTTCGTAATGTAAGTGCGTATGCAGGTAATGTATTATTATTCTATTACCCTAGAATATTCATATGAAAATATAAAAGACGTAACGAGAACAATACGTAACGAAACTAAACAAATTTAAGGAGAGTTTTACTTTTAAATCTTTTATATTTAGTAATAGAGTCACGCTGCAGCTATATTATGGTCGTAGCAAGAATGGATAGGCTCGCCCGGGGAAGAACCGCGCTCTCAAAGAATACCAGAGTGCAATAGCAGCTTAATGGAGCTGTTTCGCATGGTGAGTATAGTGTACTGACGACCCTTTTACTGGAAACGAGGCATTCCATCTTATTCCTCAGGGGTGGCAGGTGTTATTATGTGATTTTTTTAAAGTTTTTGAAGTCGGATTTTACTTTTTATTAAAAATTTAATTATTTCTATAAATATTTCCTAAAGGCTGAGTATCAGTTTTACCGAGCATCCGGATATCGAGTATTAATAGGTTTTTAGCCCACTTCAAAAAAGGAAATAATCTCAAATAAAAAAGAACATGTCTAGATGTACTAGCGACTGAAACTGATAATTCTAGCGGTACGGATGATGACATTGAAAGAAAAAAAGACAGTTTTACGATGTTTAAATAAGCGCAAGAAAGATCGGATAAGAATGATGTAAAACTACGCAATAACTTTTATTAAAATGTTCTGGAAACACGTTAAAACTGACAGCGGAAAGTCAGAACAACCTAGAATGAATGTTGTACAATACGAGAATGGCTGTATTTTGAGCGACAAAGTTGCAAACTTGAAGAGATGGAAGCAATACTTTGAAAGTGTGTTTAAATGTGAGGAAACACTTAAACACGCTTTCAAATGGTGAATTAAATAAACCAGAAACTTAGAGAGAAACGAAAGAAGGCAGTGAGGTAAGTGTGGATGAAATAATAAACTGATGAGCACGAAAACAGGTAAGGCAGCTGGATATGATACAGTCTATGAATGCTGAGGAATTGGAGAGTTTGTTTTTTTCAAGTCCTGTGTACACTTTCTTTAATTTATGCTAACTTAAGTGAGAACCGGGATACTGGTGCAAAGTCGTTATAGTCCCACTGTGTGATCGATAAAGTTCACAACAGGAGTGTAAAAAATACAGTGGAATCAGCCTGCTTAACATTGTGAGAAAACTGTATGTAAGAAACTGACAGAAAAGCTTGGGAAGTGCAAGCTGAATTTAGAAAGTGGATGGGAGAAGTTTTTGGCCAAAACCAGAAAGTTTTCAGTAAATTTATGGACTTGGAAAAGGCTTATGACAGATTTAAATAGGTTTTATTTCTGGGGTTGCCCCTTATAAATTGGGATAAAAAATTCCATTCCTAAATTAGAACCGCCATGGCATCCGGTCAGATCTCAACTCTTTCATCGACGAAGCCGACAATTTACCTCTCATTGACATTTACTGCCATTGAGAAAGCAGCGGCGCATAACGTGATTTTAATTATTCTTAGAATATATGATATGATATGAAAGTTAAAATTTTGAAAATTATTAATGCGGTAACTTCATATGAGTGTTAATATGTAAGGGAAAGGCAACCCTATTTCGCCGGTCATTTACAAGTTGCACGTAGCGGGCGGGCGAGCGTTGTACTAGCGATTGGTATTTTAGAAGATCTGGTTAGTACTTTCACCGTCTACATCTAGCCTTTGGTATTTGTGCTATGGGAATGGCAACGCCCTTCGCTTTAATGTTAAACATCGTTCACCATTCTGAAGATACGTCTCTGATAGTCCCGTTGGGATTCGTTTGCGTGTCGCTTGGAGAATTTATAGGCCATAATATCGTTTGATAAATTAACTCATATCTATCATAATGATCTAGTGAAATCTGCTTCGTAGTTTTTGCCATATAAGGAAAGCTTAGATGAAGATGAGCCCTCGTCCAGTGCAAGCAAAACGGGGTTAAGTGTTATAGCTTATTTGTATAGTTTATGCATATTTTTGATCTAATGTTTCAACTTATTTTTTTTTACTTTTAAGATAAGTTACACAAGCGTTACTACACGGATCTTTGATAATTGGATTGGCTTATTCCGTTTATCCACCCTCAAAAATCCACCCTAGGGTGGATACTCGGAAACGCGTGTTAATCTATCCAACCCAGACAGGGTGCATAGATAAACTCGGAAACGAAATTCACTTTTAATTGTTCTTCCGACTTTTTATTCCAAGCACAGTTCAACTCATACTTTTTAATTATTATTTAGAAATTTTTAATAACCACAAACTTAAACAAAAATCATATTACGTATTGTCGATACCGTTATCGTTACAGTCTATTCAAAGTCTATATTGGTAGTCTAGTATTGCATTTAAATCAAATTAAACTTCCTCGTTTTAATTAAAATTATTACGTAATTTATAAATTCTGCACTATGTCCAAGAAACTACTAACACTAATTTCATTATAGCGGTTTATTTGGTATCCTGGATAAATTCGTCACTCTTAATGTACATTTGCAATCGTTTTCTAAATTTCTTTGTAGATGTGTTAGCGAAAGACTGGGCGTTTTTCTTGCAAGCATTCCAAAAACAATTACTTTTAGATGTTTTCTTTAATTTCATTTTAAATTGTTTTATGCCAAGATTCCAAGGAATCTGTAATCCCGTGAGGCACTCCTTTTATTTCAGTGTTTACCTTTCAAACACGAAGTATGTATATATTTTTATAGGTATGCTAATGTCTACTAAGTATCTTGGGTCAGTTTTTATCATGTTTCTATAAAGTATGAATAAACGGAATAACCCATTGGTTTTTATATTAAAAATGTGGAAACTAATGACCTAAGATCCGACTGAAAAATAAAGTGGTGAATATTGCCTATTTTGAAAAGAACCTCTCTCCATCCCACAATTGCGTCCACTATCACTACCACCAGTACGATTTTTCCCGATACTAGAATTTCCTCCTGTATCGTGAAGGCAGTTTACACACATAAATTGCACGCATCCATCCCCGGAACAATTATATTGTACGGATCTCAGCACTGCAACTCATTACTAAGCCACTGGCCCACACCGAGCCGTTATCAGATTGATTTAGATGTTTGTAGTCTTACTAGAAGTTGAGTTGAGTGTTAAACTTTTTTACTTAGTTTATAAACAGTAAAAGTAGGTAAAGTTGAAATAAATTCACTGACTTTAATACGTCCCACTAATGGGCACGGGCCTCCCCTCATTTTGGCTTGACAGGATTATGGAACAATTAATCCGCTGCATTGCTCCAATGCATATGTTGGTGGACTTCACACATACTTATTTTATTTCTTGGATACAGGTTACAGGTATGCTTATGGCAGGTATGTTTGATGTTTATCGCCTTACACGTGATAAATCAGCACTTAATTTACAATTTCTTTAATGCCGGCGGGATCTCTCTAATGTCAAATTATACGAGTTTTATTTGATTATTGACTACCTCGTTGGTCTAGTGATGTAAACGCGATTGTTGATTATGAGATCCCGGGCTTGAATCCCGGGTCGGACCAAAATCAGTTATTGTGTTTTTCTATCAAGAAATTTTCAGTAGCAGCCCGGAGTCAGGAAGTGGGCAGTGTTTCAACCCTGTGCTTCGAAAAGCGTGAAGCGAGAGTAGGGGAATAGAGAGTGCATCTGAGTTTGCGCATACACTCGGGCACTATAATTCGGTCCTGCGCAGGTCTCCGTTGAGACTAGTCGTTGTGACCAAAATTCGATCTGAGGGACGTTATTGTATGACAACATCCGCATTCTAGAATCGTGTAGCGGTGTAGCTTTGATAATTTTTGAGGGTTACGGTTTGTGTATAATTAATATAAGGAAAGCATAACTTTTTTTCGTAGTATTTTAAGGTAATTAGGCAACAAGGGAAAGTTAAAAAAGGACTTTAAGATTCACAATAATATATTAGTGCTTGTTTACAAAAGTGCAATAAGTTTTAGATGACTCCGAGCCTCGGGCGATCGTTTGCTTATTGCACATTTTATACTTAGCGTACATCACAGTACTGTGTTGTCGATTAAAATACTATGAGCGTGTACTTAACTTTAACGGCCTTAGCGGGAAACTAGGTACAATTATTATAATGTGGGGGCTATTATCAGCACACCGCCCACCGGCCGCTGTTCAATCCCAGCGAGCGACAACCGTTATAGTAGCAGGCTGCATACGTACCCTTCGTCTACACAAACCCACGGCATCTTACATCACATGAGTGTAGTTATTAAAACTTTTAAATACTCGTCTTATTTATCTAATATATAAAAATTTATGTTTGTTTGTTCGTATTTTATGCACTGCCATATCGTTCAACAGATTGCGGTAAAACTTTGTCAACTTATTGCTTGCACTTGCACTAAGGTTATAGGCATAGTAAAATTAACTTGACGCTTTTCATACCGACAAATTTATTTTAAAGTTATATTATATATATAATTCAATTTCAATGAATGTTTTATCGTTCCCAATTAAACAATATATTATAACCCTTACAAATTTAAAACGATATTTCCACAATTATTTCTTTTGCGGCTGCAACGCGCCGGGTAACTAGCTAGTCTTAAATAAAAAAAATCTTTTAAACGCCGCAAGAAAGTAATTTCAAATTGCATCACAATTAGATCTTGGACACGAATCCATTTGCAGATTATTGTTTAATCATAGAAAAAATAAGGGTTTTTTCACCATCTAGCATTTGTTTCATTTTTATTATTACCATACTATTTATATTAAAGCTAAGCCATTGTTTAGGAACCTAATATCGATCTCCATGTTAATTTGACCACGAGGTTATTTTAACTGCTTGTTATTATATTGATAAAAATGGTGAAATAACCTACCAACAGAATATTTCGAAGATCGATCATCGATCGACATTTGCCATAGTTGCCACGCTTGGCATTTTATTATATTTTAGACGTTATTAGGACAAAAAGAGAAGACGCTACTGCGCATCACCTGATTTGTTTCCCTCTGTCACCTCTTACGACACCCACGGAATGATATTGGATATTGGATATTCTTATTATTATTTATTGGAGCAGTGCGGCGGACGCATTAGGTACATAGTAGGTACATACATATTTACAAGTGATCGTCGCAAAGGTCGAGTCAGGCCGCGCATATGATCGTAATTTTTACAAAATAATCACAAAAATATTGTTTTAAATTTATAAACCAATATTTACACAATGAGAAATAAACACACAAACAAAAGCTGAACTATAGTCTATATAAGTCCCATAAAACTATAGTTATTTACAATTTATTTTATTTCCTATATTATATTAAATAAGTATTGTATCGTGTATTGACCGGGTGCATCGTAAGGAGAAAGTATGTATCTAAATATTTTTTTCAGGTGCTAAATGTAATAATTTGGCTATCAAAAACCAATTTTAAAAGGGAAAAAAACAGGAACACTCGGCCTTAAAGAAGACCATGAAATCTAACAATTAGCACATATCGACTCGAACTTACTTCATACAATATACCATATATTTTTTTTAAGTATAAGACCTTTTATCATTTTCTTAAAACTCCACAATAAAAGTACCTTAATAGAAGAAAATATATGTGAAATTTAATTATCAGCAAAAAAATACGATAGATAATTTAAAACTAAAAATTTTGTACTACCGACTTCAATATAAATTATTGAGAATTACTCAAAAATTAATGGTGAAACCTTGATCAAATTTATATGGCACCACATGTGAAGCACCAGCTTTCAAATAAAAAAGAATCATCGAAATCGGTTCACCCAGAAAAAAGTAATAAGGTAACACACATAACAAAACACAGTCGAAGTGAGTACCTCCTCCTGTTTGAAGTCGGTAGAAAATACAGACAATTACAATTATTTATCCAAGTATGTCCATTTAGTAGACGTGACTAGTTTAAAAAAAAGGAAACAGAAAAATAACAACAGGTTACGAAATGTTCATTCCATTTCAAAATTATAGTCCTACACATTAAAACATTACATTTGTTAACTAGTCACGTTTATATAGGATTTTCTAACTGATAATTAAATTTTACACATATTTTCTTCTATTTAGGTACTTTTACTGTGGATTTTAAAAAAATATATATAGTTATGATGTAAGTTCGAGTTGATATGTACTAATTGTTAGATTTCATGGTCTTCTTTAATTGTTAGATACGATGTTTATTTGCAAGATTTTATTCTTATCAAGACTATCCATTGGTCCAATAAAATTAGCGACAGTCTATTTTTTGCATTTTTAATTGGTTCGATTACCGGCTCAGTAAGCTTTTAAAAAAATACTGGTTATTCTTATTATGAAAAAATAAAGGAATATTACCGTTGTGTGAAATTTGATATCTTCAATATTAAATGTGCTTTCCCTCCATGTCCCGTGCGTTTTTTCCAATCAGTATTTTAAAAATTTTATGAAAAAGTAAAACTGATTTCGAATTAATTATAGCAAGCTTATTTTTATTTTAAATAATTAAAAATTAAAAATTTAGTACAACCGACTTCAATATAAATTATTAAAAATAACTCAAAAACTATTGGTCAGACCTTAATCAAATTTATATAGGCCACATGTGAAGCCAGCTTTCAAATAATAAAGAATCATCAAAGTCGGTTCACCCAGTAAAAAGTTATAAGGCAACACACATAAAAAGACATATAGTCGAATTGAGTACAGTCTCCTTTTTGAAGTTGGTAGAAAAATACACGTCATCCCTATAGATCTTACCCTAATGCAAAATCATTTAACATTTATGTTTATATTCGTATCTAATGTTCATTGTTTATTGTACTTCCGAATGTAATAGCGCCCGCCCGAACAAGAATACCTGCAACCTAATTGTCACAACTTAACGGTCTATCAGTAAATATCATTTGATATTAAACCTTATAAAGCAATAAGGCGTTGGCGATAATCTCTTGACCCTTAAAACTCGGCGTAGCATAATAGCCGCATATTTCACTGTCTTGTTCAGTCAGCAGCCCACATTCAGATAGCGTCTATAATAGGTTTAGCTCTGCAAAATGTTGCGACGTTTTACAAAGGTTTTAGGTGTGTCCATTTGCTCAAATTCAAGATGACTTATTGTTTTAAAATAGAGGTTTATTAGTCGATGTTTTAAGAAAACATATATTAAATTAGAATATACCGCTACAACCTATTAAAGTCCACTGCTGAGAACATAGGCCTCCCCAATAGATTACCTCATAAGGGGAAGGGAGGGGATATTTACCATAGTCGTTATTAGGAAGATACCGCTGCCCATCTCATCATATTTGTTTTATTCTGTCGCCTCTTACGACACCCACGGTATGACATGGGGTAGTAGATATTCTTACACCGACACTACACGGTTCTAAATAAATTAGGATATATTAATAACGAAATTGACTATACACAACACCAAAACTAAAACACCTCATCCACTGTTTACTATTTTATGTGTTACATTATTATCTCGTATCAAATATCCACGGTAATTAGCCCCATTAAATTATGTCACATTGAATTATTCACGAAGTATAAATCTTTATGTATAAATATTACGTGTAACATTGTTTGTCCGCTATGAACTCCTAAACTACTGAACTGATTTCAATGAAATTTGTGTTCACTTGTGCAGTTTGGTCCAACTTGAGAGATAGGATAGTTTTTATCCCGATAAGTGACCCTCAGTATATTTTATTGCAAATTTAAATATTTTTATAGTACAGAGGTTCGCCGCTAATGGCAGTACAACGTCTGCCTGGCCAGCTAGTGCTTCTATAAAATAGACAGACATTAAGATGTTTTAAATTTTTATTCATTCATTCATTTTTAACCGAAAACCGAAATTTGCTCGACGTAAGAAAAGTAAGGGTTCTTATGGGTGAAACTTATCTAGATAAACTTGGAAAGTAAAAAAACATTAAGTATCTAAATACGAAATTTGTACCAAATCAAAAGTTAGAAGCCGAGTGTTAATTTATAAATTGTGTGTTAAAACAAAAATGTGTTTAAACATAAGAGTGCAATTAAACTCATTTAACTATTCTCGTATTATAATGAGAGTTTAGTTAAAAGCGGACCCATAACATTATTCTAAATTAGTTAAGTGATTACGAACCGAAACATCATCAATCTTTTTTTATCAGACTAACAAACGAGCGAACAGTCTATTTTATAATTAATAGAATCAGACTTTGGAAAAATTAATTATTATTAAAGACGTGACAATTACCGTTATTTATTTAACGTGGTAGAGCCATGCTGCAGCTATATTAATAGCATAGTTCTAGCACGAATGGGTCGGCTCGACCGGGGAGGGACCACGCTCTCACAGAATACCAGCGTAAAATAGCAGCTTAACGCTGCTGTGTTTCGTATGGAGACCCTTTTTACTGGAAAAGAGGCATTCCATCTTAGTCCTCACGGGTGACAACGCATCTACATTTTGATTCACAAACGAGGATAGATGTAGATGTGTGCTCGTTTGTCACCCTATTCTATAAAAAAAAACCTAGCTATGATCCAAGTGACTTAACCGAAAAATAAAAAAAAGCATCGAACTCAAGACATCAACTGTAAGATCATCAGATGATGACTTAAATTTGTGACTGATCGTTATTTCCCCTTTCAGGTGTTTCAAAACACGAATCAGTATACAGATGTGTTATCCTAACGGCCTTCCGAGCACACCTCTGCTCGGAAGGCAGTTAGATTTAGATAACACATGGCTTGACTCGATCGTGCGGATGCTATACGGTGTGCACGCGGTGTGGAGAGATACATCCGTGTAGTCATTTTAGTGTTGTATCACTAAGTGTTTCTGTAGTGTCTATTTGCGACTGGCCCGCGACTCTTCGGTCGTCGAAATCGAGGAAACAGGAAGTTCAATTAGTATGTAGCGAGATCTGCAGAGATCGGACGTGACGTTTGGAGTCGAAAAGCAAGTGTCTGCGTTTACCACTAGTAGATTTGGGTGGGCTTAGGCGCTTTCTAAGTATCGCTGAGACATCTCTTTGAAATATTCAGAGGTTGTCGGAAGTTCGCAATCCCTGTGTAGGTCGGAGGTTTGCTCATACTATCGGGCTCCGGTGGCTCTGCGAATATGCTTGTTTTAAGCAACTTGAAGTTGGCGCAAATTACTCTTGCTCACGAGGGCAAAGGCTATACTTGCGTAGGCCATAATGGGCCTTACGCAAGTTTTATAAAGATTGAACTTATGTGTTACGGACAATTTGTTACTACTTTTGACTAGAGAATGGAGGAATCAGCCAATTTGGCTGATTGCGCACAACACAACTATATTTCGCGAAGGTCATATTCTTAGTCTGTTTCTGTTGTCGTAAATGACCCGAGGTATTTAGTCGCCGATGCGCAGGCGATTTTGCGGTCATATAGGGTTATCGGACATAAGCCTTAGGTTATACTTTGGATTTTAATTTGCTATAAATAATATACATACCAGCTATATACGTTATTAATATCGGTTTCTGTTTTATTATTATCATAACAAACTGTCCTATACTGAACATAAGTTTTCTCGACAGAATGCCTCCTAGGCGAGATTGTGCCATAGTTGACTGGCAGGTGGGTTGGTAACCGAATATTTTTTTTAAGTTATATCTGCAAAGTTCTTCACAAATCGTCGATAATAGGAGCACAAACCCAAAAATGCTCTAACCTGCGTCTTGTTTTTTGAAACCGGCCAATCCTTGACAGCGGCAATTTTCTGTGGATCCGTGCGGATACCTTCTTCCGACACTACATACCCCAAAAAGCTAACTTGCCGTTTGAATAGTGAACATTTCTTCGGACTCAACATGAGGTTGGCACTCTGGATCTTCATAAGCATGCGTTCCAGGTTTTGAAGGTGTTCCTCAAACGTACGGCCTACGATGATGATGTCATCCAAGTAGACAGACAGGCATCGCCAATTAGCCCAGTAAGTACAAGCTCCATCTACCTTTCAAACGTTGCTGAAGCATTGCGCAATCCAAACGACATAACTTTAAATTGCCACAGACCCTTTCCTGTCGAGAATGCAGTTTTCTCCTTGTTCTTAGTGTCAATTTCAAACTGCCAGTAGCCACTTTTCAAGGTCCAGCGTGCTAAACCACTTTACTCCTGTAAGCATGTCCAGCGTGTCATCAATTCTTGGCAAGGGATAACTGTCCTTCTTCGTAACGTCGTTCAAACGGCGGTAGTCAACACAAAACCGCATGCTGCATTCTTCTTTCTTTCTTTCGTCCTTCTTCTTTACCAGCACCACAGGTTAACACCATGAACTAGTTGAAGGTTCAATTCACCATTCCCTCAATCATGGTTTCCACTTCCTTTTCACGTGCTACCGGCAATCTTCTTGGCCGCTGACTGATAGGCAATTTAAGTTTACACGGCGTTTCTTTGACCTCGCCCTTGATGATTAGGCTGTTCCCATCATGGGTTAATGAGATCGAAATCCTTGGAGCTCTTTTAACATCAGCTAGCACCTTCCTGCAGTCCTGGCTTTTACTCGATTCCCTGCTGCTGCTGGGCGGTGCTGTTAGCTGGACTACCCTCTCAATATCGATCACCTCCCCTTTCCACAGTTCGCTTAGGGCAGCTGGATCGAAGATGGACCCTTTCCCCACAGCCGTAGCACCTAGGGCTCTATCCTTTATTGCAATTGCGAACTGTAGCTGCTGCAACCTCCCTGAAGTGATGGGAACGATGATTCTGCCGTACGGCTTCCACCTCCAGTGCTTGGGCCAAGCGAAGTTCGCGTTCCAGCTTCCGACAGGCGGTTATCATGTTAAGCAACCCTATCCTTCACCTTCCTTATCTCTTTGCCGAAGGTAGCGTGAAGGTCCTTCATGAAGAGCATCTGATCTTCCATACCGCGCTGCAGCTGCTCTTGCAACCGACGGGCCTGTTCCTCCTGTCGGCGGGCCTGCTCCTGCAACATCATCATCAGGGCACCTAAGTCAGGTGCTGCAGATGCAGGAGCTGCGGACGAGCCGGCCTCCGTGGTCGGCAGCTGACCCTCCAAAGTCTGCGACGTTCGCACCACCAAATCGTCTCTGGTCCGTCTTCTGTTAGCGTTGAGGTTACGGATACTTCAGGTACGGATACCCTTCGTGTTGTCTTTAGGTAAAATCGGCATGATTTGATCCCACTTCTGACACCAATTGTTACGAGCTTGGGGTGCGATACAAATAAAAACTGCCAAACGTGCCGGTAGCACGTGAATTACCAAAATTGACACACTCTAATTACACAACACTAATTACAACTTAAAACCACATTTACAACAAAACACAATTGTACTACTGATCACTTTATAGTTCGCAGTTGTATCACTTCGAAGTATTCGCTTGTAACGCCAATTCAATACTGACTGGGTTGCGGTCAATACCGGCCTTATATAGGGCCTCAAAAAATTTCTAGAACCTTCTACTGTAGAAACATCTAGAATGTTCGAGTACATACCGGTCCCGACTGACTAGGTGTCGATAGCTTTAGAAAGTTCTTCCATAGAAATTTCTAGAAGGATCTTGACTCTCCTAGTCCTGCTACTCGATACTAGAGGGCGCTAGTGATAACTAGTGTTGCCATGTACCAGGCATTAATGGTGGCGCTCAACTATAACACAAAATACTGAAATTAAGACATTGTTTAGAAGATTTGTAACTAAGTAGAATACGATCACATTTCTGTTACCAATCGTATTTTTGGTTTATTAGTTTGTTGTTTACACTATCTACCTATTTCTTCCGAGCCAAACATCGGGAATGGCCTTGCATGTTGCAAGTAACACATGCATTGTTGGGCGTCACAGAACTCACATTAAACGAAATGGGATCCGCTACTCGTTTGACCATTAAACGAAGTGGGAGCTTTATGCAGGGCTCCGTATCGTTCAAACGCAGACTTCTTCTTGACCGTAGGATAATGAAGTTACTAATAAGTATGTGACACAATATTATAAAACATACAACACTTTGCATAGGAATACAAACATTAATTATGTATTTGCCAAACATTATAAAGACATATAACAGATCTTTATTTGGCAATAACTACTACAAATACATAGGTGACAATCACTATAAAGATATACAACAACTCTTTATAGGCATACAAAAAACATTAATAAGCTTACGTACAATTGTAAGCTTACATGACTAAAACTTAAATAACTACATAAATCGTCTTAAAGGATATTCAACATTAATAACGTCTTAAATCTAGGCTGTTATTTACACACATAGTAGCGGAAATATGGTCGATCATAGACAGAATAGGTACCCAAGTAACTTACTTGCCATTTCGCAATGTATGTTTTTACTCTTTATTTTACTAACTACGGTAAGTCCGTTGTAACATACGAAGGTGAAAAGATGCAAAGTAATACGGACACTCGCGCGCAGCGACAAAGTTTTATTTAGCTTGCGTGCGCGATTTATCTGATTAATAATAATTATGTAGGTTATTAAAACTTCGGCAAGCAGTCAACATCAAACAAGTGCAACTTCTGCACGTAGTACTGTTATTTATTATATGCCAGCACATGATTCCATACAAGAATTTAGCAACGCGCGCTGCTTGTCTGAATAATTGATTCATTTGCGTTTTTATTAAATTGTATTTCTTTAATATTAATACCTATGTATTTCGCTGTCACATGTAATTCGTATAGAGAAATTTATGAATCAATGATCTGACTATCGTGTGACGTTATCCAATCTTTTATTTACTCAGCTTTAAATACTCCTATAGCTGTGTTGATTGGTGACAATGGCTTCCAATTATTCGATATAGAAATAGTAAAGTCATTCGAACGGCAAGAAACAAAATGAACAGTCATTACCCCGGCATTGGCTTACAATTACGGCGTCTAATCACGGTCGATGCAACTGGTAATGACGCGGAATGACAAGGCCAACACTACTGATCTATTATAAAGGAGGCGATGCGATCTCGTTAGCTCGGTATGCACTTGCTGAGCGTTCCGCGATGTCGTTTACCCCTGGCGGTGTGACATTCCTGCGATGCTATTTAAGGTTTGCGAATGTGGTTTCTGTTGTTTATCTGTTGTGATCATAGATAAACCCGTTGTTGTTAAAAGAAGATGGAGCGTCATTTCATTCCGAATTAATGCACTTCGCAGTACAGTAAATTGTTGGGAAGACATAACTGTGACATTAGTTGTGTTTTTAGGACATTAATTGCTCAGCTGTCAGCATTTTGAGTTTTGTTTAAGATATTTCATAAATCAACTATTTTCGAGTCCGGATGTGTTACGAGGAGCACACTGAAATGATCGGGAATAGAATATTTCGGATTGAGTTACAATAAAATCCTTTTTAGAATTTGAATACAGGCCTCTTAGAATCTTAATGACATTCAAACAATAAAAAAAATTGTTTAAAAACAAAAACCTATGTTGGTTTAAAGTTGACACGTCGTTAACAGAAATGGAGCTCACGCGTGAACATTTCCGTGTCATAATTTATCACAATTTTCGTTGCGGTTTATCTCAAGATAAATGTCTCAGCGAACTTGTTTCGACTTATGATGTTGAAGCACCGGGTCAAACGACATTATACCGCTGGTATGCCGAGTTCCAACGCGGTCGTGTGTCTCTCAGCACTGTTTCTTCTGCAGGTCGACCAAGAACAGCGGTCACGCCTGAAAACATCGCAACTGTGCGAACTATTATATTAGATGACCGTCATGTGACATACGAGCAGATTCGGGCTGTCATCAGTATCGGAATGACTGCAATTCAGTCGATATTACATAATGAGCTGTGTGTAAGAAAGCTAGTTTCCCGCTGGGTTTCCCACAATTTGTCCGAAGAGCAAAAGGCAGCTCGTGTAGATTAGTGTCGGAATACTCTGCAACGCTTCAACGGAGATAAGTCAAATGCCGTTTATAATATCGTCTCAGGTGAAGAATCATGGATTTAATCCATACGGATCTGAAAGAAAACATCAGTCAGCAGTTTGGGTCTTCGAAGACGAGATCAAACCAACAAGTGTCGCTACGTTTGTCTCAAAAAAGGGGCATGTTGCTACAATTCCTTTACAGGAACGCAGAACGGTTACCACTGAGTGGTATATCACGGTTTGTTTGCCAGAAATGATAGCCGAACTCCGAAAAAATAACCCGAAACGTCGCATCATCTTACATCGCGTTAATGCGAGCTCCCATACGGCTCGGAAGACAAATGATTTTTTGAAGCAGGAAAACGTTGAGCTGATGAGCCAGTACAGTCCTGACCTGAGCCCAAACGATTTCTTTACATTCCCTAGAATGAAATATTTATTACGCGGTCAACGGTTTGAAAACCCCGAAGCAGATGAAGCATACAAATCAGCCATTTTGTCAACATCAACTTCAGAATTACTGTTTTAATGATTGGTTTGCACGAATGGAAAAGTTCATTAAGTTGAACGGAGAATACTTCGAAAAACAATAAAATACAATTTAGCTATACCGTGCATGTGGGTTTTCTTATTCCCGATCATTTCAGTGTGCCCCTCGTATAACACTTACATTCTATTGCGTAGGTCAATTGTGAATCATGTAAATCATCTTCAATCGTAAGGAAAATAAAGACTAGAGCTTCTGTATTGGCAATTTTATTTACGCAACACATACATTATATGGGAAGGTAACTTCTGGTATCGACAGGAAAATATTTCCGGATATGTGTAGTCTTTCACTTCGCTTACAAGTGATTGCGTATGTATGTACTTTGGTATTTGACTGAAACTACTAAAGCCGGATATTTCCAAATCTATTCAATTAAGGAAAATTTAGTCCCATTAATGAAATCTATTAATTTTATAATGGCTTAAAATTAACATAATATTTAGAAATTTCTAGGGACAAGAATGGTTATTGGGCAATAACGGCAATTATTAATTTCAACTGGCTCCGATTACTGCCAGCAGCTATGTAAATGATTCTGTTTACATAGGTACATATGTTTAAAAATGGATGGGCATATTTTTCTGGAGATTATTATATTTTTATACATAAAATACTTTTTTTTCTTTATTGTTTTTATACTTTTATAGATATATTCTAAAATACATATTTTTACATACTTTTTATATACGAACAGTTTAAATTAGTCTTATTTTAAAGTTCAGGCACCTTAAGGGTCAGGAGTCGGGCGTTTCATAATATGGCAGCAATCTGTAATTGATCCCCGGTTATCTCGTAGCATCATTAAACTTATAAACTGCAATTTCACGTATAGATTTAAACGCTTGCTCGACGATTATGAAAATCTTCGTGAGATCATTCATGAGATGACAGCGAAAGACATATATCAATGCCCTGCCTTGTATTGTTACAGATGAAAAACACATTTGTATAAAAACTCTTAAATAAGTTTATAAATTATCATAGGTACAACATGCCAGGTATTTTCCGCATTAAATTGAATTAAACCAATTAAAGCCTGTAAACGGTCACGCGTAACGTGCTTACGATAATAGGATAGAACTAGATTTAACTTACCTAGGTGCGATTGCAAAATAAATACTTATATGTCGGAAATGGTGTTTACGGCTTTTGTTGTAAATAAGAGAGTTAAGCTGTTAAACTTATTTTATTTTATGTTTACATCCGATTTTCTGTTTTAAATTTTCATGTTCTTTGTACTAAGAAAAGTTAATAATAGATACAATTCTACAAATGCCTGTAAAGTGCTTTTTGGTGTCTTCAAGTGTAAGCTCATCTGATCATTCTCGAATACAGGTCTGAAATAGTTGGCTTTTCGGTGCTCTACGGGAAACATTTCGGAGAGTGGGCGCAAGAATTACATAAATTAATAACTCTCTCCCTTCCACTTGGATAAACAGACGCTCGACAGTCTTCACTCTTTTGTTGTTAACATTCCACCACGCATTCGAACCAAACGGTTTGCTGCGTCGTTCGTAATGGGAGCAGCAATGGAGTATAATGATGCGATGCGCCAGCATATATCTTTTTATCCAATTAGAATGAAGTCCATTGCTTGACTACAACTCCACCTGGTGGTAAGTGGTGGTGATGGCCCTACATGGTGCGCGATTACAATTTCAATTAACAAAATTAAAAAAAAAACATGTAGTGTCAATCACTGACTTATAATAGTAAAACAACTATATGTGCCTGGTAGTAGATAAAAATATATTCTATAAAAGATAATTAATATTTTTATAGAAATTGTGTACAACACTCACGATCAGTTTTTGGATGTACTTCAGTTCAACTGAGTAGTTTAACTGACAGTACGGCCGAAAAATCGTGGGTTGTCGTCAGTTAAAAATTTAAACTTAAGATTTCACACACACGGTTAGTTTTTGGATGTACGTCAGTTAAACCACGGGAAGGACCATGCTCTCACTGAATACCAGCGTAAAATAGCAGCTTAACGCTGCTGTGTTTCGTATGGTGAGTGTAGAGTACCGGAGACCCTTTTGACTGGAAACGAGGCATTCCATCTTAGTCCTCACGGCTGACAACGCATATACCTTTTTATTCGTTATCGAGGATAGATATAGATGTCTATGGGCAACAGCAACCACTTACCATCAGATGGACTGTGTGCTCGTTTGTCACACTTATCCTATAAAAACAAATTAGGTGGTGGCGATGTATAAGGATATATCAACGCATTTCGTTTGATGAATGGGGTCGTAAGACGCGTCTATGGGAAATGCCAGGTAATATGGCTTCTTATGGCGCTATACCCATCGCGTTTATAGCAGACGTACCCAGAGCGACAACGGGTAACAGTCGTCTAGTGTTGTGGTCGTAAACTAAATCCGCCTGCCTAGTGTGACCATTAAGGCAAACCCTTCCTTCATCGGGAGATGTTTTGTTTCTATATAGAAGAGAGGGCAAACGAGCATGCGGCTCACCTGATGGTAAGTGACTACCGACGTCCCATGAACAACCGCAACAGCAGGAAAATTGCAGGTGCGTTGCCGCCCTTTTAGAAGAGTAAGCTCTTTAGTTGAAGGTCGTATCGGTCCGGAAAAATCACAATCACAAAAAGTAAACAATTCCACTGAGAAGTTTTATGCGTAAAACGCACAGTCGTGGGTCGCCAAGCATCCAGAGGTGAGGATGGTATAGTGAATTTTGACGCGATGTGCGTTCGTGAAATTTGGCGGCTGGAATCAATCAGAACAATTCCTCAGAGCAGTCCTCGTGGTAGATTCGATAGAAAATGCCACGGGATGCAACATCCCTACGCAGAGCCAGTAAATCGAGCCGATCAGAAAAAACTCGGTCGTCGACGATTCGAACTGCTCTGCGCTGGATACGGTCAAGTGGAAGGAACTGGCACTGGGGTGACCCGGCCCAGAGATTAGTTTTTCGCTTTGTAAAGTTGCAAGCGATGTGCCGGCATGTGACTTATACGGGCTGATGAAGAAAAATATTATTTCCAATTATTTTATTGTAATTGCGTTTTATTTTTATTTTCTGGTTCAAAAGTTTTTAAAGAAATAAAAAATATAAGGGAAAGCATACTCTTAAATTGTTGGCAAGTAAGAGTTCAAATCAAATCTTAAAACTTTTTGCTTTAAAAGTATTGTCAACTAGCAATCCGCCCCGGCTTCGCACGGGTGATTTCTGGATCTCAACAACTGCGCCACCTTTCGGGTCAATTGTGAATTGTTTAGATCATCCAGGGATCCACTCAAACACACACAAAAAATTTCACCAAAATCGGTCCAGCCATTTTCGAGTTTTTGCGAGACTAACGGAAAGCAATTGATTTTTTATGTATAGAGAAGATAGAGATAAGTGTGTATCATGTGTATCAAATGACTAGCTGTGCCCCGCGGTTTCACCCGCGTCATCACGTGTCGGAGGTGCGCGACATGACCTAGTTCAAGCATTTTATAATTGCAATTAAATATTTTATTTGATAGCAATGGATAGAAAAATTGGCATAATTAATGGAGTACTTTTATCTGTCGGCATATTATGTATGATGTAGAGCGAAGTTAAGTTTTATTCACTTTACCTCCCCCTCCCGGTTGAGCAGTTCTCACCGGGCGGCTAGGGTTAATGTGTCGTTCGCGCGCCCAGCCAAGTATTGAATTATTTTAATTTTACATTATCTCTTAAACTATGCGTCCAAATAACATGGTATAAAGACCAAAGTTTATCTTCATAAAATTGTCTTGATAATGAAGTAACTTTCGTTCGTAAGGATAAATAAGCCATGCCTAATAATAACGCTCATAAATCAGTTAAATTTTCAATATTTTTTTGTCACAAAATACCTGATTATGGCTTTATGTATAAGAAATAGACATATGGTATCGCGGACTTTTTTTAGACGGAGTAAAGATGTATATTTTTCTAGAACATTGTATTTACGTATCCCTAACGATAACACCAGCGTACGCGGATAAATAATTTCGGGAGTGCTATTTCTTCTGACTTGCTTAAGAAATATCTATATTTAAGGCTAACTGAGTGATATAGCTTAATGCTAGATAGCCTATATTATTCCACATGAATCTGGCTGTAATATACAAAAAGAATTTTTCAAATCGGACTGGTAGTTTCAGAGATTAGCGCGTTTAAACAAACAAAAAACAAAAAAACTCTTCCGCTTTATTATATTACTAACTGTGCCCAGCGGTTTCACCCGCGTCATCACATATCCGAGGTGCGCGACATGACCTAGTTCAAGCATTTTATAACGGCTAGGGTGTAAGCGTCGTTCGTGCGCCCAGCCAAGTATTGAATTATTTTAATTTTACATTATCTCTTGAACTATGCGTCCAAATAAAATGATATAAAGAACAAAGTTTATCTTCATAAAATTGTCTTGATGATGAAGTGACTTTCGTTCGTAAAGATAAATAGGTCATGCCTAATAATAACGCTCATAAATCACTTTTAAATTTTAATTTTTTTTTTGTCACAAAATACCACATTATGGCTTATGTATAAAAAAATAGACATATGGTATCGCGGACTTTTTTTTAGACGGAGTAAAGGTCTATATTTTTCTAGAACATTGTATTTACGTATCCCTAACGATAACACCAGCGTACGCGGATAAATCATTTCGGGAGTACTTTTTCTTCTGACTTGCTTAACAAATGTCCATATTTAAGGCTAGCTGAGTGATATAGCTTAATGCTAGATAGCCTATATTATTCCACAAGAATCTGGCTATAATATACAAACAGAATTTTTCAAATCGGACTGGTAGTTCCAGAGATTTGCGCGTTTAAACAAACAAAAAAAAACTCTTCCGCTTTATTATATATTATATTATAATATATATAATATTAGTATTAGTATAGATTAGTACATAGGTAATATAAAGGATAGAAATATAAAGGCTATCTAATTTGTTTTATGCGAGGTATTCGCCTGTGCGAGGTGTTCGCTCAGTCACGATCACGATGCCTTACTGTTTATGGCGAAATTCACCGCTTTTTAAAAAAATATTGATTATTGGCATAAAGTCATCATAGCTAAGTCGACCGCCATACGTATTACGTTATACGCATTGCTGACTGTCGACTGCTTCGTTCGTCTAGCGTTCGTAAGCGCGACAACTAATTGGGTTTGAATCCGGGGTCGGACTAAAATCAATTATCGGAGTAGAGATTTGCATCTGTGCTTACGCCAATCTTGCGGACCACGCCACCACCAAGCCACCAACGCCTAACGGTGCTCTGCAAGTAATAAACTTTTTAAATCATAAAAAATGATGACCATGGAGTACACGTGAAAAGATTTTAGCACGATGTTCTAAAATCTTTTTACGTGTATTCCATTTTTACTACAACATAAACTTTTGACAAAAAACAATTGTTGACACGTGACTTTTCACCATAAATTATATTATAAATATATATGTAACATTCGAAATTTAAACATTTATGAGCGACCAGGAGCGAAGAACTTTCAGTTTGCCCTATGTAGTTCACGAGTCTGTGCGCAAGTGCAGTCTATGCTCTCAGTTTTATGGTCCGATTGGATGATAATTGCTATTCGTTCATTACAATATACTATCGTAGTAGTTCTTGTTAAATGGCGCGTCTTAGCGAAGACTTATGTCCAGCAGCTATGGACTGCCGTAGGCTGATGGTGATGATGATAGTGTTTTCCAACATAAAATTTGAATAGAGCGATAATAACTAAAGTCTGTTTATATTTCTTTTAAAAATACAACAACACTGTTCATGTTGAACTTAACGTAACTACGAAAGATATCAATATAATATTTAGTATAATTTTTGTATAATAAATTAAATTTATTCTTTCTCAGGGTTTGGAGATCGTAAATCCGCAAGCAGCAGAAACCCGAGTCAATGAAGCTAACGCAAAGTACTTTTCGAATACCTCGGGTTTCTTGTCCGTTGGCAAGAATGCGACGTGAATGAAGACAGAAACTTTTAACGGAAATATCCTAATGGCATGGTGTTCTGTAATGCTTTATTTCAATAATATATAAGTGAAAAATAACCACATCAAAAATAAAGAAATAAAATATTTGTCTTTAGTTTTACAAGATATTAGCGTGGCTCAACTAGAAGGTCACACTATAGATTAACTTACAATGAAAGCATTGTGAGCCTTACGGTACCCTTACTTACACCAATGGGACTAGTCCAAATGCTCAAGCGATTAAAAGTCATGAGAATTATCTTAATTAACACAATTAAATATAAGTATAATGTAAAGATTTGAATTATATAATTAATGAGAATTATATACAGTACAAACTAAGACTTGTGTGCTTCAAATAAAAATAAAATGTTTTTGCTAAATTTTTCTTATTATGTTCATTACTTTTTAAATCTTTTTGGTGTATTGATAGTCTTTGATTTGTGAACATTTGGGGCCCTCGTGTTCTAAAGGTAAAATAATAATTTTTGTATGGATACTACTACATAAGCCTGTCCACACTTTTTGAAAGTGCAATAGACCAGGGATTCCGCCACAATTGTTCAGTATACCAACTCTCGCCTTCACATGTGCTTGTAAATTAATTTATTCCTTAATTATGCAGGTTTCTTTAATATGGTTATACTTTACCGACGAATTCACGGTTTACGACGACGGACGAATTAGTGCTCCACATTTCAACAAGCAGTTTCAATATTATCCATATAATGTTGGTCGCGACTCGTAAACTATGAAATATAAAGTTTATTTCATATGTTTCTTTTTAAGTATTATGTTTATATTTAAGTTTTTTTTTTTACGTGATAGAGCCATGTTGCAACTATATTAATTGTATAGTTGTAGCACGAATGGGTCGGCTCGACCGGGGAAGCTTTACTGGAAAAATAATGCTTTACTGGAAAAGAGGCATTCCATCTTAGTCCTCGTCCCTGACAATACATTCGCATTTTGATTCGTAGTTGAGGATAGATGTAGATGTCTATGGGCCACAGCAACAACTTACCTTCAGGTGGACTGTGTGGCTTGCTTGTCACCCTTATCCTATATATATATATATTTATGTATTTATATAATATCCTAATTTTACAAAAATATCGCAAAAAAAATCAACTAAAAAAATATTAACTTATAACAATATGTATTTATACGTTTTTTTTAATTCAAGATTGTTTTCAAAGTTATGCATTGGATTCTAATAATAACCTTTGAGAAACGAGCGATGACGATTGGCCTAGAAGGCCTAGATCCTAGAGAGTGTTGAAATGTCCATGCTATCGGGCAATTTAACACGATGTACATGTTATGCAGTAACTACGTTTACAAGGACAACATCTTTTCGAATATTTTTGTAAGAGATTGAGATCAGCTCAATATAAATTAAAAAAAAGTATTTTTACATACAAACAAGACAAAACTCAAAACTTGTAGATATTTGCTGATTTAAAACTACATACAACCATTTTGTAGTTATTCGAATACGTCGTTCGAAATGAGTTTCCATAGTTTCAAAATGGTGCAACTTCCTCCGCGATTACTCAATGGTAGGGTGAACGGCACTCAGTAATTCGTCGTCGCCAAGTTCAGCCAGAGTGGTCGCTTCAAGTCGTTCCGCTGCTATAAGCCACACCTATATAACCTCTTAGTGTCTCCGTGAGTGACCAAGTTGGCTCTTGGACGGACAAAGCCCCAGTCGTGTATTCTAACTTACTTGTATTCAAGAGAAAGCTAATACGACAATGTCAAAGGTAGGATGCAATGTCCGCGAAACAGGTGCAGTCATATCACATTTCTTATGTGAGTAGCACAAAAATATTAGTATCAACTAATTTGAACCCAATGCACTACTGATATGGCGGATTGTTACTTGTGAGCGACGTAAAAAGACTAAAGTAGAATATTATCCAGAACTGCAAGTTTTTGCCACTTTTGTAATAAATATTAAAAGAAATCGTTAATGTATAGGTGTATTTACACGAACGATATTATATACAAGTACATATTCCTATCGTAACTTTTCAAATGCATCGAGGAAAACCTATTCCATAGTATATCAGCAGCACCATTAGCACCGCTTTTGCCAGCATAAAATCTCGTATCTATACAAATAAATGAAATTGAAGTGTCTGTTTGTAATGCCAAAATTACAGTTTTTTTACTAAATGCATATGAAAGCAAATACGGTACTTATAACTAAAATACAATTTTTAAAATTTTTGCCTGTCTGCTTATTTGTCACGGCTAATCTCCGAAACGGCTGGACCGATTTTGACGGGACTTTCACTGGCAGGTAGCTGATTTTATAAGGAGTAAATTTGGCTACATTTATTTTAGAAAAATAATTAGGGTTCCGCGCAAAAACATAAAAACCCTAACACGCGAGCGAAGTCGCGGGGAACAGCTAGTGTTATCTATACATATAATAAAACTGTAAATAGCAGATGTCTGTACATTTTATATTTTTGTAATAAAAGTGATTGAGGGGTACTAAAAATAAGTAATTAAATACATTTCTAGCATTTTTAGAATTTTCTGTCTGTCTGTCTGTCTGTCTGTCTGTCTGTTTGTTTGTTAACGTATCACGTATAAAGTACTAATTTATATCATAAGAATTGTTAAGGAAATTATAAAGTGTATCTTCGGGTTACATTTAGTCTTTATTTCATTAAAATCAGTTCATTCCATCAAAAGTTATGATAAATATTCTGAAGTATGGGTAGGGAAGTATAGGTACGAATTTGCTCAACGGTGGCTTTGTTTGAGTCATCAAGTGCATTTTAAACTAATATCGTATCATAAATCATAGTTAAATTATGTAAAATAATGATATAATTATGTATATCTAAAACGCAGTAAACAAAAGTATTAAAGAACGTATTAAATATATTATACAAAAATATATTAACTTTATTAACTAAATCTGAAGCACAATAGTTAACCCATTTCTTCGATAGATGGTGGTGTGGCATAAATGTGATACAAAAAGGCAGGTTAAAATTTATTCCTGTAGTTGAGTTTCATATTTGCTTCTAACCTTTATATTAATGACACGCTGCCCTACTGCGTGTTGACAATCTCATTTATTTTTTATTTTTTTACCGCCGAGTACTCTATGTGGTAAATCAAATTTTAAGAGCTATTAACAATTTCATTTTTCGGCGAGGATCAAACTTTCTTTTTTGCTTACTATGCAGGCACTGATTTATAAGTTCTTTTATGTTTTTTATTGTTTCAATCGTGTGAATTAATCTCTTATTTTTAGAATTGATGTTAACAGCGCCATCTCTCTTAAATCTATACATATAATAAAAATGGTAATAACATGTTATGTCTGTTTCTGAATATTGTATAGTATATTAATTTGCGACTAAAATCATTATTGGGACTGTAAATCATTAAATAAGTACATTTTTATAATTTTTAGAATTGTACTATCTGACGGTCTGTCTGTTTGTTTATGGACGCATGACGTTTTGAGTAAACATCTTTTTTTTTTCAATGAAATCCTTAAGAAAATCATAAAGCGTATTATCAAGTTCATTTAATCTTTGTTTTATTGAAATTGGTTAATTCTATCGAAAGTCATGATTATTATTTTGAAATGTAGGTTCGAATTTGTTTAATGGCGCCACAAAATCCCAAAAATAGTAATAAAAAGATTCGTGTGTAAAAAAAACGTTCTATTATAATATATTTCGTATCGTTCTATTATAGTACTTAAAACACAGTAAAAATATGTTTTCCTTAAATTAAAAAAGGATGTTTTCTCACAAAGAACGTAATAGATGGCGTTGTACAAATTACAACCTTTTCTGAATTGCGGTGTTAAGATTTTTCGCAGGTGAATCGTATTGAGACTCACTGTAATAATTTATGTCCATGAGCCTGACGAAGCTGTAAGCCTGTAAGATATATATACAGAGGTATTGAAATATTTAATTATTCAACAAAACTCCTCGACTAAAACTAAAAGTAGCAAAATTGCAATAAATGTCGTGATGGTGATATTGTTTTATAGCCAGAATCACTCTAATACCAAATAACTTTTTTTTCAGTTTTAAGTAAAGTTGCAGCCTATTTACGTCCCACTGCTGGGCACAGGCCTCCTCTCATTTCTGAGAGGGTTTTAGGGCAAGGAAATGTCCACCGCGCTGCCCCAATACGTGTTGGCGAACTTCACATGTCATCGAAATATTATTTTTTATTTCTCAAACATGCAGGTTTCCTCACGATTTTTTCCTTCACCGCCGAGCACGTGGTAAATCAGCACTTAAAATTGCAATTGACAATTTCATTGGTGTCGGCGGGGATCGAACCCGGGTTGCTCGAGTACTGTGAAGCTTACAGCGAGCGCTAACCATCTGAGCTACCACGGCTCAGGCTTCAGTTTTAAGATAGGGATAATAACATCGATGTTGGCATCGCTAGCTCAACATCGATGTTCGATGTTTAGGCCACTCAAAACATCGATGTTGACCATTATCGATGGTTTTTGTATATGTGTAGATAGTTACACATTGTTTTAAAATTATGTGGGTATACACAGCAAGGGAAAAGTAACAATTAACTTGAATATCAATTTACGTAGAATAGTTATTATGCGACAACCGACAACGACACTACAAAATAAAGCGAAAGCAGTGACCATTGTGACATTACAGGAGACACTTGACAATTAAGTTTGACTCACCATACTGACATTTTTTTAGATTAACGATGCGTTCAGAAATTCTGAATTATTCAAAATTTTTAATCTTCAGAGCAGATGCAAGATTTATTTGATATTGATTTCGCGAGTTCGCATTGTTTGCAAGTTCCCAATTATCGATTATGGGTTCATTGAAGTCGATGTTTCGATGTTTGACATATGTCAACATCGATGTTAAAACATCTAAGTTTTAATTTTTAACATCGATGATCATCTAACATCCCTATTTTAAGTGTGTTTCCCACTCAGCGTGTGTTATGCGACGATCGTAAATAAAGCGCAAGGTCAAACTTTACGCGTCAGTACTGATTGTTTTGCACATGGCCAGCTCTATATTGCTTTTTCTCGCGTTAGTAGTCCCCGTAACCTTTTTCTGTACGCCCCGGCTAAGTCTACTTCTATCGTCGTTTACACAGAAGCTCTATCATAAACGACTTAGAACTTTGAGAATATCGATTTATTTTGTTACCACTTATTCATAGAGTAATGATATAAATCGGTTAATATTCTCTTACCCTAAACGTCAAATTCTTTAAGTAAAACCTATATTCGCGAGCTACGCCGCGGGCACAGCTAGTAATATAATATATGTATAATATGAGTACGGACGCTTTAAGCTATTTTTACTGTTTAAAATACAGTTGATGGAAAGCATCTGAAAGAACAGAGATAGAGTATAATTACAAACTATGAGGTATTCCGTCTTGGTTATCGAAGGTGACAATACAACTGTACTGCCTTCTTTGTTTGAAATTGGACTGCAGGTATCCATAGTCTGCAGTAGCCACTTATCGTCAGGTGAACTTTATGTTCGATTGTCACTTAAGTTTAAAAAAAAACTCATGGCTCAATAAAATGAAATAAATTTCGAGAAGATTAACAATATTAATTATAAAGCTTCTGAAACAAAGGAATAAAACTTAATCCTACTTATGCAGAAAAGGGTTTGAATGACTTACAAATTCATCTTCGTCAATATATTCTGAAACGTAGTGATTATATTCTCTCTTAGACCATTGGTTTCTCTTTGATATATTTTATTTTTAAATACGACGTTCGGCACGTGTTTTTAATAAATAATAACCCCAATAAACATTAATCTCTATCTACTGCAGTATTACAAAACAAAAAACTAACTACGGATATCCTTTAGAGCAGACCATTTTAAACATGATCTATTTTAAACTAGGTACTCGGATTTGGTTGTCTAATATCCAGTGAGTTTTGTTTAAATTTAGGAATTTCAAACCGTTAAACCAAAAACTTCGTATTCGCCACGGCTCAGGTAGAATGTTAAGTTCTATTCCCTCGCTTTATTTTCAAATCGACGAGTAGGACAGGCCACGTAACTTAAAAATATTATCGCAAATTGGTTCAAACAGTATCGATGCAATAGTAGATATCGATATGGCGGAAAAGACAAACTAACTTTCCGATGAGCTGGAAACTTGAAATTTTGAATATAACTTAAGAATATTATCATATAAACGTGGTATTTTTTTTTTAATTTCACTTGTTTAAATATGAGTTCTGTTACCGAAGCGTGCCTGGTATACGTGGTACAACAATGTTGCAGCTATATTACGTTTGTAGCACGAATGGGTCGGCACAACCATGGAAGGACCATGCTTTCACAAAATACCAACGTAAAATAGCAGATTAAGAGTATTCCTTGAAAATTAACCGTAGTTTTGAGGGCGTGGCTTATCCCTTTGTCGATGAAGCTCACGGACGACTGAGGTAGTGTCAAAATGAAAGTGATGCAATTACTTCATGTACACGAATTAACGCGCTCGAAAATAAACTAAGTAAGCGCCAAACAACATTTTTTTTAAGAAAACATCGTTATGGATTAAAAAAAATTGTTTATTTTTTTAATACATATCGTATTCAAACTCACTAGGCCTTGGCCTTGTCAGTTTGAATAGTCTCATGTAGAGGATGTCATGGTTGAATAGAGACAAAAAGTTACCATTACACTCCTAGGGCGTCAAAATGGCCAAAAAATAAAAAACTCTTATTTCGGTTATAACTTCGCCTCCTTCGGAGGTTCTTACAGTCTTTACTTCCCGCATACCACTTGCTTGAACTTAGATATCATTATTTACTATGCTTTAAAATAATTACATGAAGTTATTCGTAAAAATATTGTGGCGGAATTCAGAAATATAACTAATTAGGGACTATTTTACAATTTTTTTCCTATAGAGAAAATTACATGTTATCGTGTTTTCTTCATTATTTTTTACATCTCTAAGGGAGTAAGAGTAACTAACGAATTCGAACGAACGATAAATTGCAATTGAACATCTCTAAAGGTAAATCTATTTCATTCTACAAAAACGTAAAAATTTACAATGAGGTACATATCCCTTCATAACAACCCCTTAGAAAAAGTATAATTAATAAAAGATTTAGGCATCCTTTACGAATCAAATCTGAACTTTAATGGATATATGTCACATAAAGCGTAGGTATCAAATAGACGGAATTATTGCACGAACATTTAATTGTTTTAAAAAAATCCTCCTTTTACTTACTACTTTTTAAATTACTTGTCAAACCACAAATTGAATATGCAACGCAAGTATGGAACCAATATTATAATAAATATAGTGAGCCTCTAGAAAGGTTACAACCAAAGTTTCTTGATTTTATAAATTATAAACGTTTCCGCGCTAGATCATCTTATCGCAAGAAGTTCTTAATTCAAACTTTAAAAGCATGAAGAATATACTTTAATCAAATCCTATTATTCAAAATAATTCGAAATGATTTAGATTATAACGAACTACTTAACAAAATACATTTCCGTGTCCCTAGCCGTTCTCAACGCATTAGATATAATATTATATATACACACATAAATTGTTTGCGCCTAAATAAAACTAATGCAAGTGAACGCGCTCCATTATGACGCAATAAGAAAGTATATACAATAGGTATTTTTCAAATATTGACCTATTCACTTTATCACATTTACAATTACGTAAGAATGTTCTAAGAGGTTGTTAGACATTCAATAGTATTTCAAAATATTTCACAAGATAAATTGGTTATTGTTAGCTTTTTTTCCCTTTTGTTCTAATTTTGACATCTTCATGTTACTGAGTATTGTCAACTACAATATATTTGATTTCCTTTTTCAGTTATACTCTTGCGTTACGTCAGTTATACTTTTCAGTATACTGTGCATTTATTGTTATTGTTACATAATTACTAATCAATTGCTATCCGTTAGTCTCGCTTCTTGTACTATTGTTTATTCTGTGGTCTCGCTAAAACTCAAAAACGGCTCGACCGATATTGATGATTTTTGTGTGTTTAAATGGGTCCCTACTCCCTAGATGGTTTAGTTTTACATATGCACTCGGTAGGTGGCGCTGTTGTCCCGATTCAGAAATCACCCGTGCGAAGCCGGGGCTGATCGCTAGTATTATTAATAAATTCAATAAATTGTTATTTGGTTTAAGCATTATTACGAGTATGTAATAATTGTTTGTTGTCCTGAATGATGGTAAGTGGCCCGTTGACAGGTAGGTACATCTATCCTAACTATATCATATATCCTAGGTATATCTGAGAAATGTGAGAAATCTGGGAGGGAAATGGTTTTTTGATTCTTGTCCCTCACCATACGAAACACGAGCATTATTATGCTGTATTACCCTCATATTCTATGCAAGTGTGGTTCTGCTGACACATTTGCGCTGCAACCACAATACGCTACATGCGTGGCTGCTCAACAGACTATAATATTCCACAGCTGGGCATCTGCCTTTGCCACTCGTAAGTTAGGGTGCTTATCGCTGCGGATGAAAGGTGGATTTACTATCGCACTATCAAAATTATCGTTTTTAGCCGCTGCTTCCTCTTACGAATCTAGATAGGTATTATGTGAGCCGAATGTTTTGAGGTTGTTGTTACAAAATATCTTCCAAAGATTTTTTTCCCCGCCTTTCCCCTTTGTCGGCTTTTACACAGAACACACATATCTTCTCTTTTTCAGAACAAATCTATACAAATAAATAAAATAGAAGTGTCTATTTGTAATGTCAAAATAACAGCTTTTTACTAAATGCAAATGACAATATAATCGGTACTTCTAACAAAAACAATTTTTATTAATTTATGTCAGTCCGTCTGTTTGTTCCGGCTAATCTCCAAAACGCCTGGACGGATTTTGACGGGACTTTCATTGGCAGATAGCTGTTATAAGGAATAACTTAGGCTACTTTATATTTTAGAGAAAGAATTATGGTTCCGCGCAAAAACATTAAAACCCATAAAATTCTGAACAAAATCCGATTCAAATAGGGAAGTACTAAAACGTATTTTATGCGAACGGAGTCGCGGACACAGCTAGTATGGAATAAAGGATGTGACGACGCCACGGCGTGCCTAGCCTACGACATGATATCTACACAAACTTGTGAGTTTAAGTATATTTTTTCTATAGATATTTATTTTAATGTTAGGTACTTCTTGTCGTCACTTTTGAAAAGTATATGTGGATATGTCTAATGTATATTACACAATTTGAAATGCATTGACCGGCGCTTACACGCTACCATTTGCGTTGGTGTTGCTAAATTAGATTAGCACACAGATCTTGTTTACTATGCATAAAATAATTTCGTTGATAGGTAACAATTATATGGTGCCGTTTATAATAAATCATTAGATAGTTTACTTACTACTATTAGATTATATAAATAAGTAATTGTGTTATAGTGAATGGAATATTTTAATCTTATTGGTAGTTTGACTGCAGTCATTAATATCTCATTTTGATTTGCTATTAATGTTACATGATATTGTTATATGATATCTTTCTAATGTAATAGCTAAGTTGAAGAGATTATCGGTCTGTGGGGTCCACGTAGGGTTGCCACCCGTACTATAATATATAGTATCGTACTATAATATATAGTCAATTGTACTAGATATTATAGAAAAATAATATAGTACGAAAAAACTATATTTTTCCCCTAATTCAAATTTCGCGATTTTTTATATTAACTGTGACTGGAAGTCTGGAACGAGTAAGTTTACGGAAATAATATTTCCGTCATGAACTTAAATGGAAAGAAGAAAGAAATAGATAGTAAATTTAATTGAAAATGAATTGTTAATTTATTTTAAAATTAATCTAAATTGCTCAGATTCCTATAATTATTTTAAAGGTTGATGACCAAAGTGAAGAGCAATAACAAATTTATATAGAAAAATGCAAAAAGATTAATAATAAATCTCTACTTGTTTGTCCTAAATTTCCCAAAAGTACTATATTTTTACGTATTTTTTCGCAAAAATACTACATATATTTATTTAAAAAAAGTGGCAACCCTACGTCCACGCGCGGTGAAGTTTCTATAGGAACGGTCTCCGCAACTATCGTCGCCGCCGTGATAAGAGGGTTCGTTTTTTTCTGCCGACTTCCAAAAAGGAGACGATACTCAATTCGACTGTATATTTTTTTTATCTGTGTTACATCATAACTTTTTACTGGGTGAACTGATTTCAATGATTCTTTTTTTGTTTGAAAGCTGGTACTTCTCGTGTGGTTCCATATAAATTTGATCAAGGTCAGAAAAATAGTTTTTGAGTTATTCTTAATAACTTATACTGAAGTTGGCTGTACAAAATTTTTAATTTTTTAATGTCTCACTAAAAGGCCAAGTATAGCCCATTCAACGAAAAAGTCATTAGGTAACATATTGTCAACTTATTGCTTACACTTGCGAGAAGGTTATAGGCATAGTACAATTAACTTATAGTGGGTGGCGCGCGTATCGTACCTACCGACAAATTTATTTGAATGTTATACTTATATCATTCAAATTCAATGAATTTAATATATCATTCCTAATTAAACAAATAACTATTCCAAATTTAAAACGATATTTCCACAATTATTTCTTCTGTGGCAGCAACGCGCCGGGTACCAGAATGTTATCTCAATATAAAAAATATACCTATACTTACAGCTGCTTTACAAAACAGCCGTCATAAGTAAGATGAAACTAAATGCCCTATTTACTGCCTAGTAATTGTTCCTGTGTGTAATTGCGTGAATAAAGTGTTCTACCTCGAGTACACGTTTATTTGTTCTTAACTGCATAACATCCAACGTCTGTTACTTCAGTTCAAGGACGACATGTTACGTTGATCCGTCAGTAGCTGCCAAGATAATTAACATTGTTTTTCCGTTATGGCTATTACGTGCACTTTCGAGATGATGCATGTTGAAGAATTTCGTGGACAGACGGTTGAAAAATGAAAGTTAATTGATTATTTTGAATGTTTTTTTTTTGTTCTTTTTAGGATACTGAATTCAGGTGACATTGTGGCTTAGAAATCGTTTGGTTTCCATAAGTCTACGACTATGCGCTTATTTTGCTTTTGGATAGGCATCTATTATAATCTATCGCAAAAGAGGGCCGTACGTAGGGTTGCCAGATCGGAAGACCAAAATATCTGGACAAAATTTGAAAATGTCGGGATTTTCGGGTTGTTGTCGGGAGAAATAAATGTTAAAACATAACATAATAAACACTCACGCCTGTCACCCATAGGGGTAGGCAGAGACTATGGACTTCCATTTGGCACGATCCTGACACACCTCTCTCGCTTCCTCCACATCCATATACTTACGCATACACGCTCGTCGGTTAAAGGTACTCTTGATTTGGCCCATTTTCAATATATCGCCAATTTGGTCGATAAACTTTCGCCTAAGACGACCCTTCCCGACTCTGCCGTTCACCTCTGCAACATAAATTTGCTTTGTCACTCTTTCCTCATTCATTCTTTCTACATGACCAAACCACCGAAGCATTCCTTTCTTAATCCTGGTCACAACATGATCTTACAAACCACACTCTTCTCTTATTAAACAATTTCTCACTCTGTCATTCAGATTCATCCATAACATACTCCTTTATGACCGCATTTCTACAGCATTTATTCTACTCTCGTGCTTCTTCTGCCACACCCAACTTTCCCTACCATACATTAAAGTAGGTACTAACACAGCATTGTGAATTGCCATACGTGCCTTTTTGGACACATTCTGTTTTTTCATAATATAGTGTAGAGCCCCATTCACTCTATTTCCTGCGTTCACTCGTCGTTCTATATCCTTATCATATCTACCATCTCTGCTAAACACATATCCCAAATACACAAACTCATCTACTTGCTCTACCAACTCCCCTTCTATTCTTATTTCACAAATCGTTTTACTTTCTTCTCTTTCAAAAACCATAACTTTCGTCTTACTTGCGTTCACTTTCATTCCCTTTTCTTTAAATGTCCTGTTCATTAATGTAACCATCATTTGCAACTCGGCTGCCGACGACGCAAGTATCACTTGATTATCGGCGTACAAAAGGCATTTGACGGTTAACTCACCCATTCTTAACCCGCATTCTTCTACTGTCAAATTTTCCAAACAACTGTCCATAAATTGGTTGAACAGCCGCGGGGAAGCAACACAGCCCTGTCTGACACATTTATGGATGCCAAACCAGTCCGAGTAGGCCCCGTTGATCCTGAAACAAGCACTAGAGTCCCTATATAGAGACTTCAATGCCTGTATCAAGCCAGCGCTCAACCCAAATGAGTTCAGTGTTTGCCATAACACATCCCTGTCCACTCTATCATAAGCCTTCTCCAAGTCCATGAACGCACAAAAAACTTTTTGGTTTTTGGCCAAAATCTTCTCCGCGATCATGCGCATGGAAAAGACCTGAACCGTACGTCCCATTCCCTTTCTAAATCCCGCTTGCACATCCCAAATTTTTCCATCAGTTTCTTCCATAACTTTTTCAATTAGTACCTTAGCATACAGTTTTCCCACAATGCTAAGAAGGCTGATACCACGGCAGTCCTGCTGTGATCCTTTTCCTTTATATATTGGGACTATCACGGCTTTGCACCAGTCTCCCGGTACCCGCTTAAGTTCCTAACATAAATTAAACAAGGTGTACAGCAGGTCTGCCACCACTCCTCCAGCCCTTAGCATTTCGAGAGATACTCTATCATAACCGGCTGCCTTACCTGCTTTCATACTTTTCATTGCTTTCATTATTTCATCTATACTTATATCTCTATCTATTTCCTCTTCTTTCGGAATTTCAATTTCATTTAATTCAAACGTCTTATCACTCATAAACACGCTTTCAAAGTATTCCTTCCATCTCCTTAAACTCTCGTATAGCATTCATTCTAGGCTGTTTTGAATGTCCCCTGGTAGTTCTTACGAGTTTCCAGAACATTTTAATGTTTGCCTGGAAGTTATCATATATTCTTCTATCATTCTTATCCGTTCTTTCTTGCTTTTTCCTTTCAACTACTTCTTTTATTCTCTTATTTAGGTGTCTAAAGACTGGCTTTTTCCTTTCAATATCATCATTCATACTGCTAGAATTACTAGCCTTGGTTGCTAGTAAATCTAGCCATGCTTTCTTCTTTGCATCAACTTCCATCCGTACCTCATCATCCCACCATAACGTGTTATTTTTCCTTTCATTCGTTCTCTTACTTACACCACATACTTCGGTGGCTGCATCCACTAAACCTTTCTTGACATTATACCACACAGTTTCCAAGTCTAAATCATTCATACACAATTCAGCCATACCACTTATATTTTCTCTCAATCTACATTTGAACTTCTCTTTCACACCTTCATCTTTTAACCTCTCTGTTCTTATACGCTGTAACGCAGTTGGTAGACACAGATGTCCAATGCCTCCAACGTCTGAAAAGACCATTAATTCAGCATAAGACCAAGTAATGATCCGTCCCTACGTTAGAGCCCCGGTAAATCCTTGTTTCTACCACCGCGCTCCTCATTCTTTCATCAACAATTATGAAATCTATCATACTTCTATCATCATCTCTTTCCCATGTATACGTGTGAATCTTCTTATGACGAAAGAAAGTGTTCGTCACAAAAAGATTCTTTTCTACGCATACGGCGAGAAGGCTTTCACCATTCTCATTTATACTTTCATCACCAAACGTTCCCAATATCCTTTCATAACCAAGCCTCCTCACCCCAACCCTTCCATTAAAATCGCCTAATATCACAATATTTTCATTAACCTTGCATTTCATTAGCACCATCCTTACCAACTCCCAAAACTGCTCTGGATATAAGTGGGCTTAGACATGTCTGGGGCGTAAACCCCTAAAACAAACAACTTCTTTAAGCCCACTTTCATTCATATCCATAGCAGTCTCTGGCTTACACATTCATACTCTTTCACACAATGACCCATTCTTTCTGAAAGAATGATACAGACTCCCTGGCATGCCCGCTTGGTCTCGTCTACACCAGACCAGTACGCGGTATACATGCCATGTGTAGTGGCATCCTTTCCCGTCCGTTTCGTCTCATTTACACATAACACGTCTATTCCTCTATCATGCATCATATCGCATACTTCATCCATCTTATCATTCATTCCTCCACATACATTCAATGTAGCTAGACGGGCTTTCGCAATCCACTGTTAATGAAATGTTGTAAATGTTAAAAATAAAAATGTAAAACAAAAATATTATTTTTTAAATTAATGGGCTACAATACAAATTAACTTAACATTGTTGACAGATAATTAATGTAACTACACTTAATTTTGAGGTTGCCACAGGTATTTGGCATTGGACTTTACTGAATCCACCAATTTGGATCCTTTAGTGGTATTCAGAAAAGATTTAAAATTTAAACAATTTTCCTCAAAGTTCATTCTAATTAGTAACCCAGCTTTTATTAAATCAATAGCCATACGATTTCTCTCTTTAGTATATAAATTATTTAGTAAACTTAATACCCTTTCACAATAAGCATTGCTTACAAGAATTGACAACATAAATGATATAATTTTTTTTAAATTTCATAATTTCGTTTTGGTTGCATTTCAATTTTAAATTATTAACATTTCGAGGAGCTGTTTGTCTGGAGATTTTGAGTTTTATCGGGAGTCGGGAGATCATTTAAAATGTCGGGAGAATCCAGACGAATCCCGACCATCTGGCAACCCTAGCCGTACGGGCGGGCGGCGGTCTTGGCTTGGCGAACTTAAATTGTAGTCTCTCAGAGAAAAATAAACATATTTAGAATAGAAAATAATAGAATATTACATAATACTTATTGAAAGTAATTTTTTTATTGGAATAAAGTTTTTTATCGTACCGGTCCGTATTTGACAGATGGGGGCTTTGCGAGAAAAAGTGTAAGATTTTTTCGTCACGACCCCTTTTCTATAGTGCGAGCGAGATGGAATAATATCCATCTCCCTCGCACTTTTCTATCTTGCCATGAAAGAAATTTTTTAAATGACGCTTCATTTTAATAGACGCTAGTAATTCATTTGTTAATCAATAATACCTATAATACGTTTATCAATAATAATATACTACGAAAGCAACTTCATTCCAACCGAGTATTCCACGACACGCATGTTTTTTACCACTGGTTTGGACAATATTTCTGTGCTGGCAAGAACTAGCAAGAAACCTTTAGGGACTTTTTTAAGCATATTTCACTTTACAATAATTTTATTTGTACAAATTTTATATGAGTTTTAATAGAACCAGCATGGTGGCGATCACCTCATTTCCAGGGTTTTTTTTTTCATTTATGTATTCTTCGATATTATAATAACCCTTCTTGTACAAGTTTTCTTTAATAAAACATTTAAACTTATTTATTGACAAATTTTGTACATTTTCTGGGATGTTGTTGTAAAAGCGTATACATTGCCATGTTTGTTCCTAGTATTTAAAGTATGAACATCTTTATTCTTATCAAAGCTATTTATATTTTTATGTACATATGACCACCGATGCATTTATAAAAATGTAAATATATGTACCTAGTGGACATTAACTTAAAAACTTTAAAAGTCATATGTATAAAATTATAAACTTTAAAGGTTATATTTAAAAAATCAAATTATTTTGTAACATTTATTCAAATCTATACACTCTACCAATTAAATAACTTCATTGAAATAACAAAAATAGTATTTGTATTTCAACAAATTAACAAAAATAGTCTTTACCAGCAGGTAAGTAAGTACCTAGTACCTAATTTTATGTATCTAAATGAACTCGTTTAACTCGGTTTCATTGGTCATGTGCTAACTACCTATATAGAATTACTTAAATGTTTCAACGAAGGTAACAAATAACTACCTTGTTTCATACATATTCTGTATTAAATCTTACGCTCACTTACCGCTTTCTGCTTTAGTAACTTACCAACATATTATAAATGAACGAGTGCCTCACAATTACCGAGGCGATTCCAAAATGCGAAATAAAATTAAGTAAGCATTTACATAGAAAACGCATTCTAATTTATCATAGCACAACACGCAAGTTTTCTTATTTTCTATTAAATAGAAAACAAATTATAATATGCAAGCTTGTACGAAATATATTAAAGAAGAGAAGCACTATTTTGTTGTGTAGTGGCGGGTGTAAGAATATCCACTACAATACATCGCAGGGTCCCGTGGGTGTCGTAAGACGTGACGTAGGATAATTTAGAATTAAAAATTTTGTACAGCCGACTTCAATATAAGTTATTAAGAATAACACAAAAACTATTGCTCTGACCTTGATCAAATTCATATGGGACCACACGAGAAGTATCAGCTTTCATATAAAAAAAGAATCATCTAAATCGGTTAACCCAGTAAAAAGTTATGAGGTAACACACATAAAAAAAACATACAGTCGAATTGAGTACCGTCTCCTTTTTGGAAGTCGGCAGAAAATAAACCAGGACATGTACAGCAGCGTCTTCCTTATTACAATAAAAAAAAAAAATCTGCGGTTGCCAACTCGCCTGCTAAGCGTGGCAGCTATGACAAGTTACCCCTTATAAGGCAATCTATGGGGGAGACCTTTGTCCAGTAGTGTGCTTTGATAGGCTGTTACGGTAACGGTAATACTAATTTTCCATTATAATAATACTTGTTCGTTATTTATTTGAAGATTATTTTTAATTCATAAATACTATAGAAGTTTTTCATATCATTTACTTTGTTCGTGCTTTTTTATTATTTTTACCAATAGGGATACATACGGGAAAATCTATAAGCGACGTGAGGTTTGCATTTTGCACTCGAAGTGTGCGTGAGACCGCATAAAAGACGGCCAGTCTTAACGGACAACATTCCTACGTGCTTTGAATTTAAATCCAAGGAAAATACTAAACCAAAAGGATATACGACTATGCGCTTTGTTCGCATTTCGAGTTGAAAATGATCTGAAATAAAAAAATTGAGATATAAATGTCTCCTTTAACAAACGATTATGAAATCGATCAGTGCGGAACGGATCGCAGATGTAGTTACATTACGTGATGTCGTGTAGATAAGACCCACCCGTCAAGAAAAGAACGTTAACGGTTCATTGAAATCGAAAGAGTGAACTCGCTGAGGATTGAATACTTATTAGGGTTCCGTACCCAAAGGGTAACCAACGTCTCACCATTAACATCTCACCATTGACGTTATTCCCACCACCGGTCTGGGTGTTTCACTGGCTATACTTCTATCGGAAGCCATAAAGTTTTTTATGGCAATCCCCATAGTAATTATAACTATGTAATTATGACTGTAATATAAAGTCCCCGATCTTGAATGCGGTAATGTCTTTTTAGGGTTCCGTACCCAACGGGTAATCAATGGGACTCTTTTGCTAAGCCTCCGCTGTCCATCCGTCTGTCTGTCAGCAAGCTGCATCTCATGATACGCATTAGGTAGACACTTGAAATTTTCATAGAATGTGTATTCCTGTTGCCGCTATAACAACAAATAATAAAAATAAATTAAAAGTTAATGGGGGCTCCCCTACTAGAAGCGTGTTTTTTACCTACATTTATAATAAATCTTGTACAATGGTACGGAACCCTTCATGCGCGAGTTTGACTTGCACTTGGACGGTTTTTTAGCTTCTCGGTTTATGAAGAACAGGTTCCGACTAACATCCCAAGACAAGTGGACCGCGAGACTGCCGCGCAGTAATCCACCGGCCGCTGGTGTGTTTGCTCGTGCATATACGGACGGGAAAGAGACGTGACGGTTGGCGCTAACTTGTTTTACAACCGGCGGTTGTTTTTCAACATATTATGATTAAATACATCAAGTGATTTAACGTTAATTTTAAAACGACGTTCAATGACGAAACCTGTAAAACTGTGTTAGTGTTTGTGCAAGCAGAAAGTCGATTCAAATCTGATATGCTGTAAGAGAACTGATTATCTAGCTGATTGCAGCTATGGCTAGTTTCGAGGATCTCGCTTTCGACTGGTCGACACTCTGCCAGGAGTGCCCCGAATGTTGGACACCTTCAGGTGAGTGCCCTTTGATGGTAGTTAAAAAGAATACCAAGTAGCGAATCGACGCAACTTAATTTTTAATCAATTACCATGAAACTATTGCAAACACTACCAAAACATTCCTGCAATGGAGAAGGGTTTTTATTTTAATTTGTCTTCGTTCTCCTTATATAAAACTTACTATTCTAAAAATATAAAAACGGGTAGTATGAAGCATTTTATGATATTATGTTTGTTTCTATTCTTATCACAATTAGTACGTTACGCGTCATCGGCTTAAAATTGGTATCTTTAAAATCAATTTCTATGCAAGTTCAAGGTCTATTTTATTTAATAAGTGTTGGCGATTATTTTTATCATTATTAACTTTATGTACGTTTGCATCTGATGTGATAAAGGAAAAATTGTTATTAAAAACTTTAAAGGCTTTAATAAGATTGACATTTTCCTTGTGTAGGTTCTAACCCTGCATTAAAACTAAATTTTAGGTTGGTATTATACGCGCAACTTCTTCCAGTAATCTTCTTAATACCTACTTGTATAAAAGTACATTTTAATAATCGTCTTCATCATCTATCATTAACTGGTTGCAAATATTCCATTAAACACCAGTCTGTCCCAACTTAGAGAATTCACTGCAAGGGGCAAGGGTTACGATGGGCTAAGAATTAATCGAAACATTTTAGTATTCGGTGTCTGTTACCTACGATATTTTGTAACAAACCCAATTTAATATTTATTCAATCAAGGGGTCATTTCGCTAATACCTATTATGTGTTTTTGGATGTATTTATGTCGATTTCCAACCTAATAAAATAAAATCTGATAAATTAACAAGAATGCGTTAAAATAATATGTTAATATTCGTATTTTCCAATAACATGAAGCCGTAATATTGCTGTAGCCTATTTGTAAAAATAAGATATTGTCAGAAATTACTCACAGGACTAAAACATTAAATAATGCTAGATGCTATCTATCAGTTGAAATATTTTAAAAGTTGTAATATTTTGCAAACCGTACAATAGGTTCCAATAGTGTAGGTATTTCAGACTGCTTTAGATTTTCGATTACATCTAATCAAACTATCAATGGATTGATACAAAAAACTTGAAGTTAATCTTTACTATTTTTATATTTCACTAGATTTTGAATAGTTTACTAAAATCATTATACTATGCAAAGTCTTCATACTCAAACTTTTTATTTAGTAGTTTTTTTTAATGTAATGCTAGAAATTGAAAATTTTCTTTTGCCAGTTAAATGTAAAGAGGCAGCCGGCATGTCTAATGTTTACATCACGTTTAAAAGCCGAAGTGATAAAACTAGTTGCAGCCGATTTAACGACCGAAAGCATATGATATCAAGTAGGAAACTATTATCATTATGCAGGTTAAAATCTTCAATTTCACTCTCACTTTTGAGTGCAGTCAATTTGTGTAGTTGATGCGTAGATTTCGCTTTGCTGCAGTCAGTGTCAACAGTTATAGATTTGAAAATTATACGTATAAATATTAACAATGGTTGTTTTTCTTCGAGAGACGCTGCAATAAATTCCTTGTTGTAGAGGAGGAGTGAGTAGGTATGTGTAGGCCCGCGCGTAATAGCATAATTCTTTTAAAGAATAATGCTATTACGCGCATTATAACAGAGTAAATCTATATAAATAAAATGATAGAGGTTTGCAGTCGTGCACGCAAACTACTGGATAGATTACAATTAGGTTATCTAAGGTTTACTTCTTAGACACTTGGACTGACTGTTAGACATCTTCATCTATACTAATATAATAAAGCGGAAGAGCTTATTTGTTTTTTTGTTTGTTTAAACGCGCTAATCTCTGGAACTACCAGTCCGATTTGAAAAATTCTTTTTGTTTATTATAGCCAGATTCATGTGGAATAGTATAGGCTATCTAACATTAAGCTGTATTACTCAGCTAGCCTTAAATATGGATATTTGTTAAGCAAGTCAGAAGAAAAAGCACTCCCGAAATGATTTATCCGCGTACGCTGGTGTTATGGTTAGGGATACGTAAATATAATATTCTAGAAAAATATAGACCTTAACTCCGTCTAAAAAAAGTCCGCGATACCATATGTCTATTTCTTATTCATAAGCCATAATTTGGTATTTTGTGACAAAAAAATATTGAACATTTAAAAGTGATTTATGAGCGTTATTATTAGGCATGGCCTATTAATCCTTACGAACGAAAGTTACTTCATCATCAAGACAATTTTATGAAGATAAACTTTGTTCCTTATATCATGTTATTTGGACGCATAGTTTAAGAGATACTGTAAAATTAAATTAATTCAATACTTGGCTGGGCGCGCGAACGACGCTTAAACCCTAGCCGTTATAAAATGCTTGAACTAGGTCATGTCGCGCACCTCGGACACGTGATGACGCGGGTGAAACCGCGGGGCACAGCTAGTTTGATATAAAGTTATTAAAGTTTTAAGAAACAACGATTTATTATAAGCACTACACTACGTGTTCAGTGATGTGGGTAAGCAACGCGGACGAAGTCGCAGGTATCAGCTAGTAATGAAATAAGGCAACATCTTGCATAATGTGCATCTATAAGAAATTTTGAGGAACTTTTCGAGTTAAATCTCTGGGTGACAATAAAAAAACCTTCATTTTGATTATTCATTCATGATGGATATATTATGCAGAATGGGTTACATTGGTTATGTAGAGTCTAATCCCGAGTGTCGAATTTGATTTCATTAAATTTTTGTTAAATATCTAAACATGTTTATAGTCATTATTCAATTTATCGGTTTTGAAGTGTTCATAACTGTATACCTAATCGTCATTCAGTAGATAAGAGAAATCACTAGTGTCTTTTTGATTTAAAAAAAATTAAAAACTGCGGTTACTAGCGTGGCAACTATGGCAAATATCTCCCTTATGAAGCATATCTACGGGGGAGACCTATGTTCAGATTTTTGATAGACTATAACGCGTGAATAAATGAACTGTACTGTATAATTTACCATAAAGTGAGCGAAATGCTTAACTTAGGTTTTCTTCGAACAAACCCAAAACTACCATGCAGTCACGTAATGATTTTCTTGTAAAAGAAATTGTACGTGATAACGAGACAATCTTTATTATATGAATCGTAGAATCTGCAGTATCCAGTATCCCATCGGATATGTTTATTTAATATTTATTTTAGCGTTTGTTGCGGCAGTCACGGTTATAAGAAACTAACGCGATATCCAAGTATCGAGCGCGAAGCGTTTGCTGGCAAAATCATGGATTAGAAGCATTTTAACGTAATTTGTAAAGGTCTCATTTGATTATGTCCTGTTCATAATTCATCATAAATTAAAATTAAATAGTTTCAGTATGTAATATGGTAGTGGGCACTCATATCAGTTAAAATATATTTATGAGCTATCAAAACAAAACTTTCTATAGAAATTATATACGAATACCAGTACGGTGTCAAAGTTTCTTGTAGTTAATTAAATTATATTTTAATATTCTATGAGTTTATTTTTAAATACTATAAATGTAGCTTGAAACCAAATCCGACTAAGTTTTTGAGACTATCAGATGGCTAGCGCTCGCTGTAAGTTTCACAGTTTCACAGTACGCGAGCAACCCGGGTTCGATCCCGTCGGCACCAATGAAATCGTTAATTGCAATTTTAAGTGCTGATTTATCACGTGCTTGACGGTGAAGGAAAACATCGTAAAGAAACCTGCATGTCTGAGAAATAAGAAAAAATATATTTCAAAGACGTGAAGTTCGCCAACGCGTATTAGGGCACCGCGGCGGACATTTCCTTGCCCTAAAACCCTCTCACAAATGAGAGGAGGCCTGTGGCCAGCAGCGGGACGTACATAATAATATAGACTGTAACTTTAATAGAATGTAGCTACATCAGTTATGGTATGAATGTAATTAAACACAATTTGAAGTATGTATCAATTCCAAATAATGCGGACTGATGGAGAAGTAAGTCTTTCTTACTTCTTTTATACTTATTACTCTCTCTTTATTTCTCTCTATTATTTTATACTTATTATTTATTTTTATACCTTCGCTTCTTCTTTCTTCGGTCTGGGTAATTTACGCTATTTTAGCCATCGGTTTTTTGAATTTTTTTTAAATACAGCTTATTGTGATTTTTGGATTTTTATTTTGTATTTATTAATGCGAAAAGCAAAGATGTTTTGACCTATAAAACATCTTTGGCGAAAAGCTTTTATTTATTTTCTGTATTTCGTGTCAAAATTAGTAGTTCCAAGTCCCGCTGGGTTTATTGCTGGTTCTTATCAGGACAGAGGTATCTTCCGAACCAGTGGTAAATAAAAAAAAAATACTTTCAATAAGTATAATCTTTATATATAAAAATTACGTGTCACTTTGTTTGTCCGCGATGAACTCCTAAACTACTGAACTTATTTCAATGAAATTTGTACAATCTATGCAGTTTGGTCCAACTTGAGAGATAGGATAGTTTTTATCCTGATAAGTGACCGTCAGTATTTTTTATTGCGAATTTAAGGATTTTTATAGTACAAAGGTTCGCCGCTAATGGCAGAACAACGTCTGCCTGGCCAGCTAGTGTAATAATAAAAAAATATCTTATTCTATTCTGCCTGTTACACATATTTTTCCCAAACACTATTTCGCGTAGCGTAAATTATTGAAATTCGGCATAGTAGTACCCAGATGTACATACCTATATCTGACGAAATTTCCTTTTCATAAAAAAAAATTAAGCTCCAAAAATTTACCTGTAGCTATCAATTTTTATGAACAGTGTAATTATGTTGGGGAATGCGGAAAGGTGACACGAATTATACGAATTTTGCAAGTACCTATATATCTCCGTTTATCATTCCTTGAATTTGCATGTTATATTTATGTCTTAGGTTAATTTTTTTTTTCTTTAATAGCTATATTTCGTAGTATGGTAACAATATAAGAAAAAAAGAATATTTATTTGCGTCCGCCTTTTACTTAGGAACCAGTTTTTTTCATTGCATGGACCATGTTATTACGCTTAATGCACTTTTTTCGTACTGCTACTGCGTTTGAATGGACAGGTTTCGTTCATTGAACTCCCATCTTTATAGTTGTATGTAGGCACAAGACAAATGGCACGGAAGTAGATCATTCGTGGCATTGAATAATTTGAAATAAGAATATTGAACGTTAGACATCCATACAAATATTTTTTTAAAGGTTTTATGAGCGTAAATGCTTTGAGTTTGAATAAGGTTGTGTGCAGGTGCAATTTCTGTTAAAGACACGCTTGATGCAATAAATTATAAAATATGAATAATTTACTCAAAGAGAATATAATCACTACGTTTAAATTTACTTATTTAAATGTGTTTGCTTGCCAGTATAATAATTGCCAGTTAAAAATACTACTTAAATATTAAAAAAATATTAAAAAATAACTCGCCAGTATAATAATTTTATTACATATTCATTAAAACTGTTTGCTTTCATAACCTAAAAATCTAAGATTATACAATCACTACGTTTTACTATAAAGTTAAAAGTAGTAAACTTTTGAAGGATGATTTTCCTGAGGCATAAAATATAAAATATTTGCAAAATATGAATATAGTTACTTAATTGGATCATATCGCATTTTATAACAAATAAACCTTTTAAAATTTTTGTCTTTTTACGTCGTCAATTTGTCGATGTAACAATAAACATAATTTTAGAACTGGCACGTTCTTAATAAAAAGGAATCTTCATAAAATTTGCAAATGAAATTACCTAAATAAATAAAATAAAGCCGTGGTAGCTCAGGCGCTAAATGCTCGCTGTAAATAATAATAATAAATACACAGTACGCGAGTAACTCATGTTTAAACCTCGCCGCGCCGGCACCAAAGAAATTGTTAGTTACAATTTTAAGTGCTCATTTACCACGTGCTCTACGGTCAAGGAAAACATCGTAAGGAAACCTGCATGTCTTAGAACTAAAAAAAAATATGTCGAAGACAAATAAGTCCACCAACACGCATTGGGGCAGCGCGGCGGAATTTTTCTAGCCCCAAACCTTCTCAGAAATGAGTGGAGGCCTGCGTCCCGAAGTGAGACGTGCTACGCTGTAACTTTAACTTTTTTAAATAAAATATTTATTTACAATAAAAATTAAATGTAAGCGTATAAATTAGTTATAGTAGATTCTCCTACGCCGCCCCTACACGGCGATATTGTCTACTTATTAAAGAAATAACATCCAGTCCACAGCCGGGTTTGCGACTAAAAATACACCCTTGGGTATTGCAAGTGGTGACAGTGGGAAACTGAAACAGGAGATGGGTATCTCTCTGCTAACAACTTAGAATATATAAAAAAACTGTGGTTGCTAGTATATAATCCCTAATTCTTCCCTTCCTTTTGCACCATCAAACACCTCTTTGTTGTCTACATTCCACACATTCGATCGAAACGCTTTGCTTCATCTTCGAGCAAAGGAGTGGAATAATTTGCCGGCATATGTCTTTCCATCTAACTACAATCACAGAATAAATAATAGTTAACTACAATATAGATTGAGGCAAGAGTGAATAGGCTTTTATTGCGCTAAGACTTGCAACAAAGTGGAATTGTGGTCAAGTACTAGCTTATAATAAGTAAGAAAAATTGGGTGCGGACCGCGAACTCAAAAAGTAAAGGTCATTCGTCTCCGCCATTCGACTATTATCGTGAACCACACCTAACACAAGAATTTTAGGCTTACCTGGTGTGATTAATGGAATATTATTGCCAATAGCATTGCTAATATTTTTATTTAAAAAATCAGATGATGGTGCATCGGAGATCGAACTCATATTGCTCGGGTACTTTTAAGAACTTTAACCTAGCACGTCTTAATGACTTTTTTATTACATGAAAATAAGTGAAATTTAAAATAATAAGGAAACTACCTCATTACAATATGAAAGGAATTAATTAATAACTCATAAACTTACTTGTTTTTAAAACTCCTATGTTTATTTCCAAGCATACCTTATTGGGAGTAAAAGGTTTTTTTTTATAGGATAAGGGTGACAAACGAGCACACAGTCCACCTGATGGTATGTGGTTGCTGCGACCCATAGGCATCTACATCTATACTCTATTACAAATCAAAATGCAGATGCGTTGTCACCCGTGAGGACTAATATGGAATGCCTCATTTCCAGTAAAAAGGGCCTCCGGCCACCTGCACTCACCAAGCGAAACGCAGAGGTAAACCTCTACTTCACGCTGGTATTCTGTGAGGTCGTGGTACCACCCCGGTTCGAGCCGGCCCATCCGTGCGACAGCAAAAGTCGCCACGTGGCTCTACCACTGTTAAAAAGGTGTTTTTATTTTTTAGGTTAAAACTTCCTCAGTTAATAATTGACGTCATTTTCATATTTAATAACGTATGAAGACTTTATAAAAAGTACATTCGTTTTCGTGTTTACATTTTAAAAACAATTCTTTAATTAGCTTTTTCTTCTCCTTCAGTCCAAAAGAATGTACTACTGGATATGCGCCATCCCAATTCCATTCTGTAGGAAGATTTGATATAATCGCCATACTTAACAAGGAGATTAGCGGTTAGAGTAACAGATGTCTCACACCCTTGACGGTACTCCCCGTCTGAATATTTTACATCGGATATCGAGATTGTTATATCGTTATCTAGTATTTAGAGTCGTATTCGCGGTGTTCGATATTTTATTTATTTCAAATGCGCTCCTCACCCCTGTCATTACCTACTCCTAAAATACTAAATAAAATCGAAAAAGCAAATATAATAACGTAGGTCTCTTGTAAGTGTGGGTACACAGAGTATTCCAACCATCAGGAGATTTTTATAGAAATGTTTCAAAAATGCATACAGTTCACCTGCTGGTAAGTGGATACCGTGGCCCATGGAAACATACATTCATGATTAAGAATCAAAACGCATATACGATGGAACCTTGTGAACTAAGATGAAATACGTGTCGAAGAAACATAGGAAATATTTTGGGGACCTAGAAAGTCCGCCTACGCGAATCAGAGTGGCGTGGTCTACTCTTCCTTACTTTGAAACACTCAGAAATGAGACAACCCGTGGGTCATATATAGGCTGTTACTTTGTATTTAAGATTTTTCGTGTGTATTCTGGTAAAATACGTAATAAAGTCATTGCGATGTGAATAACACAATTAACGTTAAAGTTGAACCGAAAGTGTAATTGAGAGCTATATCGTTTCACTTTCTTTTCACATCCGAAGGGAACAATTATAACCTATAACCAATAAAAACTGTTATTGTCTTTAACCAATTATAGTTATTGTTCGAGGCAAATGGTCTTATTATAATTTAATCAAATTGCCGATTCGTGGCGTTCTCACGGTTATATTTCATTGACCCCGGAGTACTTCGTTTACAATTCATGACACTGAAATGGTTACCCAATCGAATTTTTAACGATGAACACATTTAATTATGTACAATTAATACTATAGACTATAATATCTAAGATAATATATAGAAAGGGATAATTTTATGGAATAGGGGTGACAAACGAGCGAGATACAGTCCTGATGGTAAGAGGATGCTGTGTTCCATAGATATCTACGTCGATTAAGAATAAAAATTAGATGCGTTGTCACCCCTGATGACTTAGATGGAAACACCTTATGTAGCATGTATAAGCAAAACTAGAATCTTTCAAATAGTTATATATATGCACATACACCTATCCTCGACTAAAAATTAAAATGTTATGATTTACTTGTCACCTCGAGACAAGTTTTTGTCACCCTCGAGAACTAAGATGGAATGCCTCGTTACCAGTAAAAAGGGTCTCCGATTCTCGTCTCTAACCATACGAAACACAGCAGCATTAAGCCGCTATTTCATTCTAGGATTCTACGCGAACGTAGTACCTGTCAAATCAAACCTTTCTGCAACTTGCGGTGGGCATACAATATTGTCCTCCAGACCGAATTTCGGTCGGGATGTTATTATAAGTTAGTTGCATATTATTTCATTTATTCGCACTTACTTTCATATATCCTGTAGAAATTCATACAATACGGGGCTCAGATATTTTTTTATAGGATAGGGTGACAAACAAGCATACAGTCCACCGGATGGTAAGTGGTTGCTGTGGCTCATAGACATCTACATCTATCCTCGTTTGCGAATCAAAATGCAGATGCGTTGTCACCCGTGAGGACTAAGATGGCCTGTTTTCCAGTAAAAAGGGTCTCCGATTCTCTACACTCACCATACGAAACACAGCAGTGTAAAGCTGCTATTTTACGCTGGTATTCTGTGAGAGCGTGGTCCTTCCCCGATCTGTGGCTGCAGCATGGCTCTACCACGTACATATATTGTAAAAATTAATAATGACACAACATCCAAACATTTGTGTTTTATATTTAGTTACCAGATTATGAAGAAAACAAATTATTGAAATATACAGTAACAAATTATTGAATTTCTATAGAGATTATGTTGTAAATGCTAGTAGTTCCTCGCATTAGACAAGTAAAATTACAATTAACTCAGGTAAATGTTAATTGTGATTTGTTGATGGCTATAGCCTCAATTTACTCTTTAGAACTACGTTACAGTAATCCGCAGAGCTTTGTTTATTTAATTATAATTAGAACATAAGACAATCTAATATACATTGGCCATAATATTATATTTATTTATGCCAATGTTACGCCGCTAGACTAAATTTTAATTTTTAACATTAAGTAACTTTTTGTATTAAACTACTTATTTGCCTTATAAGTTAGTTTAATCCAGGTTTTATATGATTTTAAATAAAGAGACATTTCCATTTTTATTTATATAAAATTTATACGTCGAATTCTTAATACAGAAAACCAGTACTGACGAAAAAAACTTATTTTCAACTAGCTGTCCCCGCGACTTCGCTCGCGTGTTAGGGTTTTTATGTTATTGCGCGGAACCCTAATTCTTTTACCTACCTAAAATAAAAGTAGCCTAAGTTACTCCATATGAAATCAGCTATCTGCCAGTGAAAGTCCCGTCAAAGTCGGTGCAGCCGTTTCGGAGATTAGCCGGAACAAACAGACAGACAGACAAAAATTTTAAAAATTGTAGTTTAGTTATAAGTCCCGTATTTACTTTCATATGCATTTAGTAAAAAACTGTTATTTTGACATTACAAACAGACACTTCAGTTTTATTTATTTGTATAGATGTTACTTGAAATTACTAATTTTAATCATATTTAACCAAAGGTTATTGGTTAGGTCCACATTCCGTTATTACTATGTAGATTTTTTTTTAAATCGTATTTTTTTTTGTATAAATAATGGTAATAAACGACCATTGCGGGCTCCTAATTGTAGCTGAAAGATGTGGATCGTAGACATCTTCATCTAATCTCGATTAAAAATAAACATTCAGATGCTTCGTCACAGATTGACAGTAGAAAAAGGTCTCCGGTTATCGTCACGTGGTTCTTGTTCCGTCTAGGATATATCTATGGATCGAATATACATGCTGCAGCTAGAAATCAGTTGCAGCGTGGCTCTACCACCACTTAACAATACACTATCTATTAAAAGTACAAAAAAGTAACAGTAAAACGTTAACTTTTTACGGTTTTAGACTGTGCCACATGTAAGGAGGTTAATATTACGACACGGTGAGTATTCAATACGTATCTATACGGAGCCATCGTTAAATATGAAAGGGACGGACCGTATCAGCTGCATAACAATCGGGCGTTTGACACGGTGGAGTTACCGTTACAACGTTGGAACTATCCGAATTCTCAGCCCATTACTAAACTGCACCGAAGACACGAAAACAAAGACGACCTATAAAAAACAATTTCATCGTTAACTAATATTACGACTATATTAGCCGTTAACGGAAAACGGCGTTCTGTAAATTAACTTATGCTGAAATACTGGCTGATTAATTTCTTAGTGAATTTGCACTAAACTAAGTAAAATTAAAGTGACAAATTAAACTAGCTTATGTATAAATGCCTCATAAAACTACATAAGTATTTAGAAATGTATGTTGGAGTGGCAAAAGAACTCACAGATCATTTGATGGTAAGTGGCTGTTGCAACTCATAGCCATCCGCGACACACTCCAACGCTAAACGAAGAAGACCAAAGATACTTTTCCTTGAGGATTGTGGGATGAAAATGGAATGCCCTGTATAAATTATATTGTCTCTAATGTGCTTCAAGTCGAAACACAGAAGCACGGGAGAAATACTTATGGGATCAAGCCAGACGGACTTGTATAGAAGGGAGCCCCACCACCTGTTTAAGATAAATAAGTATCAAATATACACTTTTTTACATAATATTGAAATATACGAGTATAAAAAACTATAATTAAGAAAAACAAACTAAAAACTTAAATTATCAAACAGTCTTACTTCCCGTGGTATCGAGCCAAGAACGCTGGCTGCATTTCCTCGCTATACTTTCGCCTTTAGAAGAGAACTAGCCTTCTTATCACCGGGAGTGACGACCAGTCGCATATACAGTTCCTTTATGAACTTCAACGCTCGTGGTCCCCACGGATAGTCTTTATAGCGAAGGGCACAAATATGTAGTCATCTCTCAGAGACTCATATTTACGCCACTTACTCAGTTCAGCTGTCTCTGATGACGTCCCGGCTCTAAACGAGGTACCCATGAGATGAGAGGCTGCCAAAGTGTCTACGCAAGTAGCATCCCACAATAGGTCTTTACCTCTCTCCCAAGGGACCAAAGCATTAAATTATTAGAAATAAGATATATTTAACGATTTATGACACAGTTATTTTTAACTATAGGTAAGATTTCGTCGTACAAAAATAATGATTTTGATAAAATTTTGACATTCATATTTAAAAATATTCGTAAATTAAAGTTGATAATAAACTAAGATTTATTATTTCCAATTACACATTAATAGCATGTAAATTTAAGGGGTAAAGAAAATTTGTTGTTAAAGAACGTGCTAATTGCAATAATGATGTTTTTTTTTTTATTGCAGTCGATCACGCATATGAAGCAATTAATAGATTAAACGGCTGATAATACTTTTTTTATGAAATTAAACAGTAAATAGACTTATTAAGTTCTTAAAATACAGTAAAAATATTTTTCCTAAGATCTTGTTGCATTGATAATTACTGATGATTTGATTTATAAAAAAACACAATACGAACCAGCGTGCTGACGATACATAAAAAGTGTAAGTCGACTGTGCAAAAATTAAAATATACCTATCTATTAGTTGTTGTACCATTATTTATTCTGTGCTATTAGTATCTTTTTTTAAACAACTGAAGTGACGGAGTTTTGGAGGGAACTTGACAGCCGGTATATTGTTGCTCTTGTTTTATCGTTTGCATAATGGTTTGAAATGGGTTTTGATATTATGTAAAAGTGGAGTGATTTTGTGTATGAAATGTCGCGCATGTGCACTATTAGTGTGTTATCCGATGGTGACGTAAGCGTACTTGACATGGCAAAAGTACAACAGTATGAGTACATCACCAAAAAAGAAAACTGAAGTGACAAACCAACTTACGGTCTACTTCATGGTAAGTGACTCTGCAGTCTGTGGACACCTGCAGCCTTAAAAAAAGGATACAAATGCACTATCACCTTTGGCGACTAAGATGGAATGCCTCACAGGTAATTCACTCACCAGACCGGAATACAGTAACTCTTTTTGGCTGCAGCAGTAGGTAAGAGTGTGATACCTACCCAGACTGACTCCTAGTGAGAAAAGAAGGAGGACTGCCCCCCTCCCCCCCAGTAAAGTAGGCTAGGTAAGTAGTTACAACAGTTTCCGAGTTTAATCCGGTCGAATAAGAATATTAGAAGAAGTGCAATGTACGGTTTTATTTTATTTGCGCGGAACTCTAATTCTTTTTCTAAAATGAAAGTAGCCTATGTTTTACTAAGTGAAAGTCCCGTCAAATCGGTTCAGCCATTTCGGAGGTTAGCCGGAACAAACAGACAGACAGACAAAAATTTTAAAAAACGATTTTTTGTTATAAGTACCGTATATACATTCATATGCATTTAGTAAAAACCTGTAATTTTGACATTACAAACAGACACTTTAATTTTATTTATTTGTATATTGTATATAGAGTATAGATGTATAGATTATGATGATTTAATTGCAACTGTAAGTGCTCATCTACCACATACTTAGCGGTGCAATTTCATCGTTAAAAAAATTAAGAACTTGTGATTTATTCTTTCATGTTATTATCAAATGTTATAAGTATATCTGTTAAATATTTTATAAATAGTTTTCATAACAGTTAAATAGGTAAACGAAGAATACTAACAATGTCGTTTTTGCCTCAAAATATTTCAACAATGTGACTGTGTCACAAGAGCGACAAAGAAAACAAACATCTCAACGAGAAATTCACTTTGCTATTCTCTGGTTCGTATGTATAAAGTATGTTCCTGAGATAAAGGCATTTGCAGCAATCACTTAATTCTGCAAGCAGATTGGTGATTACAAAAACTGAGTGCATTGCATTGGTGTATCTTTCTTTATACGGATTATTCTCTTAAAATCCACTCCTGGACATGGGCCGCTCCAGTTTTAAGGAAGACTTAGCAGACGAATTGACATCTCGTACATTTGACGTTGCTGCTCGTCGCCAAAAGATTTTACGCCTTACGTAAATGAGATGGTATAACAGAAGAGATAAGATTTTCTTTTATATAGGATAAGGGTGACAAACGAGCACACACACCACCTGATGGTAAGTAGTTGCTGCAGCCCATAAACATCTGCAACCCCTGAGGATTAAGATGGAATGCCTTATTTCCAGTAAAAAAGGGTCTCCAGTTCTCTACACTCACCATACAAAACACAGCAGTGTTAAGCTGCTATTTTACGCTGGTATTCTGTGAGAGCGTGGTTTTTCCCCCGGTCGAGCCGACCCATTCGTGCTACAACTATACTACTAATAGTCGGAGAGCTGGCTACGAAAACGTTAACTGATAAGGTGTAGTAACGAATTATATATATAACCTCTCCTTGGTAGCTTAGAAGTACAGAGCGAGGCCCGTCAGAACTCTCTCCCGGAGCGGAAGGCATGGGTGGGCGGTCAAAGTCTTTCTTATAATGACAAAAATTTTAATATTAAATAACAAATGGCCAAATGTGCATAAAATTATCTGAAATAAAAAAGGATGTTATGCTTCAGTAACTTCTTATCATAGAGTACCTGTAAACTCTCGGCAAAACTTCTCCATTTTATTTCATTTTTCGTATTATTTATTTACTGTCAATAATTTTTTTGAGTACGAATTATATTTTTAAAGTCCGTCGTCTAAGTCAGCGATTACTCGGCAACACAATATTTATAATTTTTTTTATCTCCCTCACTTAACCTTTTGTCATTGCATATTTATTGAAATAACAGTGTAAATAATAAAAACAATAAATAGCCAAAACTGCACCTTGTTATTTAATTTTGAAACTAGATTTGAAACGTTCCTTTTCATCGCGATAGCCGCTTCAGCAACTTCTGGCCATATCATCAATTTTTCTGTACTTAGCCATTATTTAGCCTTCTGACAATATATGTACAGGTTCGGTAAGCTATATATAATATAAAAATGCAATTGTCAGAACTGCACCTTGTTATTTTAACTCAAAACTAGATTCGAAACGTTCCTTTACATCGCGATAGCCGCTTCAGCAACTTCTGGCCATATCATCAATGTTTCTGTACTTAGCCATTATTTAGCCTTCTGACAATATATGTACAGGTTCGGTAAGCTATATATAATATAAAAATGCAATTGTCAGAACTGCACCTTGTTATTTTAACTCAAAACTAGATTCGAAACGTTCCTTTTCATCACGATAGCCGCTTCAGCAACTTCTGGCCATATCATCAATTTTTCTGTACTTAGCCATTATTTAGCCTTCTGACAATATATGTACAGGTTCGGTAAGCTATAAATAATATAAAAACGCAATTGTCAGAACTGCACCTTGTTATTTTAACTCAAAACTAGATTCGAAACTGCTTTCCGTCGCGATAGCCGCTTCAGCAACTTCTGACTATATCATCAATTTTTATGTACTTAGGCATTATTAAGACTTCTGACAATTTATATACAGGTTAGATAAGCAACAAATAATATAAAAATGCATTAGTCAGAACTGCACCTTGTGGTTTAAATTTAAACAATTGCTTTACAACTTTGTCGACTTCTGTCAGTCTTTAAGCCCCGACCTAGACTTCTGACAATAATTTTCCTAGATTCCTACAGTTAAAAACTATAAGTCTACCAAATTTCAGAACTGCACCTAATCATTTTTTTCTTATTGAAAATTTACGATTTTGACCGCTCACCCACGCCTTCCGCCCCGGGAGAGAGTTCTGACGGGCCTCGCTCTGTACTTTTAAGCTACCAAGGAGAGGTTATATATATAATTCGTTAGTACACCTTATCAGTTCACATTTTCGTAGCCAGCTCTTAGACTATAATATAGCTGCAGCATGGCTCTACCACGTTTAAAATGCCGCATGCTACAGCTATATTACGTTGGTAGCACGAGTTATGTTTGTGATGAAAAAATGTGATGGCGCTGCTGCTCATCGCCAAAGTATTTTACGCCTTAAGCTTACGTAAATGAGATGGCGATACCGCCATCTATCGGAACTAATAAGATATTTCTAACATTTCCCATTGTCACCTACCCACGGAATCAAATCCGGTAATGGATTCTCTTACATCGTCAACACACGGCATAAACGGAATTGATGTAAATTAAATAAATAATATTTTGTTAGACCAATGCATGTTTATGTTAGTTCTATTATGTATTGTACCTACTTGTTTATGAATAGAGACGCATAGTTGTTTAAACACGAATAATGATACCTGTTTAATACCGGACAATTAATCCGCCGTCGCCATTGTGAAGTTTGTGGCAAATCTAATGCCGTGACTCCATGCAGAGGAGAGCGAGGTCACTCCTTGTTTTATTGAACAGAAAGCTCAACTTGCATCAAGCGGCTTTCGTTCGCGAGCGTAACGAATCTGTCTATGGTTGCACGTCGAGGCGAGATCATGTTGACCTCGCTTCTCCCGAGGTCGAGCCTCACCTTTAAGACACTTTGAAAATATCTTGGCATGTCTTTACGTGATACGATATGGTAAACATTAAAAGGCTACGGAAACTATGACTTGGAACTAATGGACCTCATGAATAGAATCCAAGCATACAGATTAGAGAGAAACTTAACTGTAACTTACGAGAAATTTCTATTTTACTTATTTAAAATATTATTGGTATTTACTACCTATATTTACCCATTACCTGTACTTATTAAAGCAATTTCCTCAAGTATAATATCTTGTTTCGTATATAAAGTGATGATGCGATTAGCATGTAATATAGAGGAAGTGGAGATTTGGTATGAGCTGAAAATCGATGTACTACGCACATACAGTCTACAGACTAATTATAGAAAATATAACACTGCTTAGTATTTACAAACATATCTAATTACCACAGTTTACAACGCAAGTATTGTAACTACTAGTAAACTATTGCTTTTTAATGGTTGAACCATATGGGTAAAAAAGGGTAAACTTGTATGGTTTCTTTAAACATATGCTAGGCTAGCACTTACCCTTTTTGATGTGAATTATTTAATATAAACCGAAATGCTACATAAATGTTAGTATCGATAATTTAGAATGCATTACATGATGTACGAGCGTAATGTCGTTTTTATAGTAAGTATATCAAATTAAAACCGTATCGATATTTTGATATCAGATCAAAACACAATATTTTTTAAAACTGTATTGTCGGATATAGTTACGTGATTCATATTTATGTTGTTTTATTTTCTTATTTGCGATAAGTTTTATTTATGATATCGTAATAAGACTTTGTAAATAATAGGGAAATTACGAAAATCTCTACATTTGATATTGCAGTATGCGTAGATGGGTATACTTTATATGGTATTATTTACAACCTGAATTTTTAGGTTAGGTTTGATAAGATAATAATAATTAGTCATCGGGCATCGGCGTTCGATACGCAACGCCGAGCAATATAGTATTGCCTGATATACAGTTTCAGATTAAGTCGATATCTAAATTAGTTAGGATATTATGCCAATATACAGATTCAATATCTATATACATTTCAAATCGTTCACTCCTATTATATATACCTAGCGGAAGTATATCTTTAATTGGTGTTTGAATGTTCAACCGACGTAGACATAAAAAAATTGTTCAGTTCAAAAAGTGCTAAAATTAAAAATTTTGTACAAACAACTTTAATATAAATAAAATGAGAACATTATCAATGCAGTCAAAGTCAATTAAATACACATTATTAATAATAATTCAAAAACTGCTCAGATCAGCTCTTGGATAGATCTTTATATGAGGCCACATGAGAAGCACCAGCTTTCAAAAAAAGAAAGAAAAAAGAATTATAAAAATCTGTTCACCTGGGAAAACGTTCTGAGGTATACAGTCTGTGTTCTGTGTATACAGTCTGTATACAGTCAGGTATACAGTCGAATTGAGAACCTCCTCCTTTTTTGAAGTCGCTTGAAAAGTAAACGAATTTTCTAAACTTAGTTCCGTTAGCAGTTCATTTCATAAGAAACCTACATTCACACAAATGAATACGTTTTGAAAATGTATGAAGGTATCATAAAGTTGCATTAAAATAAACTTTCAAGGAAATTGGGACAGTATGTAATAAATCATTCCACAAGATTGCAATGTAGCTTTGCAATTGCAAAAACAGAAATTCCATGTTAATGTCCGTTTTTATGAAGCGTATATCATGATATCTTAATGGTTTCGAAAGAAAACTAGGCTTTGAAGATGTTTAACTTTTATTAATCGTAATTTATATCAACTGCCGCCTTACTTTAACGATATAATTAAAAATTAAAAAAAAATTGTACACCAGACTTCAATATATAACGGTGGTAGAGCCCTGCAGCAGTTTTTTGCTGTTGAACGTATGGGCCGGCTCGAGCCGGGTTGGTACCACGACCTCACAGAATACCGGCGTGAAGTAGAGGCTCTGCTTCTGCGTTTCGTCTGGTGAGTGCAGGTGGCCGGAGGCCCAATTCCCCCCCCCCCCCCCTCCATCAACATGGTAGCGGAATTAGACAATAGACTACCCCAGGAGGGTACCAGTACCCCTGGAGAATCCCTCGCTGAGCATCCACGACCATGTTATTCCAATCCTGAGCGTGGGTGCTCAGGCTGCCCCGCGTATTCTGGGGGGGGGGGGCAAAAAACCGCTCAAAAACAAAACTGCTCGGGGCAAGCTGAGCAACAATACCAAGGCGACCCCTGCCACGCTATCCGTGAATTTCTGCAACATCAGGGGACTTCACTCTAACCTAAACGCCGTCCACTACCATCTCGAGACGGCGAAGCCGGCCTTGCTCTTTTTGACCGAGACGCAGGTTTCCTCTCCGACTGATATTTCGTATCTCTCCTACCCGGGGTACAAATTGGAGCACTCCTTTGTGCCTCGGGCTGGAGTTTGCGTGTATGTTAGAGAGGACATCTGTTCTCGACGCCTCGGCAGTCTTGAAGGTTCGGACCTGTCCATCCTTTGGCTACGCGTAGACAGCGACGACCATCCGCGCGTCTACGGGTGCCTCTATAGGTCCCATAGCGGTAATGCCGAAACAGACCGACTCATCGACCACGTCCAAATGGCTACAGATTCCTTGCTACAACAGGTCCCATCCGCAGAGATCGTGATCCTTGGCGATTTTAACGCCCACCATGCCGAATGGCTCGGTTCACGTTTAACCGATCATGCGGGGAGATCTGTTTATGACTTTGCCTTGGCATATGGTCTGACACAACTGGTTACTTCGCCTACGCGGATTCCAGATGTGGAGGATCATACACCTTCCCTGTTGGACCTTCTGCTGACCTCTCATCCGGACGGATATCAGGTTTCCGTCGATGCCCCTCTCGGCTCTTCGGACCATTGTCTGATCCGGAGTATGGTGCCACTCACGCTCCCTTCGCGGTTGCGTTCTGCAGGTTGCCGCCGTGTTTGGCATTACAGGTCGGCGGATTGGGACGGAATGCGGTCTTTCTTTGCATCCTACCCATGGGAGCGGGTTTGCTTCTCGCCGGATGATCCCAGCGCTGTTGCTGACTCTGTCACTGATGTGGTGCTACAGGGAATGGAACTATTTATTCCATCATCTGTGGTACCCATCGGAGACAGATCTCAGCCTTGGTTTGGTCGCTCCTGTAAGACTGCATTGCGCAGTAAGCAGGAGTGTTATCAAGCCTGGGCTGCGGCTTCGGTGACTCGGGATGTAAACACCAGCACACTTAAAAAGAAGTATAACTTCGCCTCCAGGTCCTTCAAAAGAGTTATTGCCAAGGCAAAGTTAGAGCACATAGGCAGAATTGGCGAGAAACTAGTTCGCCTTCCTTCGGGAACCCGTGCATTCTGGTCTCTCGCCAAGGCTGTCCAAGGGAATTTCTGTAAGCCATCACTACCATCTCTGCACAGGGAGGACGACTCACTGGCCCAAGACGCAAAAGACAAAGCCGACCTTTTAGGCTCCCTTTTTGCGTCCAACTCGACTCTTGATGACGGGGGGAAAATACCGCCGACCATCCCGCGGTGTGAGTGCTCCATGCCGGATGTGCTATTCTCACAGCGCTCAGTTCGCAAAGCACTTCTCTCCCTGGACATCCAGAAGTCGAGTGGGCCTGACGGAATCCCCCCAATTGTGCTGAGGACGTGTGCTCCGGAGTTGGCACCGGTCCTAACGCGTCTTTTCCGGTACTCCTACTCCCAAGGCGTAGTCCCGAATTCATGGAAGACAGCTTTTGTCCACCCGATCCCTAAAAAAGGCGACCGCTCAGACCCGTCCAACTATAGGCCTATCGCGATCACCTCCTTGTTCTCCAAAATAATGGAATCCATTATTAACTGCCAGCTCATCCGGTACCTTGAGGATCACCAGCTGATTAGTGACCGCCAATACGGTTTTCGTCGGTGTCGATCAGCTGGTGATCTTCTGGTCTACCTGACCCATAGATGGGCGGAGGCAGTAGAGTCCAAGGGGGAGGCGTTGGCCGTTAGTCTGGACATTGCGAAGGCCTTTGATCGGGTTTGGCACAAAGCGCTTCTTTCGAAGCTGCCTTCCTATGGGCTTCCCGAGAAATTGTGCAATTGGATCACCAGCTTTCTTGCAGATCGGAGCATCAAGGTCGTTGTAGACGGTGCATGTTCTGACTACAAGCCTATTAACGCTGGTGTTCCACAAGGCTGTGTGCTATCACCAACGCTGTTTCTTCTGCATATCAATGATATGTTGCTAACTGGTAACATTCATTGCTATGCGGATGACAGCACTGGTGATGCTCTATACACCGGCCGGGCCAATATTTCTCGGGAAAACGTCGCCGAGTACCGGAACAAACTTGTGTCTGAAGTCGAGTCTTTGCTGGACAAAGTCTCGGATTGGGGGCGACTAAATCTAGTCCAGTTTAATCCTCAGAAGACACAAGTTTGCGCGTTTACCGCTAAAAAGAACCCCTTTGTCGTATCTCTTCAGTTTCGAGGCACTCCCCTTCTTGCCTCAGCCAGTATCGGTATCCTCGGAGTCGACATATCGAGTGACGTGCAGTTTCGTGGTCACTTGGAAGAGAAGGCCAAATTGGCCTCTAAAAAGCTTGGCGTGCTCAGCAGAGCGGGACAGTATTTCATGCCGGCACACCGCCTGCAACTTTACAAGGCGCAGGTTCGGCCTCACATGGAATACTGTTCCCATCTCTGGGCAGGGGCTCCCCAGTGCCAGCTCCTTCCACTTGACCGCATCCAGCGCAGAGCGGCTCGAATCGTCGACGACCGAGCCCTTTCCGATCGGCTCGATTCATTGGCACTGCGAAGAGATGTTGCATCTCTTTGCATTTTCTTTCGCATCTACCATGGGGAGTGCTCTGAGGAATTGTTCGGATTAATCCCAGCCGCCAAATTTCACGAACGCACATCGCGGCAGAACTCCCGATACCATCCACACCATCTGGATGATTGGCGGTCCACCACTGTGCGATTTAGAAGATGTTTTCTTCCTCGCACAACTTCCTTGTGGAATAGTTTACCACCAGGGATTTTTCCGGACCGATACGACTTAGGGACCTTCAAGAAAAGAGCCTACTCCTTTTTAAAAGGCCGGCAACGCATCTGCAATTCCCCTGGTGTTGCGGTTGTTCATGGGCGGCGGTAGTCACTTACCATCAGGTGAGCCGCATGCTCGTTTGCCCCCTCTCCTATAAAAAAAAAAAAAATATAAATTATTAAGAATAACTCAAAAACTATTGGTCAGATTTTGATCATATTTATATTTTATTTATTTAACAAATTATTGATAATACAGAAGATATATTACATGGTACAACATAAGCTTTACTATGCTTATACTATATATGACCACATGTGAAGCACAAGCCTTCAAATAAAAAAAAGAGTCATCGAAATCGGTTCACCCAGAAAAGAATTATGAGGTAACACACATAAAAAAACATACAGTCGAATTGAGTACCTACTTCCCCCTGTTTGAAATCGGTATAAAAGAATCGTGTATACTTCATGTACCAAATTGACTTTACCTACTTTTATGAAGTCACGATTCACGGTATAGTGACTACTTGTTTATTAGCCCACAAAAGTCCACAGCTGGACGTGAACATCTCCCACTGTAGGGAGGCTTTTCCTTATTCGTCGCCACGCTGGGCACACTGGCAGTTATTGTTTTTTTTTTACAAATTTCGGGCTCGTCTAAGATTAGACCTAGAAACATGACGCGATCCTTTACTGCCAGCCGTGTTACGAGGTTATGTGTGTGATAGAACTTGTATTGAACATATAAAGAATAGAATCAGAGTAACTGGCATAACTCCAACGGATTTGTAAGTGGAAGAAGTAATGGGCTAGCCATATGGCCCGACAACAATAACCGATTAGTAAGAATGGTTCTCGAGTGACAGCTTTCTATCAGTAAGCGTAGTGGATAGCTATGGATAGCTTCACACTAAATGGAGAAGGAAGGCTTTACGTGGTAGAGCCAAGCTGCAGCTATATTATGTTCGTATCACGATTGGTCGGCTCAGACGGAGAATACCAGCGTAAAATAGCAGCTTAATTTTGTTGATATTACTGGGAATGAGGAACTTCATCTTAGTTCTCAAGGTCAACAACCGACAATGTATCTGTATTTTGATTCTTAATTGAAGATATATTTATTTAGATGTCTGTAGGCGACAGTATCCACTGTGCGCTCATTTGTGACACATGTTCAATTAAAAAGTAGGCTGCAATTACGACAGTGAAGATGTAATAAACGTGAGGATCAACGCTTCTTGTTCATGTTAACAAATCAATATTATTTTTAAAGCGAATTCTCCTTATTTGTTTGTTTGCGTGTCTCTGTTGCATGTCATGTGTTTTTTTGTTTGCATGTTCACGCTTCATTGATTATTCTCAACAACCAGTTCGAACATGCTCAGATAAAGTTATTACGTAACGAAATATAATAATTAACTTTATTTTTTTATATACCCATATTCATAATGTATAATTTCGATTCAACGATATAAATTTAAGCAAAATTACAAATGGAAATTTAGAAAAATAATTGTAGGAAGTAGGTATATATAACGTGCTTAAATTAAATCAATGCCAAAAATTCGGAAGTGTGTAGATTTTTAAATTTTAAATTATTGAAAATCACTGACCTCTATATTGTATACTAGCTGACACCCGCGATTTCGTCCGCGTTGCTTGATATAATATTAACAAAGAAAACATACATCACTGAACACGTAGTGCTTATAAAAATCGTTGTTTCTTAAAACTTTAATAACTTTATTAAAATACGCAATATTTTTTTTAGATAAGGGCCAAGTGTCTAAGAAATAAAAGTTTCTCATTTTATGAATTAAAACTCTATCATTTTATTTATATAGAGGTCAGTGTTGAAAATACGTAGGTACTATTTATAACTTATGCAAATTTTATGGCAATGCGGAATTGAAAATTTGAATTCGAATCCATCCAAAACTGACGGAGATTTATTACAACAATATTATATTATTATCAGTCTTTGTCAACATGTGGTCATATGTGATAAATACCATAAAATAAAATGCAATAATTTTAAGATCACATTGACAATGCCGTCTAAATATGATATCATCTACCAGTGTTTAACCTTCTCAAGCTCAGGCAGGTAAGTTGGTGATTTAAAAATATTTTTCTTGGTGTCGTGATCACTTATTTACGTAAGACTATATTTGCATTTCAAATTTATTTGTATAATTTAAAAATAGGTATAACATATTATTAACAAAAAAGTAATATTATGTAGTTCTATTTCTCATGGTAATATTTTTTTTTAAATAGAATAAGGGGACAAACGAGCACACAGTCCACCTGATGGTAAGTGGTTGCTGTGGCCCATAGATATCTACAACTATCTCCGTTTGCGAATTAAAATGCAGATGCGTTGTCAGCTGTAAGGACTAAGATAGAATGCCTCTTATCCAGTAAAAAAGGTCTCCGGTTCTCTACACTTACCATACGAAATACAGCAACATTAAGCTGCTATTTTACGCTGCTATTCTGTGAGAGCGTGGTCCTTCCCCGGTCGAGCCGACCCATTCGTGCTACAACAGTTTTAACAGTGGTAGAGCCACGCGGCAGCTTTTATTGTCGCACGGATAGGCCGGCTCGAACCGGGGTAGTACCACGACCTCACAGAAAACCAGCGTGAAGTAGAGGTTTACCTCTGCGTTTCGCTTGGTGAGTGCAGGTGGCCGGAGGCCCTTTTTACTGGAAATGAGGCATTCCATCTTAGTCCTCACGGGTGACAACGCATCTACATTTTGATTTATAACAGAGGATAGATGTAGATGTCTATGGGCCGCAGCAACCACTTACCATCAGGTGGACTGTGTGCTCGTTTGTCACCCTTATCCTATAAAAAAAAAAAAAAAAAAAAAAAAAAAAAAAAAAAAAAAAAAAAACAACTATACTATTAATATAGCTGCAGCATGGCTCTACCAAGTATAAAATATGTTTGATGTTTGATATATGTTTAACCTTCTCAGCCTCGGGCAGGTAGGTTGCTGGTATCAAAATATGTTTCTTGGTGTCGTGATCACTTATTTACGTAAGACTATATTTTCATTTCAAATTTATTTATTTGCATAATTTAAAAATAGGTATAACATATTATTAACAAAAAAGTAATGTAGTTCTATCTCCTGTGGTAATAATATAGTGACAAGAATGTTTTTTACTGTAGTGCTATTGCATCCTACTTATCCTTTGACTACCTCGTTGGTCTACTGGTCGTAAACGTGGTTGCTGATCACGAGGTCCTGGCTTCAAATCCTGGGTCTTTCTGTCAAGAAATTCTCAGTAGCAGCCCGGAGCCAGGAAGTTGGCGGTGTGTCCTCCCCTTGCCTCGATAAGCACGTAATGCCGTTGATACAGCGCCCGAGCTCTCCGTTCGTGTCGGATTACCGTCCTATCTGAACTATGAGAGTGATGGAATGGAGAGTGCACCTGTGTTTGCGTATACACTTGGGCACTATAATCCTGTACCGTACAGGTTAGTCTCCGTATCATGTCATCCATTTTGATACTGAGACTTTTGTGATATAAACTCGAATACGATCGTAATATTGTATTCGTTTCACGTGTTAGCTTGTAATTCAACACAGTCTGATGATGGTCATTGACATTTGAAAACTGGATTAACATGTGCAATTAAACGGAACGGAAGTAAATTTATGTTTAGATTTATGACATATCTGATAGAAATATCGAATGAAATTATTCTCTATGCTAATTTTACTTTAGAAAAAAGTTAACGTAAGATATTGCAAAATTTTCTTAGCCTGGCAGGACTAGTTTTCTGTAACGGAAGGCCTAAGTGGCGAGTAGTAGTTTCCCATACAAATCAAGCGGCCGCCACTTAGGACAGTAATGGCCAAATACTCAAAAGCTACTCAATTGTAAGATGCCGTTAAGTCCCGAGCTGTCTCTATGAGGCATAAATCATAGATATCTAAAATATAGCCCCGACCCGATTTCCTTTTTATTTAAACCTTAAGGTAAAAGTAAAAGTAAAGAAATAGCCTATATACGTCACACTGCAGGGCACAGGCCTCCTCTCATTTCTGAGAGTTTTAGGGCATAGAAATGTCCGCCGCGCTGCCCCAATGCGTGTTGGTGAGCTTCATATCTTTTCGTCGTCGAAATTTTTTTCTTATTCCTCTGACATACAGGTTTCCTCACGACGTTTTCCTTCACTGCTGAGTAGGTACGTGGTAAATCAGCACTTACAATTGCAATTAACAATTGTCATTATTGTCGGCGGGGATCAAACCCGGATTGCTGGCGTACTGTGAAATTTACAGTTTTGAATCAAACCTTAGTTATTTTTTTTTAATTAAATATACATACGTATTTGACCTAAATTTGTGACAAATTAACTGATTCATAAATTTGAAAAAAATTAAAAAATTATTAGACGCCTCCTCTTTCTCGTTGTCTTGACAGCTTTAAATCCGGACTTATCACCTTATCATCAACCACGCACCACAAAGTGCTCAACTAAATTGGACCGCTTTTCTATCGTTCGCAAAGCGTAGTTCTAGTAACGCATAGTTTCTTTTTCGAGAGTCAGTCGCGATTTGTGGCTTGCCTGTTCATAAAAAAGTTGTATTTAATTTACTACCTGACCAATTTTTCCGTTCTGAAATACAAATCCTAAAAATAACATTCAATTACACATAGTATTACCAATAGAAAGCTAGCTAAACCTCAATTTAATAACGAGTATGGCAAGAGTCCATCTGAATACATTACACCTCATCTACATAATATTTAAAACAAAATAACTACCTCCAACATCAGATACAGTTTAAGAAGTACTTTATTAATAACTTGACGCACTGGCATAAGACGAAGCATCCTTTATTATTGTTGCGATAAGCAAAAGAGAGCGTTGTATATAAGCATAGAAACTGTGATTTCTTCGGCAAGTAGTACAAGTCACAGCACGTAAGTCTAGCGCTGAACAAAACGTGGAGGGGACGCGCACGAATTGAATTACACGAATGTGACTGGAGAGCCAATCAGCGCTTGCGAACGATACGCAAGAGCCAATCAGCGCGACTTATGCGCAATTTAACAGTCGCCGCTAGACTTTTGTGCCGCTACTTATATCTCCTTATCTGCGTTTTCATTAAAAAAACCATAGTTCGTCTCGTACGGTACTGATTTATTGCGATCGAGTTTAACTATATTGTATTATAGTATTACATTGTAACTCACCTACCTACTAGTTGATTTTATTATTATAAGCTCTAATAGTAACTATTGATAACGAGAACCCAGTGTTTAATCGGACCTAACTTAGGTTTTAAAACACTACTGTAGTATCACCACATATTGTAATTTCTGTTTGATAAATAAATAAATATATATCTAGTATCACTATCGTCACTACCTCACGGTTATTTACTCGAATTTCTCGATTTATTATGTAAATTTATATTTCCACTTGATGATGCTGTTTTAATTCTTTATCTTTATGAGCCTGTTAAAAATTCACTGCTGGCAACGGTATTTCCCAAAGGTGAATTTGCCATCGTAGTATTAAACCTCCGCACGTTTGTTTGCTTCCCGTCGTCTGTCCGGGTACTTAGATCTTGATTATTTTTTTAATACAACATAGTTAAATCACAATTCCAGCGTCGACTCGTATTACGTCCCCACATGACTGCTTAGTAGGGTTGCCAGATGGTCGGGATTCGTCTGGATTCTCCCGACATTTTAAATGATCTCCAGACTCCCGACAAAACTCAAAGCCTCCAGACAAACAGCTTCTCTTCACATCATAGCTGCCTTTGCTTTAATTTAATAAAAGCTGAGTTAGTAATTAGACTGAGTTTTGAAGTAAATTGTTTGAATTTTAAATCTTCTCTGAATATTTACTAAAGGATCTAAATTGGTGGATTCAGTAAAATCCTATGACAAATACTTGTGGCAAACTAAAAATTAAGTGTATTTAAATTAGTTATGTCAACAATTTTAAGTCTTTTTGTAGCCTATTAATTCAAAAATTTACTTTAAATACATTATTATTTTTAATTTTTACTTCTCCCGACAACAATCACATAATCTCGACATTTTCCAGATATTTTGGTCTTCCGATCTGGCACTCCCACTGCTTCGCTTCTTAAAAATTAAAAACTTTCTTTAAAGTGAGAAAAATTATATCGCATAATTAGATATATGACCTTAACATTGTCCAGTTACTATGAAAAAGAAATTTAATAATTATTATGTGCACCACTTAACATTAACTAATTGCACATAATACTCGACTTCAAAACCTTTTAAAACAATTAGCATACTTTCCACAAACGTATAAATTAAGAGCACATACACAGTGACCGACTACACACTAATTCCATTATTTTTGAAACAACTTTCATGTGTTTGTGTTGTTTGTACACTTGTCTATTTTATTTGACAATTTGCGAAAGTTACGGCACGATCTGAACTATTACGTAGCTTGCTTTTATTTTAAAAGCTTTTAAATTTTGTAATAGGCATAGTTTAAAATCATTTCAGTAATAATAACCTTACTGGCAATACGAGTAATTTCGTGTTGGTTAATGGACGTTCAGTTTTAGGTCTGTCAATAATTTTTGCAACAAGTGGTAAAGTTAAAAAGTTTGTACTACCGACGTCAATATAAATAAAATGAGAACATTATCAATGTACTCGAAGTCAATTAAATACGCATTATTAAGGGTAGCTCAAAATTACTGGTCAAATATTGATCAAATTTAGATGGGACCACGTGAGACGTAACCGGCATGAAATAAAAAAAAAGAATCATCAAAATCGGTTCACCTAGAAAAAAGTTATAAGGTAACACATATTAAAAAGATACTTCGAACTGAAAACCTCCTCCTTTTATTGAAGTCGGTTGAAAATCCTATATACCTACTTCTGTCGGGTACAATAGTCAGATGCTACTTGAGTGGAAATGTTAATTAATTATGGGTTATAGCTCCGATTGTCTATTTCCTCTGCAATTTTTAACAACTAGCCAAATTCAAAAACATCTTTTCATTTTAGGTTTCAGACATCAGCATGGCTCTACCTAATAAAATGGTAGAGCCATGCTGCGGCTATATTATGGTTGTAAAACAGGAACGGGTCGGCCCAACCGAGAAACGACCACACTCTCACAGAAAACCAGCGTAAAATAGAAACTTAACGCTGCTGTGTTTCGTATGATGAGTGTAGAGAACCGGAGACCCTTTTACTAGATACGAGGCATTCCATGATAGCCCTCATGGTTGACAACACATCTGCATTTCGATTCTTAATCGAGAATAAATGTAAAAGTCTATGGGCCATAGTGCCCACTTACCATCAGATGGACTGTGTGCTCGTTTTGCATCCTAGCTCTATTAAAAAATATCAAAATCTACCACCGGTTCCAAAAGCAAGATATAGTAGAACCAGCAAGAAATTTGTCACATTTAAAAAAAATGTAGAAGTAGAATTGGTCTTTTAAGAGAAAAGCTATATGCTGGCATATAAATAAATATATTACTAAAGAAAATTGCCTTTTTTGAAGCACAATATACTCGGAACAGCTTTGCAAGTGTTTTGGTGATATTTAGCACAAGTTAGTTATACCAGTTACTCGACTCCAAAGAGTCAGTAATTCCTTCATGGGGCAATGCATACGCTTTTACAACAAAGTCGCAAAAATTTCTATCAAAAGGTTTAAATTATTTATTAAGCAAACATTGAGATCTAGAATCTAGAAAGAGTTATTATACTACTAAAGAGTACATGACTGATAATAATAACCCCTGGGAATGAGGTGATCGCTACCATGTTGTTTCTAAATGTTTTCATAACAACTGTATAAAATATTATATTGTATATTGTGTTTTTTTTTTAAAAAGTCCCACTGGGTTTCTTGCTGGTTCTTCCCAGTACAGGTGGTTTTTGCGAACCAGTGGTAAACGTAAAAATGAATTTCAATAAGTATTATGTACCGTAATCCATATTGAATAAAAATTATTCTATTCTTTAAGAATCTTGTGATAAGCAAGCTCTTTTTTTACATAATTATAGGTGATTTGTATTCACTGTCACAGCTAATTATAAAGTATATCTAAATTATAGTTTCCTTATCTTTTTATCATCCATATATTATTATCATCATCATTAGCATTACCGGCCATCACAAGTTCACTGCTTGAACCTCTTGGCCGCTGCCTGTGATTGTGTGCTGCCGAACGCGACTGGTTTACTGGCCTGGTGCAAAACGGAGAAATTCATATTTTATGAAGTACAAGAAAGAAAACCCAATATAAATATATATTATAGTCAAGAGTTGGAATTAACTTAAATTAAAAGATTATTATTCTCGCTCCTCTTGTTTTTGACTGACCTTTTACATAAAATTTAATACAGTTTAAATTTGGACATGGAGTGAATATGTATATAGCAACAAGAAATACGTTGTTTTTTCTTATTTTTAGCCACATAATAGAATGCAAAAAAATTACTGCAGTGCGTTACATCTCTATGTAAAAATCAATTGCTGTCCGTTAGTTTCGCTAAAACTCGAAAATGGCTCGACTGATTTTGATGACTTTTTGTTTGAATGAGTTGTGAATTGTCCAGATTCACAATTGCACCCGGTAGGTGACGCTGTTGTCGAGATCCAGAAATCACTCGTGCGAAACCGAGGCGGATAGCTAGTTATGCATATAAGAAACGAACGATACGATTGATAGAGTAGATAGAATTCAATAGGTAGTTTAAGTATAAAAAACCTATAAAAAGTAATTTTACTTTTATTAATCGTGCTAAAATTAAAAGTAACAATAAATTAAAAAATGCATGAGTTATAAAGATTTAGCAAAATTAAAGAACGCATTAATTATATCCAACTTCGTGTAGTCAATAACATTTTAAGCAAGATCTCATTTTTTTGTAGACTAATGATACAGGTAAAAAACATATTAAATACAAAGAAACGGCTAAACACATTTTATGTCACGTTAAAACAAACAGACAAGACCTGAAATTTTAGAAGCCATTCGAATATCGAATGATACGAAAAAAGTCACCTTGGTCAGTTCATTGTCTGTTCTCTGCCTATTGTTCTAGAACTTTCAAAAATACACTCCCATCAATTCAGTTTACGTAACCAGATATTGCGGAGTCGTGGGAGATCCAGGGTTGACACGAGTGCTGCCGAGCGCGACCAATTTACTGGGCATGGTGTGAAACGGAGGAAGCGTCATTGACCGGAAGGGTACCGCAGATACAAAAGCTTCATCTTATTAAGAGTTGCAACAGAGTGCAATAATTTAGTAATTGTAATTTATGAATAAGATTTCTAAAATTCTAAAATATTTTCAGCCTATTGTTTTTCTCTTTTAATATTAGGTATGTAATAAAGTTAAATTTTGTTTTTGAACTTCAGACTATACTTAGAAATTGTACCTTTTTAAGTAAATCACCTGTTTAAGCAATTGGTCGGAAATATTAGCTAATCTGAAACTCATGAATTTTAATAATTTCTTTTGAAATTCGAGTTACCCAAGTTCCACTGTTACGGGATGCAAAGGGGGAATAGAAACATATTTCCTTTTAAATATTGCCATACTAGTAAACCTGTATAAAATTCCAAGCAATAACAAGTATAAAAGTAGTAAAAAATAGAACAGGAGACAGGATGGAGAGTGAATGAACTGGTCCCGGCAGACCGCGGGCGTCACGCGGTAATCAAGAGCGCATTCCGTTCACCGCCATTTCATTTCCTTCTAAACATCACAATGACACAGAATAGTGTAAATTGTGTTTACTTTTGATGGCCCACACTGACTACATTCTAATAACAAAGTCACGATTTCTATCAATAAGAATCTAGCCTTAATGGTACAGCTGGCCTCGCACTCCTACATAATATTAAATTATTATACTTACGTTCAGTTCAATTACAGTAATGCTTTTCTTTTGATTTTATCGCGTGTTAGAAACGTGTTTAGATCATATTTTATTATAAAAAATTTTGTGCCCTGATACAATCGGAAGAGACATCCTAATAAGTTTATTGACCTTATTACATAATGCGTTTGCTTGTCTTGTTTGACCAGATGCCATAACTTCTATTTGGCTATAAAACCACTCAAATACATTATACAAATTTTAATCAAAACAATTTGAATATGGCTCTCCAACACCTACAAAACTGCAATGCCCCGGGCGAGAATGGAATTACAGCGCAGCTTCTGAAAGCGGTTGGAATACCGGTACTTAAAACCCTTCAGACACATCTTCCATGATGGCACTAATCCAGCGACGTAGAGCAGAAGTGTGCTTGTTCTATAAGAAAAGAACCACAAACCGATTTTCCTTCTGAGCCTCGTCTACGTGCTGTTTTGAAAAGAACCGAAACTTGGTTAAACTTTAGTAACTTTGTGGCATTCTTTGGGAGAAGCCTGTGGTCAGTAGTGGACTTGTGAAGGGCTATAATGATGATGATGCTGAAATATATTAAACCGCTGTTTGAGTTTTGATAGGCTGTAACAGTCACGGTAACGATGATGACTCAAGAGCACCTGGTGTGAATTAAAGTGAGCACGGGAGTAACCTGAGTTTGACCCTGACGGAATACCCCCTAATAAATTTAATAATTGAAATATGCTAAATGAAAAGTACTTGGCGGTAAAGGAGGATTTCGTGATGAAATTTGCATATTAATTATTTCAAGGACCTGTGAAGTCTGCCTACACATACGGGAGCAGCGCGCTGGAATAATTAATAAAGTAACCTCAAAATGAAAGAAGTCATTATAACCAAGTGTGAGATGCAAAAGCTTTTTAATGCAATAATTTAATCAAAATTGTTTTATTTTATTTAAAAATACGACTTTTAAATATGACAACCTATAACAAAATATAATAAAAGCAAAATATAGAACTGTATAGGGAGTTCAATGGAAATTAAATGAATGAAAGTTCAATGCAAAAAAATACTTCAAGTATCATCCTCGTATTTACTGCAAGATCTTCTTATATCAAATTTGTGGAAAATTAAAGGATATTTTGCACAGCATGTCTGTATCAACATTTCGCTCTATGCGTAAATTAAAACCGACAGAAAGGTTTTGTGTTATATGAAGGCTGAATTAACAAATCTGATGCAAGCGTTCATTTTCTGTTACGAGAGCAACATGCAGATAAAAACTTGGAAGATGTCATCTGCGTAGATTATATGCTTTAAGAGATTAAAATGGGGAATTAGCTCGCAGTCCACTTGATTAAAAATGGTCTCTGGAGCTGCGGCACTTAACCACAAACAAAGAAGGCAATATTTACTTTGTCGTAACTCCAGCGAACTATGTTGATGCCTCATAGGGTGTTTAATTACCGCCTGGTACTTTTTAAGCCGGAAACTTGCTTCTCAAACTATACAGATTTCCTTTAGATAGAGTAGGTGTATGAAATAGAACTCAAATATTTTTTATTATTATTATAGAAATAGCATATTTCTAATTAAATTAGCAATGAATTCAAATCGATGTTAAAGAAATGGCAGGAGAAAATCAATGTACGGTGCAACGGCAAGAGAATGTACGGTGAAAATAAACAAAAACAACAAGATTCGTTTTGAAAAATTGCATAGCTTTTTTTTCTAAAAATTTGTTAGTGCATTGATATGTAGCACTGTGTTCACATGAGTGTTTACTCTGTACTGTGCTTTCCTTGCGACTGCCTAAGAAACTGATAGTTTCAAATAAAAAAACATTAGACAAATGTGATAAGTTACAAAAATAACACATCGTTATCGGTATGCATACGAATTCCGCATTTATGGCGAATTGGCAGAGTTTACAATGGTCTAGGACCGTACACGATGCATTAGAATTCAGCACTCAACACTAGTGTTCTCGTCATGTCGACCCACTTTTTGTTTATTTTCACTAAAGTAGCGCGATAATGAAATTACAAGTTTTTTTCTTAACGTAAGTAGCCATTATTGTTGGCTTATGAAAGTCAAGAGCGTAATAATTGAACGCGCGTCACGATAATTTTACATTAATTATATCTATACATAAATTAACAATGAAATGAATATAATTATCAAAAAGAAATTATAATTTTAGGCTATAATTTTCTACGTCCCACTTTTTAAGTATAGTTTTTTTTAAGAAATAAGATTTTCAGATGTCTCATCACCAGTAAATGGATGGATGATGGTTATATATATATAAGAGAGAGCAAACGAACATGCGGCTTACCTGATGTTAAGGGACTACCACCAATGATGAGCAATTGCAACACCAGGGGAATTGCAGGTGCGAAGTCTGATGGACCCTTGCTTAAAGCTAAATTTATCTTGTTGTTATTTGACCTAGGTAAAGTAAAAAAAAACGTGTGTGTGTGACTTAGATTATTGATAGGCCTTTATTAATGTATGGTGTGTACGCACGTAGGAATTTATACTTCTCGTAATAAAACAAAAATAACTATCTTAAATATAGTTATCAGTTCTCACAAAAACTTGAGAGATACCTAGTTACCCAATGAAGTTGGTGTCAGTGTGCGCGTGCATCGTAAAAACTACACTTACATAATTTTTCCCTAACGCCCCAAAAGAGTATAATTTCAAAAAATACTTATACACAGCTCAAAGCCTAATGTTCTCAAAAAAAAAATCGGTATAGGTTTGACATGAATGACAGACGCGATCGTCGTTTCGTCCATGTTCATCTTAAAGACCTAACGAGGCCACATGACAGCGATGTGTTTCGCCAATTGTAAAAATCGCCGTGTTTTTGGTTCGTTTATGATGTATGAGATCCCACATAGTCTATCTGCGAGCGGGCAACTATTTGTTGATGTTGAAAATGAAAATGAAAAATGATTTATTGACTTACAATAATTCGTTTTAAACCAGTCGCAAGGGCCCCTGTACTAGGTTGCGAACCTGTATTACTGGGTACCCCGCTCATCCAAGACAATGCAATATTAATCAATAAATAACAAAAAGGCAAGGCAAGAGCTGGGATTAGGGAGTAAATGTTATTTGGAATATAATAATAATTGGAATACATGATAAGAGTGCACGCATTTGTGTGTATGTGTATGTGCATGTGCATGTGCCTGTGCATGTGCGTGAGCGCGCGCGCGCTCGCTCGTGTGTTTGTGTGTGTGTTTGTTTGTTTGTTTATGTGTATATGTGAAATTTTGTGCTGTTATTAAACTAAAATCCATTTCGGTAACGTCGAGATAGTTGTTGCGATCGGGTTGAGTGTTCTGGGTTGGTATTTCTGGGTTTACTCGTTACCGAGCAAGCTGACAATCCATCTAAGTATAATTTTGACTGTCCCTTTCAATTTAGGAAAGCGAAGATGACGTCTCGTAGGAATTTTACTTTCGCTAGTCCCGTTTATTTGTCCAAGTTTACATTCTGATTTGCCATATAAGATGGGCGTACTGGGTTAATTCGTTTTGTCTCTGCAGGCGTTGATTTCAGTGCGCATAACGACTGATTTCTTGTTCTTGCCCTTTTTATTTTCTTCTATTGTTCCACACGGGGTGCGTTCATTGGAGTCATTAAGTTGTATTCTTGTAATAGATTTTTGTAAGAATATCTAATATCCCATTTCGTGGGTCTCGTAAGAAGCGACAGAGGGAAACTGAAACAGGAGACAGGAGAAACAAAAAAAACTGCTGTTGCTAACGCACCCGCTAAGAGTGGCAACTATGGCAAAATCCCCCTTTAGATGCAATCTATGGGGGAGGGCTATATTTAGCAGTGGGCTTTTATAGGCTGTAATGGACGGATGGATGGGTGCAGTGTCTTTTGCGCGACGGTAAAGAGGTTACGGACATTGGCCTATTCGTTTACAATTTGGGCAAGTAACAAGTGAGTAGCTCCACACGGGGTCTATGGTAGTCTCCGACTTCTGTACAATTTGTTGTAGTATATATATATATATATATATATATATATGTTGTACGTTGTTGTACGTCGTAATGATTCTGAAAATGTAGTCACCTTTTTTAAAGAACAAGATCATCACAATTCTGCTACAAGCCTCCGGTGTAGTGCCACCGTGGAGGACGAAAATGAATAATTACAAAAGAAATTAGCGATTCTCCACCAGCTTTTAGAAATTTAACTTTAATGGCACAATAAATACTCAACTTACTGGCTTAATATGCTATGAACTCATTGTAATCTCCTGTCACGGTGCTTGAAGTCAGCTATATGTTCACTGAAGCACCGCCGTTCCGGGAAATCTGCAGATGTTCTAGATCGTTACCGCCAATACATTAGATTTGATAGACCACAAATCCTCGCAAAAGAACACCGATTCCTACTAAGGATGATGATACATGCGGAAACGAAAATAGTTGTAAAGTATTGTGTTAACAACTGTTTTTAAATTTTGTAATACAAATTATACAACTATAGATAATTACACAGCAAGAAACAAAAGACGTTAATGTTACAAAAGGTATCCAGGTACGAATAAAGATTGTTCTACGATAAGATACGTAACAACGAACATATGGCTTAAGATACGCCCTAGGCTCTGTTTGCGTAGGTGCTTGGTGTTTAGTATGTCGACTCTTCGATGGCGCAAGATCATGTAATATTTCAACTTTTTCTGTTATCTGAGACTTACACAATTAATCTGGTGCTCTCTTAGTTGTCGTGATGTTTATACACTTAGTTTTTGGGTTCATTTGTTTTTATTCTTATCTTAGAATCAAGAATATGTTATGGGCTTTTTTGTATATGACGAGCAACTTTCGCAATAAAAATTGGACACACTTATTGCATGCCATAAACGCAAAGCGCGTAGGTATGTTCCACTAGCGTCTAAAAATCAATATTCCAATGTTTTATAGCATGAAATCGTATCTAACAATCATATTGAACATATAAATGATATAAAAGGCACATTGTTGGAAAGATAAATGATTTTTTTTTTATAGAAGAGGGGGCCAAACAAGCATGCGGCTCACCTGATGGTAAGTGACTACCGTCGCCCATGAACCACCGCAACACCAGGGGAATTGCAGATGCGTTGCCAGCCTTTTAGAAAGGTGTAAGCTCTTTTCTTGAAGGTTCCTAAGTCGTATCGGTCCGGAAAATTCGCTGGTGGTCATTGATTCCACAACAAAATTGAGCGAGGGAGAAAACTTCTTCTAAATCGCACAGTGGTGGACCGCCAATCATCCAGATGGTATGGATAGTAACGCGAGTTTTGTCGCGATGTGCGATGGTGAAATTGAGCGGCTGGAATTAGTCCAAACAATTCCTCAGAGCACTCCCCGTGATAGATGCGAGAAAATACGCAAAGAGATGCAACATCTCTACGCAGTGCCAGTGTATCGAGCCGATCAGAAAGAACTCGGTCGTCGACGATTCGAACTGCCCTGCGCTGGATGCGGTCAAGTGGAAGGAGCTGGCACCGGGGTGCCCCAGCCCAGAGATGAGAACAGTATTCCATGTGGGGCCGAACTTGCGCTTTGTGAAGTTGCAAGCGATGTGCCGGCATGAAATACTGTCTCGCTCTGCTGAGCACGCCAAGCTTTTTAGAGGCCAATTTGGCCGTCCCTTCCAAGTGACCACTAAACTGCACAGTATTCGATATGTCGACGCCAAGGATTCCGATACTAGCTGAGGTAGCAAGGGGAGTGCCTTGAAACTGAGGAGATACGACAAAGGGGTTCTTTTTATTGTTGATTATCTTATGATTGTTGAACTTATTTTTTTTTAAATCGATCAATTGCTATTTTTAGCGGTTTAGTGGCATAAGGTGCAGATTTATTAAGTCCGCATGGAGGCGTAAACACGATAACTTTTGGAAATATCAATTGTTAAACTCAATCTATTTTTTAAACTCTTCATGTATCATGTGGGAAGCTATGGAATGTAAATGGCAGTTTAATTTTCTTTTTTGTTTAGTTTAGGGGACAGGGGGGGGGGGGGGGCATATGACTCTAATGAAATCCACTGTATCCACTCTAGCCACTGTAAAGATAAATATTTCGCAAACGTACCCCTGAATCGAAAAGATGTTGTTCCACATCCCTACTGTTTTTGAAAGACCTATCTAACGATACCCCACATGATGGAATAGACGGGTAAAGAAAGTCATCCTCCATGTACTTGTACGGAAATTACCTAAATTAAAAATGTTTTTAAGATTTTATTTCATAGTTTTCTAGGCGTGATTAATATACAAAACTATGCCAAATTACAGATTTGAAGCGCTTCGGGTCTCTGAGCAAAAGCGCGGAGGGACATGGCTAAACTATAAGGTTTCCTTGTTGTGTAAATACGGAACCCTAAAATCGAATCGTCGGAATTACTCCTAACGACATTTACAAGATTACTGTTTAATAATTCTATAATATAAATAATTTTCTTTATTTTTTCCAATCAAATCATAATATAACCTTATTCTACAAGTCAGTAAGTTAATACCTATTTTTGAAATTTTGAATATCGTTATTGTATCACAACTTAGTGATCGATAACCACATTACGTGAAGTGACGAGCCACGGCGGTCTCAGTGCTTGTTCTGGGTTCTGGCTGGTATATTTTGGTTATTATTATTATTATTGATAAACGTATTATATTATTGATTAACAATACAAATAAATTAATTACTAGCATCTATTAAAATAAACCGTCATTTAAAATAAAATAATATTTCTTTCATGGCAAGATAAAAAAGGTGCGAGGGAAATGAATCATCTCGCTTCCTTATAGTCGCCAAGGCCGTCTACACTACGTCAGAAGGGGAGTGACGGAAAAATCTTACACTTTTTCTCACCTAGTCCCCATCCGCCAAATTCATACCGTCCGATAGTGAACTTCGTTCCAATAATCATCAACATTTAGTAAGCCCTTCGCAAATCCATTGCCGAACATAGACCTACCCTGCGAAATGTTACGAGTACAAAACACGTTTGGATTATTATAAAAAATAACGTCTAAAAATATGATTTCCTTTTCCATAAGTCAACTATTTAACTTAATAGTAGTAGAAGTATTTTTTTATCGTAATTCAAGTTTTTTCCTCCAGACCAAATTTCGATCACGGCGGCCAGTCTCAACGGAGACTATTCATCTGTGTAGGACAGGATTATAGTGCTCGAGTGCACACTCTATGCCGTCACTCTCGTAGTCTAGTCTTAGGCCCATATTAATAAACGTTACTCAGCTAAAGTACACGCACTTGAGTACAATCTTGAGGTTATGATCTGATTAATAAACATATCTCAAGATGCGGTTTAGGTTTACGATATCAGCTGAGTGCCACACTGATTAATAAACGAAACTCGACTCTCAAGTGTGTGTACCTGAGTGCACCTTACAAAACGTTTGTCAGATCACCGCCGGTCAACTGTAATCACATACCTACGGGTTTAAAAGTGGCAACTCATCATTCGTGATTCGTGAAAATATTCCATTAAAGCTAACGAAGCATGACTTGTGGCAATTGTACTAACCTTGACTTTAACTGCTTCTTTGGTCTAGTGCTCGCAAATGCGTTTGCCGATCATAAGATCTCGGGTTCGAATTCCGTGTCGGCCAAAAATCAATTATTAGATTTTCCTGTCAAGAAATTCTTATTAATAACACGAAGTCAGGAAATTGGCGGTGTTTCACCCCTGTGCGCCGGAAAGCATGTAAAGCCGGTGGTCTTGCGCCTGATTACCCCATTTGTCTAATCGGACTATGACTGCACTATAATCCTGTCCTCCGCAGATTGCTAGTCTCGTTTGAGACTGGCCATTGTGACTGAAATTCGGTTACCATCATCATTTGCAGCCTATTGCAAATATTCGTACACTGCCACTACACGGTATATTACATTTACTTAATAAAATAGGTGTCCAGAGTTTGGGCTCGGTTTTTTAAGCCGCGTCTCCACCAAAGTTTTGTTACCAACTGTTGTGTTGGCAACAAAACTTGAAACAATGTGTCGGGAACCGTGTTTCCATTTTCGGCGACAACATCAAAGGAATACGCTTGTTGCAAACATTTGTTCCCTCGGTGGAGACGCTTGTTGGAAACAGTTGTAAACAGTTGGAAACATAAACGTTGTCAACATTTTTGGTGGATACGCGGCTTTAGTTATGAATAGACCTTACCTCCGGACTTGATGGAATGACTTGAAGATGTACTTCGGTGACTGCTACTGGAACTCTTAGAACACGAATAGAACTACAATTTACATTTTTTTTAATTTTTTCACGATCATATGAGCATTATGTGTCGTGCACTTTTGAATTTTCCAAGCTCTTTTTTAAATTGAAATTTGACATAAAATCGTAAAAATCATAAAATCGAAAAATTAGAAGTAATAATTATTAGGTTTTTAGTGTAAGTAGTAACTTGTGTGTAATTAATCTACTTTAAAAATTTACGTATAATCATGTTATACGTAATTTTTTTAATGCGCTTAAAGCAAAAAATTGGATTTACCAATAGTTTTTATTTATGATTTTTTTTTTGATAAGGAACAGCAATTTTTGTGTTTACCTGGATAAATATTAAAAGAATTGAACATTAAAAAAATAGTTTTTAATAATGCATCATAAAGCTTTTAATTAAAATTTAATCTAATTTTAACCTTCCTTACTTATACTTGAATAGTTACCGTCAATCAGTATTTGTAACTTCATATATACTATATCGAATTTTATTGTAATTTGATATTCATGAAACAGTTTCGCGTAACAGACAAACAAATAGACAGGTGCAGGCCACAACCACACAGTAAAAAATTTTAAATGTATGCAGTTTTAATTGAGGAACCAGGTGAATATATATATATATATATATATATATAAGAGTATATTTTATTTATTTATTATAAATTTAAGAGATTTCCACCTCTGTACTGACTCATCACGATATCTCGGGAACTATAGGGCCTAGAGACTTGAAATTTGTTAGGAATATTCTTTTCGCCGAGTAGAGGTCGGCTAAAACAGATTTTAAGAAACTCCACCGGAAGGGGGGTTACGGGGGCGTTAATTAAAAAAAAAACACATTTTAAACCATAGATCTTATAGTTATAAATCTTGGCCAATTCCACCCACAAAGGATCCCCAGTGTACGGGAATTAAAAAAAAAAGCTTTTAATCTATAGCTCCTACAGGTTTCGGTTCGAATGATTTTGATGAAATTTTTTGTGTGCGTTTCAGTGGGATGGTTTAGATCCACATTTGGACCCGACAGGTGACTCTATTGTCGATAACCAGAAATCATCCGTGCGAAGCCGGGCCGGATCGCTAGTAGGGTATAATCAGACCAAGATGCGGTTGTCTTTCTCGCTTGCCTAGCTCCGTCATTTTGGCACAGCCTACGGCCTGACAGCAACAGATCGTTAAAACCTACTCCATAAATTTCTTGCAGCCCGGATAATCGTATAATGGGCTAGGTACGAGTGCACGGCACGCAATCACAACATTCACTCGTGAACATTAAACAATTTCGCTTTAATTATTTATATATTTATATAACATAACAGTAATATCGGTTTCAACATCTTTTAATAAGTGTTTACATTTTTAAGAACGGAACCCTAAAAATGTTTTTAGTTTTTAGTTACATCCATCTATTTATCTAGAACTGCCTATAAACTGTCTCATATGAAAGATTTTGTCATAGTTACCACGCTTGGCTGGCGGGTTGGCAACCGCAGTTTGTGCAGTTTTTATTTGAATTTATTTTTATTATAATATTAAAAACTATAATAAAAAAAACTAGTAACTTAATTATCATACAATCCTACTCCCCGCGGTATCGTGCCAAGAACGCTGGCTGCGTTTCCTCGCTGAATGGCTATACTTAGCCTTTAAGGGAGAAAAGAACCAGCCCTCTTATCACCAGCAGCAACGTCCCGCCAGCGGATGGAGTTCCTTTAGGAACTTCACCGCACGTGGACCCCACGAACCAATAGTCGCTACAGCAAGTGGCACAAATATGTAGTCGTCTCTCAGAGACTCATATTTGTGCCACGTACTGAGTTCAGCTGACGCTGATGCCGCCCTTGGTTTAAACGAGATACCCCTGAGATGAGAGGCCGCCAGAGTGTCTACGAAAGTAGCATCATAGACGGCTCCGTGGCGCAGTGGCTTAGCAATGAGTTGCTGCGCTGGGGGGCGCGGGTTCGAATCCCGCACGGAACAAGTATTTGTATGGCCTACAAATGATTGTTCCGGGTCTGGATGTTTGTCCTTGTGAAATTTGTGTTTGTAAACTGCCTCCACGATACAGGAGAAAATCCTAGTGTGGGGTTTTTTTTTTTTTTTTTTTTTTTTTTAAAAAAAAGAATCCCACACTAGGGCTTTTTCATTCTTTTTTTTCAAAGCAAAAAAGTCATTTTTGGTTGCATCATAAAAATGAAAAAAAATATTTTTATTTATAGTATTATTTAATATAATTTACGTATGTGTTTGTATATTATTTACAGTAGTATTAGTGTTGTACGCACTAAGTTTGCCTTTTTAAATATATTTTCCTTTGTGTGTCTACTGGAAGATATTTCAGCAAATTATGGAATAAGTAGAACCTTTGTAAAAACTCACTATAAGACTGTTTATGTATCTTGTTGTGTGTACATAAATAAATTATTAAAAAAAGTCAGTGCGTATTTGTAAGCTTACCAAATCTCTAATTTCTAATTTAAATGGCATGCTGAAATGTTAACAATGTAATGGCGTTATTTTTGTTTCATTGTGGTATGAGGTAAATTTTAATGCATTAAATTAGAGTCATGTACAGTTAGCGAAGCAAAAACTTTGTCTAATTGAATTAAGTGAGTAATCGCAGTTTTATTTTATGTTTCCTTTTTACTAATACGCTCGTATTGTAATGACACCAGAGCGAATATTTTTAATATAGTGTAATTATCCAGGGAGAAAACAGATGAATAAGTAATTTGTATTCCGGTCTACCCTGCAGACCGGATAGAGAACCAATATGATTACACACCGTGAGATATGTGTCTTAGTCCTCAGATTGTGACAACGCATCTATACCCTTCTTTGTTTGAGGTTAGTTGCAGCTGCCCACTAGAGTTGAGGTTACTTGCAGTAAGTGGCAGTAGCCAGTTACCAGCAGGTAGAATATAAGTGCATTTGTCATATATAAAAACATTACGTATGGACTAAGCGCCACCCAGATATCCTTTGAGCCAATGTATGGTGGAAGCTTATGCCGTGCCGTGGACTTCCAATATGCTATAATAATGAAGATGGTGAAGAAATAATATTTTTTTATGAAACACGTAAATATTTTTAACTTAGAACTTTATAGATATTGAATATTAAATTAGACAAAAAATTACTTTGCGTACTTCCGCTAGATAAAATAAAATGATGTGTCTTACCTAGTTTGAAGAGCACCTCCCGCCCTCCCTCAATTGCGTGCACTATCCCCGTCACCACTAATCCCAGCACCACTACTCCCAACACCACTACACTACGAAAGACACACCAGTGACGACAATACGACACGTGTTTCGCCTCTACACGATTGTCGTCAGTGGTGTGTCTTTCCTAATGTAGTGGTGTTGGGAGAAGTGTAATTACAGTACCTTTTTTGTAGCATAGTGTTGTGGCAAACGAGCACACAGTCCACCTGATGGTAAGTTGTTGCTGTCACCCATAGACATCTACATCTATCCTCAATAAAAATCAAAATGAAGTTGTCACGTGAGGACTAAGATGGACTGCTTCGTTTCCAGTAAAAAGGGTCTTCGGTTCTCTAATCTCACCATACGAAACACAGCAGTGTTAAGCTGATATTTAACACTGGTATTCTGTGAGAGCGAGCCGACCCATTCGTGCTACAAATATACAATTGATATACTCGTACCTGCAGCATGGCTCTACCACGTACTAAACATGCGGTGCGTGTAAAGAACCGGAGACCTCTTTTACTAGTGACGAGATATTCTATACATTCTACGAGTGTTCGATTATTAATGTGATCGCTTGTCAACCTTATCCTATAAAAATAAAAATAAAAAAAAACACGAAACACAGCATTATTACGCTGGTTTTTTGTGAGAGCGTGGCCCTTTCCCGGTCAAGCCAATCCATTCGTGCTGCAATCATTATATAGCTGCAGTAAAATAGTTAAAAGATGACATCGTATTGTATATATTAACCTCAATATTAAAAAGTATTCACGTACCATTTAAAGGGAGACCTATTGGGTACTATTTGATGTTCTTTAAACTGTGCTTCAGGCAAAAAGTTCTATGGAAGTGCTCTCTGGACGACGAAGGAAACCATCGAAATTGTTGATGAAATTATTTCACTTTGTTCTTAACACGATCTTAATTTTAACGCTGTTTCTTTTACACATTATGGATAAAAAAGTATACGCTAAACATGTGTGCCAAGGCCGTTATGTGTCGACAACTATCAAGCACAACACAGAGTACTTACACATTTAGTAGGTACCAACTAATGGTCGCCTAGTGGTCAAATTCCACCGTAATTCATAAAATATTTATGTTTATATAATAAGCAAGCTGTATTTTACTTTCAATTGCACGTTAATATATAAAACACAGATTATTAATATGCAAAATATAAAATAAACGTTTTTTTTTGCCTTGACATACAAACGCTTAAAAAGGAACATTTGAAATCATACAAACTTCACAGCTTATTCATTCTATCCATCACTAATTATTTGTTGGCAACATTTTAACATCCTTTGGCGACAATTATGCGAAAATTCTGTGCGACGGTTTAACTACAGACTATTATGTGTTTGACTTTAGAGTAATAACATGAATATGCTTGTATTATTTACTGTGAGACATTGGGAGTAAGAACTTCAAGAAACGATCGTTTCAAGAAACACATTATAATTTGTTCAAGCAACAATGTGTTTTACACTGGCAGTATGGACATGAACAATGTGTTTTATTTTACATATATTTTATTTAATGTATTTGTATGTAACACATATGCTGTAGCTTCCAGCACTACTTTACATATAAACTCTTAAATTATGTTTTAACCATGTCAAACTATCTTTAAACTATCTATAACTATGTCAAAAATCACACTCTTCCGTGCGCGCAATATTGTTAATAAAATAAATAATTAAAAAATCAAAAACCTGACTGCAAAAAAGACAATTTAAAAATAATGCACTAAAAACACCGACCCGAACCAAATTAAACTTTACTAAGGTTAACAGACTTATATTATGAACTGAAAGCCTAAGATAAATATCATTAATTTTCTTTTAGTTTATAATTTGTACTCGGCTTTATAAGACGGATATGAAGATACCTTAACTGTCGAAATCCTTCTAGCCGTTTGGAAGATACGAGGTAATAAAGAAATTTACAAACATACAAGAAACGCGCGAAAAACAACCCTGTCTAGGCAGTCGGGTAAAAAGGTTTAGAAAGTTTTCCCTTCACGTATTAATATACATATAGATAGATTATTTGGGGAAATTGTTGACTAAAGCAAACTGATTAAAACTTTTTTGTAGAATTATAAAAAACGTTACCCATACACGAAGATTTTCTCCTGGATTGTGATGGCGCTTTACATAAATAAATTGCACATAGACTATATCATCCAGACCTGGAGCTATTATTTTCTAGTGCAAATTAACACTGATTTCGTACGAGATTCGAACAACTTTTTTCCTTTAGCTTAGCTCACCCATTGCGTTTTACCGGAGAGTCAATATAGCATTGAGCACCCATTTCCGTTTATTTAATTAGATGTTTTCATATACAAAGCTTATTTATTACACATTTTTAATAACCATAAACACGATTATAATAGTGAAATCTACACAAATAATATATCTACCCCCGACGTAAAAAAGGGGTTTTAAAAGTTTGTATCTCTAGTCTGTCTATCTGTGTGTTAGTCTGTGACACCGTAGCTCTTAAACGGGTGCACCGACTTGGGTGCATTTTTTTTTATAGGATAAGGGTGACAAACGAGCACACAGTCCACCTGATGGTAAGTGGTCGCTGTGGCCCATAGACATCTACATCTATCTTCGATTAAGAGTCAAAATGCAGATGCGTTGTCACCTGTGAGGACTAAGATGGAATGCCTCGTTTCCAGTAAAAAGGGTCTCCGGTTCTCTACACTCACCATACGAAACACAGCAGCGTTAAGCTGCTATTTTACGCTGGTATTCTGTGAGAGCGTGGTCCTTCCCCGGTCGAGCTGACCCATTCGTGCTACAACCATAATATAGATGCAGCATGGCTCTACCACGTATTTATTTTAAAGCAGATTTTATAGCGGTGGTTCTTAGACATGCTTTATCAAAATCGTGCAGCAGAAATAGCAGAAACCGTGGTCAGGAAGACGGATGTATTATGCTCCATAGAAATAGGTATATATTAAAAATCTTTACCGATATTAAAAAATATGTTCTTTTCCTAATTTCACGTTCTTAGAGTTATTTTTTGGAAACATATGCCCTTCTTCAGGGCTTAAGCTATTTCTATAACAAAATTTCATCAAACTCGGTGGAACGGTTTAGCTGTGAAAACCTAAAGAACAGACAGAGTTACCTTCGTATTTATAATATTAAGTATAGAAGATTATTACTATTTAATTATTTGTAAAATATTTCGTTTAGATTTTTTCTATCTGCAATCGTCATCTTGACAACTTGATTTAAACGCTTGAAAAGTTCAGTTATGTATAACTTTTTTTACTGTTATCGTTACAGCCTATTAAAGTCCACAACTGAACATAAACCTCTCCCGTAGATTAACTCATAGTGGGATATTTGCCATAGTTATCACGTTTGGCAAGCGGGTTGGCAACTGCAGTTTTTTATTTTTAGTCGTTATTAGGAAGAAGCTAGTGCTCATCTCCTGATTTGCTTCCCACTGTCGCCTCTTACGACATCCACGGGATGATATTGGGTAGTGGATATTCTTACACCTTACCAACCAAGTTACATTTACCGTGTAGTGAGTGGCACACGGTAAATGTAACTTGATGTAACTTTTTTTTTTAATATGGATTAATTCAAACACTTTTTCTAACAAAAGATATATTATTTATTTAATCAAAGTTATAAGATGGTAGGAAAGTCTGCCTACAGTGTGACGAGCGGTGTGAGGTCTTGCGTTATCGTGGAACAATAATGGAAAAGATCAATTGACGAGTCGAGGTTGCTTCTCTGAGAGTTTTGACATCTTGTTTAAAGTTCTTCACGAAAAGACATCTGCTGCTATCGATAATACACCGGAACTTAAAAAGCTATAGTGATTTACACTATGAAGTGACTATCACCATGACAAACAATTACCATAACTTTGCTATGTTTGGGTTTCACTTTAGGACATTGTTCGGGTATTTGTCCGGGGATCAGCCATTGCGACACTCGTATTAGAAAAATCACTTTTATTTTCTTACCATGTTTTACTCAAATAGTGAATAGTAAAAACAATTGAAACTCATACAATAACGACACAAAATTTTTGAATTTTGAATGTAGTTTTTTTATGAAAAAAAGCTTTAAACAAAAATCTTGGGCCATGCAGGCTTAATTTTGATTCAAACTCTATTAAAACAACCCTATTAACTCAATTTTAACAACGGCAACTTATGTTAGTTTAATAACATAAGTTGCGAGTTTTGGCGGGAACTTGATCAGCGGCGGTTTGCTGCTCCTGTATTATTGTTTAAATAATGGTTTGAAGTGGACTTTGATATGTAAAAGTGGTGCGATTTTGTGTATTAATTGTGAACTATTAGTGGAAACAGTGAAACAAATGCTCTGATGGTGATGGATTCTCAAGATAAGCTGTTTGTTTGCATAGGCGCCTTGAGATACCATCGCCAACTATCAGCTGTCTGCTGGCTCAAGTTGCCGTCAAAATCTCTCAAGGGCTGCACAATGTGACGCATCAACATATTGTGAAGCAGTGAACTATGAAGGATAATTATTTATAATAAACCGAATAAAAATACTCAAGACTTGGCCTAAAGGTCTAGATACCAGGCCATAAACTCCTATAAAAAAATAAAAAAATAACATAAGTTGCCGTTATTAAAATTATTACATAATATATTTTTCATAATACATGTATTTTATTATTTTTAAATTTGAATTTACAGTGTAGGGGTGGCGTAACCAAAAACCAATAAGTACTAAACTAACCGCACCTCTCCCTCCCCCCCCCCCCCCCCCCCCCAAATTATTTCGTGGATGTCGAAAGGGCGACAGAAGGAATTGAAACGAGATGGACAGCATTTGTCAGACCATCATCATTTCCAGGAGACAGGGAGTTTTTCAGGTATAAAGTTGCCAAATCCGCCATTGACGATGATGGTGCATAACTTTGATACTACGAGTCATACTACGACCATGAATTACATGCGGAATAAGGATCGCGAGTGAGTGACGCAAGAGAGAGATAATTATTGCATGCCTTAAGCGCAAAGCGCTGGGTATGTTCTACTATCGCCTAAAAATTAATATTCCAACGTTTTATCGCATGAAATCGTATCTAGCAATCATATTTAAATCCAGTAATTTTAGAAAAACACAAAAGCCCGCTGTTTGACTATTGTATTTTGTGTTCACAAAACAAAAAAAATTAACACAGTTTGCTTTTGCGTAAATTAACGAATAAACGAAAGAAAATCTTTGTCACCATTATTGTAAAGACTATAATCGTCATTAGATAAAGTAAGAACTATAACTTCACTTCTCTGAAATGAGGCCTATTTTGATTTGTTTCGTGCGTTCATTAGCGATAACTAATCTTTTTTATATCTGTTTTGTTTGTTATATTTATTATTACTATACTCTACCTATGAATGTTAAAAAAAAACACAAAAGAAACAAAAATAAATGAATACAGAAAATAGTATTGTCAGAGTTACGTCATAGCGCAGCGCGAGGTGCACAGTTAAGTCGCATGGGTTGTACCTTTGTAGACATATGAACTACGGGTGCAGTGATTACAGAAAAATATATTATGCAGTGAAAAACAAAATGAATTTTTGTTATTATATCTATTTGCTAGAGTTGAGAAAGTGATATCTGATTACAAAAGTTACTCAACTAATTGCCGAAATTCTAGGAAACAGCGTTAGCTTCAACAGGTTCTACATGTAAGGTTTCTTATATTTACAAGGGTATATATATTGAATTCACTGCTTATAAGAAGGACAGTAAGTTTTATGCAAAAATTTCAAGAAATACTAACGTTATAATGACAATTTCAGTTATTTTAATCAAATGGTACTTTGTCAAAATGTAATTGTTTTTAACTTTAAATACAATATATGTAAATCTCTCATATTATATGTAAATATCATACAGCAAAGAATGAAAACTAAATTCTTATCAAAATTAAATCAAATTTCACTAATTAAAGTAAATAACTTTTTGTCTTTTTTTTAATCGCTGCTTCTGTTCATGAATCCGAAATGGCTTTACTGTAGTTGGTATTTTTGAATTCAACTTTTTTAATACAAGTTTCTTATAACAACACTGAACACATTGTCCCCCTAGCATTATATAATAATTATCAAATTCTCGGGAACATTCCTTCCAGCACTCTTCACAACCATCCAGTTCAATGCGGAGATTATTTTCATGAATTTTCAATATTATACTAACGGTAACATTTGTTTTCAAATGTTGCTGTATTTTGTCATGTTTGGTAATTGTATTATCTTTAATCTCCTTAAGGGGTGAATAACAAGGACCATCATGAAGTATCTGAAGATCTGGGTCCTTAATTAAAGCTCTTTTGAAGTGACAAATGGACGGATATGTTTTTCCATCGGTTCCACAAACTTGTGTCCATGTGGGACATTTTAGGGCAGTAACTTTTGAATATAAGAGAACAAATATAAAGTCTGGAAAGACAAAAATGTTAACATTTTTATCTATTATAATTTTGTTCTTAATTTGCGATTGTTTGCAATAATAAACATGTAATTATTATGATAATAGAGCGCAATCGTTTTAAATCTTTTTAGGTACGTATTCTGCTGCAGAACTTACACATACGTTGTTTGTGACAATGTCTACGTTTCTTAAATTTCGGCACCAAATTATGAAATATTCTTTATACATTTTAATAAGTACTTACATAATATCATATCTATTCAAGAGCAGTCGCAAATACAATCAGCAGATAATTTATATCTTAATACCCGATCTGAAAAAGGTTAAACATTAAGTAATTAATTATATGGACTAAAATACTTTTTATAATTTAATGCCAATATTAAATTTAATTTAATGAATTATATTTAATTTCAAAGCAATAAAACATTTACTGTGGTGTATTTACTGTTACATTCGCAGTCCGTGTAGTTTTGTTATCGAAAATGTTGGTAAGGAAATTATATTTTTGCTTCATAGTCTAAGTCTACATTACTGACTAATTATCCAAATGTATCAATTATAGGAAATTACTTTCTTAATTCATGTTTCTAACCGAGACGAATTGCGTCACGGAAATGAAAATATGCAATTTAAGCTTATTGTATAGGTATATAGACTATTTTTGAGGATATGAGACGTATGCTTAATTTTACGTCCACGATATCCAAGGGATTTGTATACAGCTACGAATAAAGTAGACTTAACGTTTAAAATTGCTTTAAACACTATGTTCTTCAATTAAAACACTTTAGTGACTGTATAGAATAAAATTGTTAACTGTTTGATAGACTGAACCGGGCAACGACAACATCTCCGCAACAGGAATTAAATATTATTCGAGCCTCCTCAAATAATCTAAGTATGCTCTTTACATTACCGAAGACCTCGAAGAGCAACCGCGGCGATTCGAAGTAATTAGATCTGTAGCTGGCAACCGTTGAGCAATCGAGTAGAACGTAGGCTATCGTTTCCTCGTACCCATGCAGGCTCTGAACAAAGGGATCTCTCCGTAACGCCTAAAGTAAAGAGACGCTTACGAGTATCAAAGAAACTCGTGATCTGTTATGGCAGCTGTGATCAGTCTAGTTTGAGGTTTATTTAGTCTGAGTAACCTTTTGTTGGAAATGTTGGTGTTAATTGGAGGTAGAGCTTTTTAGCCTGCTTATATTCAGTATGGTTAATCCAGAGTTGTGTATGTTAAGGCTTTGTAAGATTTCGAACTGCTGTCCTTACATACCCGAAGATAAGTGCAACTATGCCAATTACGAGTAAAAGGAACATTTGAAATCATACAAACTTCACAGCTTCTTCATTCTATCTGTCAGTAATTATTTGTTGGCAATATTTTAAAATCTTCGCAGCGTCTACGCAGCGCTATTGCTTTTTTTTTCTTTAGCTTAGCTCACCTATTGCGTTACAGGTTTTTTTTTTATATATGATAAGGGTGACAAACGAGCACACAGTCCACCTGATGGTAAGTGGTTGTTGCGGCCCATAGACATCTACATCTATCCTCTATTACAAATCAAAATGTAGATGCGTTGTCACCCGTGAGGACTAAGATGGAATGCCTCATTTCCAGTAAAAAGGGCCTCCGGCTACCTGCACTCACCAAGCGAAACGCAGAGGTAAACCTCTACTTCACGCTGGTTTTCTGTGAGGTTGTGGTACCACCCCGGTTCGAGCCGGCCCATCCGTGCGAGACAGCAAAAGCTGTCGCGTGGCTCTACTACTGTTAAAAGTATGAACGTAAATAATGTGTTGTATTTTATGTATTTGTATGTAACGCCTATTATATACAAATTTTAGCTTCTAGCACTACTTCTCCATATAAACTCTTTAAGAATATCTTAACTATGTCAAACTATGTCTTAACTGTCTTTAACAATGCAAAAATCACACTGCTCCGTAGGCGCAATATTCTTAAAAAAGGGTACAAAGTTTTCCCTTCACATATTAGTATACATATTGATAGTTTATTTGGGGAAAATGTTGACTATGATGAACTGCTTACATCTTTTTTCAACCGACTTCAAAAAAGGAGAAGGTTCGCAATTCGACTGTTTTTTTTATGTGTTTCCTCAGAACTTTTTTTCTAGGTGAACCGATTTTGATGATTTGGAAGCTTGTGCATCTAATGTGGTCCCATATAAATTTGATCAAGATCTGACCAATAGTTTTTAAGTTATCCTTAATAATGCGTACTCGTATTTAATTAACTTCGACTAATATGATGTTCTCATTTTATTTATGTTGAAATCGGTTGTACAAAATTTATAATTTTACCACTTGTGTAGATTTATAAAAAACGTTACCCACACACGAGGATTTTCTCGTGTATTGTGAAAGCGTTTTATATGCATAAATTGCACATAGACTATCATCCAGACCTAGAACGGGATACGAACCGGCGCGGTGGCTCCCCAGCGCTACGAGCTTCTTTTCCTTATATTAGCTTTGCTCACCTATTGCGTTATAGAGCGGTATTACATTTAGGGATGGGCAAAGGAAAAAAATATATATCGAATCTATATTTTTAAACAGTATCGATATATCGATATATCGTCATCATTTGCATGGTGTAAAGATAAGTTCTAAAATTTTATTTGCTGGCGGTTGGACGACGAAAAAACGATACAACATTAAACATAAAATATATCGAAATTGATACGAATTCGATACTCTAAAATAAATATCGATTTATCGCGATTTGAAATATCGACCATATATATCCAAAATTTTTAATAAAATATCGATATATATTTTTAATAAAAATATCGATATATCGATATTCTTTGCCTAAGCCTAATTACAATCAGCGCCCATTTCGGTTTATGTAATAAGGTGTTTTCATTTTTAACAATCACAAACACGACTATAATAATGAAATGCACACAAATGATATATTTTTTAATCATACTAAGACATAAGTTGCATGAGCCGTATGTACGTAACGGATACATAAACAGAAAAATATAGAGCCTGTGGATTGATGAAGAATTATATCTAGCAGCTACCCGCGGCTTCGCTTATCAGTAGTTTTGTTACAAATGGTTAAGAGAAAGCCAGTAATTTAGCAGAAACCGTGGCCTGGAAGACGCTTATATGCGTTGTTACATAGAAATAGGTATATTTTAAAAACCTTTACTGATATTAAAAAAGATTTTATTTTCCTTATTTAACATTCTTAGAGTAAAATTTTTAAAACATAATATACCCTTCCTCAATGCTCAACTATGTCAATAACAAATTTCATAAAACTCGGTTCAGCGGTTTAGCAGCGTAAATGTAACGGACAGACAGAGGTATTAAGTATAGAAGATTCATCATCATCATCATTACAGCCTTTCATAAGTCCACTGCTGAACATAGGCCTCCCCAATATAGAAGATTATTACTATTTAATTTTTTGTAGAATATTTATTACAATATACAATAATATTTATAACAACTTGATTTATCCGCTTGAGAAGTTCTGTATGTATAACATTTTTAACGTTACATTTACAGCCTATTAAAATCCACTACTGAACATAGGCCATCCCCATAGACTGCCTCATAGGGGGATATTTTTCATAGTTGCCACGTTTGGCAAGCGGGTTGGCAACCTCAGTTTTTTATTTTTAGTCGTTATTAGGAAGACGCTGGTGCTCATCTCCTTATTTGCTTCCCTCTGTCGCCTCTTACGACATCCACGGGATGATATTGGGTACTGGACATGCATAGACCACACTACACGGTAAATGTAATTTGATGTAATTTTCGTTAATATAGTTTAATATAGATAAATTTAGTCATCGGAAAAATTTTGGCGGCTCAATTAAATATTAGAGATTGGATCTAAAATTATTTCAATTGGTCACGAAATGGTCACAATTGGTCAATTAATTTTGATAATTTGTCAACGTTATTTATGTATTAATAAAAAAAAATTCTTTTTCAGATTACAACTTCAAAATAATAACTTTCCAATATCAGTCAAAGATCCTAGAAAATTACGAAATACACACGATTGGTCAGAAATTAACTCTAACAGGTTCTACATAAAAAGTTTCTTATATATATTTTTTTTAAATAACGTTACCCCTACACTAGGATTTTCTCTGTATCGTGGAGGCAGTTTACAAACACCGATTGCACAAGGACAAACATCCAGACCCGGAACAATTATTTTATAGCCCATACAAATACTTATTCCGTGCGGGATTCGAACCCGCGGCCCCCAGCGCAGCAACTCATTGCTAAGCCACTGCGCTACGGAGCCGTCAATATATTTACAAGGGTATCATCGTTAACTGGTAAATTCCCTGCTTACAAGAAGAACAAAAAAAATCTAGCTTTATAATGTTAGTTTTAGTTATTTTAATCAAATAGTATTTTGTTAAAATGTACAGCTCATCCAGCTAAGAGTACAAATTAAATTCGTATCAAAATTTAATCAAATTACATTAATTAAAGTAAACAACTTTTTTTTTTAATCGTTGCTTCTCTTGATGAATCTGAAATGGCTTTACTACAGTCGGGATATTTTTAAATTCAGCTTTTTTAATACAAATTTTTTATAACAACACCGAACACATTTTCCCCGTAGCATTATATAAAAATTATCAAATTCCTTGGAACATTCGTTCCAGCACTCTTCGCAACCATCCAGTCGAATGCGGAGCTTATTTTCTTCAATTTTCAATATTATACTAACGGTTTTATTTGTTTCTAAATGCCTTGAATCATTTATGTCATCTTCAGAACGCTGTAATTCGTCATTAAAATCCTGATTTATATTTTCAATTGCATTATCTTTAATTTGCCTAAGGGATGAGAAACAAGGACCTTCATGAAGTATCTGAAGATCCCAATCCTCAATTGAAGCTTTGTTCAAGTGACAAGCTGTCGGATATGTCTTTCCATCGGTTCCACAAACTTGTGTCCACGTGCGACATTTTAGCGCAGTAACTTTTGAATATAAGAGAAAAAATATAAAGTCTGGAAAGACAAAAATGTTAATGTTTATATCTATTATAATTTTGTTCTTAATTTGCAATCGTTTGCAGTAATAAACATGTTAATCTTATGATAATAGGGAGCAATCGTTTTAAATATTTTTACGTACGTATTCTGCTGCTGAACTTACACATACGTTGTTTGTGTCTAATGTCTACGTTTCTTAGATTTCGGCACCAAATTATTAAATATTCTTTATACATTTTAATAAGTACTTACATAATATCATATCTGTTCAAGAGCAGTCGCAAAGAAAATCAGCAGATAATTTATCTCTTAATACCCGATCTGAAAAAGATAATCATTAAACAATTAATCATATGGACTAAAATACTTTTTATGATTTAATGTTAATATTTAGGTATTCTTAATTTCAAAGCAACAAACCGTTTACTGTATGGTATTTACTGTTCCATTCGCAGTCCGTGTACTTTTTTAAATGAAAATGTTGTTAAGGAAATTATATTTTTGCTGCTTATCGAAGTCAACAATACTGACTAGTACTATGTATTGAAATGTATCAATTATAGGAAATTACTTTCTTAATTCATGTTTCCAACCGAGACGAATTGCGTCACGAAAATGAAAAAATGTGCAATTTAAGCTTATTCTATATATAGAGGATTTTTAAGGATATGAGACGTATGCTTAATTTTGCGTCCACAATATCCAAGGGATTTGTATACAGCCACGAATAAAGTAGACTTAATTTTGAAAATTGATTTAAACGCTATATTTTTCAAGAATAGAAATGTAGAATTAAATACTCGCTGTTTGATAGACTGAACCGGGCAACAACAACGTGTCCGGAACAGGAATTAAATATTATTCGAGCCTCCTTAAACAATCTAAGTAGGCTCTTTATATCACCAACGACCTCGTAGAGCGATCACGACGATCTGAAGTAATTAGCTGGCAGCCGCTGAACAATCGAGTAGAATGTAGACCATCGTTTCCTCGTACCTATGCAGGCTCTGAACAAAAGGATGTTCGTAACCCCTAAAGTAAAGAGATACTTATCAAAGTAACTGTGACCTGTTAAGGCACCTGTGACCAGTCTAATATGAGATTTATTTAATTTGAATAACCGTTTGGAAATGTCTATGTTTATTGGAGGTTCTTCAGCCTGCTTATATACAGTACGGGCAATCCATAGCTATGTATTTTAAGGCTTTGTAAGATTTCGTACTTCTGCCTTTACATATCCGAAGGTAAGTTCAGCTATGGCTGCAGGCCCCACCGTTTTCTTTGGTAAGCCTTTCTGGGTGAGTTCATTAGCCGCATCATTGCCACTATCTCTGATGTGACCCTTTATCCATTAAATTCTTATGTAGTTGAAACTGCTAATCTCATTTAAAGACATAAAGACATTTATTCCGACACTTCATATTACAGACGTTGTTCTGCCCTTAGCGGGGAACCTTTGTACTATAAAAATCCTTAATTTCGTCGTTGTTTCGGAGTTAATAACATTTACTCTTTAGGGACTCTAGTACCACTAAGCTATAGGAAAGTATGCGGATCGAATGATTTCTCACCCTCCTTGCTTCGATTGTCGGAGCATTATTTCCAGATTATTTCCATACATTCAGCCTAGTATATATGGTATAGTATTGTAGATTCCGAGCGGCGTTGTATATTTAAATCTTCCGAAAACGTTCTAAATTTACTATTACCTACTGTTACTACTACGAATACTTACAATTGTAAAGTTGTAGTAGCAAAATAGTTAGACTTGCCTTAAATTTCATTGTACGCAAATTACTCGTATTAAGTTTCGATGCCCGCCGATACATCTCAAATGTTTTTATAGTAATTTAATGTGCTGATTTACTCCGTGCTCGGCGTTGAAGGCAATCAAAGTAAACCTACGCTTTCGTGCACGTATTGTAAAATCTATTTCGACAGACACACAAATTGACGTATAGGAACATCATGCCAATCTAGGCGTATGCCTTCTACGTTCTCATAGCTGTTGGTGTTATTTAAATTGGATAATGCACCTGGAGCATAGATAACAAGAATATAGATATTTCCGCAAATTAATGCCTAGATCGTTATGAGCTATACGATCAAAAGTGCTTCACGCATGCTTCACACATGGCACCGAAGCATATGCTCTGATAAGAAGCCATACTATTCTGTATAGTAATACACGATATGCAGCCAGTGTTTTTATTATTAGGGATTAATGTGTCATAGATTAAAAATAAGTAAATATATTTATACATTTATACATTTTACACATATATTTCGCCAATAACTTTAACAAATAAACTCTAGATAAGTATTCTGGAATCGAGAACCAACATTTGATTCCTTGTAATATATAAAACCAAATCGACATAAATTCCAATATCTCAACAAAATCTTACTCTAATATCTAATCTAAATGAACAAAAATAAAATAAGTCAATAGTAGACGATAACTGTAAAATTACGTAACAAAACCGAGAAATATGTATTATTATTTATTGTCTGCTCTACCATAATATGTTATGCTCTTTAAATGTTTCTCCTTCTGTAGTTATTATTGCAGGTTCTTTACAAATGCTTTGAATCAATATCCTCCCTTTTGTTTTCTCTTCCCATTTGTACGTTTTCACTTTTATTTATTATACAAAATCTGTTTACGTCTTAGACTACGCTTCGAAATTATAAATGTTTTACAAATATGAGCTCATGTTGTGAATCGTAGGAAACAAATTCAACTATAATAGTTGATTAATATAACGACATGATTTTTGAATTTAATTAATATTAGTGATATTGCTTTAAGTATTTTTTTTTTACTTTCAAATTAATTATAAGCCAGTGCTTGTCTTTAAACCCAACTAATCCTAGAGGTAAGTAGTGAATGATGTCTTCTCATGGTGATATCATAGCGTAACGAAACTTTATTCACAATTTCCTTGAATATTGAAGACACCCAGATAGTAATCGTACGGAAAGACCGACGAATATTTAAATTCTTTTTCTGTACTTATTATAAAATACAAAAGGAACAGATTTATTTAACATTTTATTAGGTGTAATCATTGCTTACGAATTCACCAAATTCACGCGTTCCATCAAAAGCTGACGTGAATAAAAGATATAAATTGGTTGTCTTAGTTTTAGCGAATGCTTCTTTGTGTCCATTAACGTAGTAGTTCTTAATAATTTTCTGTTTATTTAAGTATGTAAGTGTAAATATTTTTCTTAAAAAATTGTACATAAAAGTGTGCGAACAACCAAATCCTTTGCAACCCTGGTTCCAATATAAGATTTCTTTCGCGTGTAAACAAATAATGCATTGCAGAACTTAGCATCACCATTCATCATTACAGCCCTTCACAATTCCACTGCTGAACATAGGCCTCCCCCAAGGAATGCCACAAAGCACGGTCTTGAGCCACCTGCATCCATCGACTTCCTGCATGTCTTACCAGGTCGTCACGCCATCTAGTAGGGGGACGCCCTACACTTCGTCCGCCAGTACGAGGCTGCCACTGAAGAACCTTCTTTCCCCATCGGTTGTCGGTTCTTCGAGCTATATGGTCAGCCCATTGACACTTCAGATTACTAATTCTTTGGGCTATGTCGGTAACTCTGGTTCTACTGCGGATGTCCTCATTTGTTCATTAATTTTATCCACCAGTTGATCAGTTATGAACATAGCAACTGGTGGATAAAATTAATTATCCCGGCCTGGTGGAGGCGGAGCGATTTTATTATAATGCGGTAAATATGGTGTGTTGGTTTTAATGATCAACTGCTGGTTCAGAGTTAAAATCACCCCTGATTTTACGTAGATCATGGGCTGTAAATTTGGACTACAGGACGGATGTGAAGGAAGGCATGTGCACACACCTGGACTTCCGCGGAGCTGCCTCGTGTCTCCAGGAGCTGCGTTGCACGTTGGTTGGATGACGGATAAAAAAGCTTTCAAGCATTTAAAAGTTAAAAGTCAAAGTGTCTTGCAATCAATGCACCTTTTGCAATAAAACGGAACTGTAAAAAATTTCACTTAACCTTTAAATTGTTATATAAAGAGATAAGGTATAAAAATTGAGCTTACGATCAGCGTAAAATTTTATTCGAAACATTAAAACAGGTGTTGTGTTGTTTTATAATTTAAATCTCGAAAAATGGGTGTGGGTGCGATTTGGTTTGCCCTTGATAAAACTTCTCTTTAGTAATATAATCTTTGTTTGGATACAGCGCACGCGCGTACACACGTTCACAATCTATGGACCTCCGCCATTGTATTATTAAAAAATTAAAAATTAAAAATCATTTATTTCGGAACTAGATCATATCACACTTCATAAATACACATCGAAATTAAAATATTAAATCTAAGTTACGATGTCAATTTTATATGAACTGACATAAAAAAAAAATATTTCATTAAAATTAAATATTAATTATTATAGGGAAGGACTTATCGTTATAACTACGCTTGGTGATACGGTACGGTTTGGTGATCGTCGTATCTGATGTCTTGTGGTATACCACCTTCTTTCGCAGTCCCGGAGGTCTTTCTGACCTGACACATTTGTGTCTTACTGAATCCACGGGATGCAATTTGACACGATGTTTCTCTATATGTTTATACAACACTATTTTGTAAGTACCAAAAAAAAATTTAAGTACAGTTGCAACAGATGTTACTAGTGATAATGACACTATCAGATTTTTTTATTATTTATCTATCACAACGTTATCGAGGTTTGTTTTCGTCCAAAAAAGTTAACTGTATAGTTTCGTTTACCAGATTAATTTAGTTTCCTAGATGTTTTAAAGCAATTAACAGCAATTGGTGCGAGTATTCGTGACGATTGAAAGGGAGCCGAGAGATCTCGCTTGGTCACGATTCCGATCGATATTCTTAAATGTTAACGAGGCGCGCCGCCGCAGACGAAAGTAAACCGACACCATTGTTCAAGGAACAGGTGCTACAATGGTAGATAATAATGGGTGTGCCTCCATGGCTCAAACACCTACGGCTGTGTGAAATGTTACTCAATATCTACATGGCGAAAGCGAGTTCATTAACTTTGTTACGATGGATTAGGTCATTCGTGGGTAGTGAAATTTAGGTGTTATGGAATTTTTTATATACTAAAAGTCTTGTTAAGAAGATTCTGCTGCCCATCTCCTGGTTTGTTCCCCTCTTTCGCCTCTTACGACATCCACTGGATGATATGGGATAGTGCATATTCTCACCGACACTACGACTAAAAATAAAAAACTGTGGTTGCCAACTCGTTAGTCAAGCGTGGAAACTATGGCAAATATCCTCCATATGAGGCAATCTATGGGTGAATTGTATGTTCAACAGTGGACTTTAATATGCTGTAAAAAGGCAGCTCGTAATGCAACTTACATCTAAGATAAAGACTTGTTAAGTTTACCAAGAAAATGTAACAGTGAAAGTACTTTCGATTTTCCTTAACGAGGACCGTGTGACAAACAATCAATTATCGATGAAAAGTTGTCTCTTTCATAAAGCAAACACTTTCGTAAACTAGTTACGTAGATCTAAATACAGAAAAGCAAGCCTAGATCGTCTAGGTCTTAGATCATACCTTAAAACAATGACGGTAGTTGAACTAAAACAACGTAAAATGACGGAATATTTTAAAATAATCCAGGGTCTCCAAAAGAAGAAATGTATCTTATGTAAAAATAATTTTAAATGTAAAAATAATATAGAAAATCTATTTGATTACAAATTGCGATTGCAAATATTTTATTACATAGTGTAAAAAGGTATCAGTAGCCTGACTGACTGATATTAGGGTCGGAGCCATCAACCCGATTACCTGCAATCCTAAAAGCCCCGTTTTATGAAACTGAATTACTATTACAATAATATTACAGGATGGCCATAGCAAAGGGCGCCAGGCGCTCTCGTCCTTGATCTCTTTCCGCTTAGCATGCTCCTTTAATCATAACATCTAATATATAAAAAATAATTTTTGCTCGTTCGTATTTTATACGCTGCCATACCGTTTATCAGATTGCGCTAAAACTTTGTCAAAGTATTGCTTGCATTTGCGTGAAGGTTACAGGCACTTACAGTAGGTGGCGCACGTATCGTATCGACAAATTAATTTTTCATTTATTATCATTTAACTCTTCCAAATATAAAACGATATTACCACAACTATTTCTTCTGCGGCAGCAACAGACCAACTAGTTAAGTATAAAGGAGTGACGAATTGCTAAGATATACAGGAGCTCGATGCAATAGTGATATAAAAATGGCTAATAAAATATTTTTGTTTTGTTCCAGGTAAAGCGTCATATCCTCGACAGTCAAAAAGTGTGAGCTTGCCGCCATTTAATCTAATCACATAAAAGGCAAGAGAAATTAATCATATTTAAACTGTAAATTATACCTAAATTGCTTCAATGTTGGCTTTTACAAGTAAGATGTTATAGTTAACAATTTATATTAACTGTTACATCTTAATTTCTTTTATGTACGCGTAATCTATTTGAAAAGGTTTTTATTCTTCACTTCTCCAAAATTGCAATTCTAATTCGACATACGAGCACACACATGAGATCGTAGCTTTTATCAAAACCTCATAAATTCATCATCAATCAAATTAATTTTGAGCATTTAGCGCTGCATCCGCATTTCGGCCTAAATCTCATTTCATCTGTATTGTAAAAATACGACAAATGAATACAACAAGAGATAGTTATTTCTAGGTTACAAGACCTAAATAGATGTTCGAATAATCACCTCATATATTGAAGACATCTAATACTAAGACCGATGGTGACAGTGAAACTGTTAAATGAACTCATATTCAGCAGACTGATGACGAGATGACACAGTAATGATGAAGCACTTGACATTCCTAATAGTATTTATGCGTCATGACTACAAGTCACTGATAAAGACAATGAAAACTTATAAGTACTTCCTTAGACCTATTTAATTTTTGCTTATCGAAAACAGAACCACAGTCAAAGTTTGTAGAATATGATTCTTCTGCATCTCCAGATACGGTTGAGCCAAAGTAACATTTTTAAGAATTAGAAGTTAATTGTAAACGTTAAGAATAAATATGGATTTACTTCCCATAATATCTTCATTGTTTGTAGAATTTGCATTGTGACATTATTTAATCTACGCTAAGCAGCTTATTTTACTATACACTTAAACGTGTGCGTAATACTTTGTTAGATTGCTTTTTAAAGTATGTGTTTTATACAGAAATCATTATATAACAATATTTGATAAGTAACTTACAAAACCTAAATTACGAGTATTACCATTACGCTTAATATAAGCTACATTTTGGCGCCAATTGCGTGACAGAACTTCTAACTATAATTTATAAAAAAGAGTTAGATTTCAAGTTTATTTCGGCAACTAAGCCTAATACAATTTTAAATAATTGGGGCTTCCTTTTAAGCAAATAATCTTGAAAGATTTATTAACATTACATATACATAAATGAAAGGAAATTAAATGTCATTCCCGCGCACAAAAATCTCATTTGGTTGTAATCGAGGATATTATGGAACTCCGTTACCGTAACCGTCATACATATTGGATATCTAAAAAAAAATACAAATATAAACGTAACCGAATCCGTTTTAAATGTATCGAATTATTACGGATGTTAAATACATACTTCGAACAATGGTCAGGCAGCGAGACATAATTAGTCAGTTTTTGACACTTTCGATACGGTGATTTTATAAAATCTTCTTCATTCTTTAAATTATCATCTAATCTGGTAGAAACATGCATGATATCACTGTAGAAAATCTATTTTTACGAAAAGTTGCTTACAATCATAAACATTGGTTATATTACATTTGCACCGACATTTACTCTTCCTTTTATAGTCAGTTAAAATTCAAAATTCAAAGATGTAGTTTCACTATGACTTCATAAATAATGCGTATCAATTTAATTGATAGAACTATTGATAATAGCTACCTAACTGAAACAATATCCAAAATGTCCAAATTCTAAACAAATCTAGTTGTCACTTCTTCATATTATATTATTAACAAAAAGAAACAAATTTAAAACTAGAAGACCCTTTTTACTACTGAAAACGAGGCATGCCATCTTAGTTCTCAGAGGTGACAATGCATCTGTATTTCGATTTTTAATCGAGAATAAATATAGATGTCTGTGAGCCAGAGCATCCACTTAATATCAGGTAGACTGAGTCCTCTTTTGTAACCCTTAACTATAAAAAAAAAACTAGAAACCTAGGAACAACAAAAGTTAAAGCACGTTAGCTTTAAGAAGTTGCCTCGCTATAATTTATTTTTTATAACTGAAGTGACAAACGATCTCATAGTCAGCCTGATGATAAGTGGTTAGCTTGTAATTAATTATACTGGCTCTCTATACCCTGGACACTGGAACAAAGCAGTACTACTGTTTGGCGACAGAAATAGGTAAGAAGATGATATTTACCCAGACGGACTCCATGACAAAAATGGAGTCCTACCACCTTGTCATTCATGGAAAATGAATGTTGAAGATGTAAAACAAATTTTATATACACTTAATAAACGAGAAGATAAGAATAAGAGTTCAATGTAATTTACATTTCCGTGGTCTCAAAGCGGAAAATGTGAGACACACGCGCCTGATCCGAAGCGCATACATTATAATTTAATGAAATATCATAGAAAGGCTGCTTTCACCACATCTGCGTCGCAATCAGCGAAATTGAAAACTACAAGTCTTAGTAAAAAGTGATGATGATGTCGGCCGCCGGGCAACTTTAATAACCGAATTTTATAAAGCAACGTAATCAGAGTAGAAAGACAAATTCAAAAGCGCAATAGATATAAAAAAATTGGATTCTAAAATCTTTATACTCTCGTAAAATAATTAAGACAAATTAATTTTGATTGATATAATTTTTTACGATATGCATGTGTGTGTCAATAGTACGATAACAGATACACTTTTATCTCGAATTCGAATAAAAATATCGATTAACGTATTCAATTAATGCTTTTAAAATCAAATAACGACCTTAATTTGGAGGGACACTTCAAAGCATCTTACGTGTAATTACGTAATGACAATATGTCTCGTGTGTTATATTAACATTGCGTTTTATAACATGCAATACATTTTAATGAGCGCATAAGTCACGCAATGCAAAGAAAACAAGATCTCTTTTTTATAATTACAATAAACAAGGGTGAAAAACAGGCACACAGTCCACCTGATGGTAAGTGGTTGCTGTGACCCATAGACATCCATCTATCCTCAATAAAGAATCAAAATGCAGATGCGTTGTCATCCGTGAGGACTAAGATGGAATGCCTCTTTTCCAGTAAAAAGAGTCTCCGGTTCTCTACACTCACCATACAAAACACAGCAGTGTTAAGCTGCTATTTTACGTATTATGTGAGAGCGTGGTCCTTCTCCGGTCGAGCCGACCCATTCGTGCTACAACTATACTATTAAAATAGCTGCAGCATGGCTCTACCACGTAAAAATCTCTTCGCCAATAAACAAATATATTGATCAGGTAGCAAGAAATTTTGAGTAAACTTATAAACTACTTTTGTTTACATATTTATGATTTGGAGGTCACACAAAGTGTTAAATGTAAAGTTGTTTTTATAAGTATTTCGTTTCAAAAATTTCGTCACACACGCCTCGGAGTGACTAGTAGGAAAATAATATTAAATTGTTACGTGGCAGTGGAACACAGTTCGAAAACGTGTACCTACTACCTATATAAATACCTTTATTTATAATTGTAATGTAATAGCTGACCAGGCAGAGACGTTGTTCTGCCCTTTTCGACGACCCTTCATATAAAAAATCCTTAAATTCGTAATAAAAAAAATATTGAGGGTCACTTATCAAGATAAAAACTATCCTATCTCTCAAGTTGGACCAAACTGCACAGAGTGTGCAAATTTCATTGAAATCAGTTCAGTAGTTTAAGAGTTCATCGCGGACAAACAATGTGACACGTAATTTTTATATATGAAGATAGTATTGTATAGTAGTATTTTAATCGCTTTAAAAATGTAATGAATCAATTGTTTTTGTGCGAATTAAACAAACTAAAATTTACATGGAAATGTTTCTAAACTCATTTGTCGATTATATCCGGTCCGGCACGTTGAACATTTATTTACGCCTACAAAATGTTCTTGGCGAAAATAACCTTGAATGCGTTCGACCTTTTTCCAAGTAGGGCAAAGATATTTAAAACATAGTTACATTCAAGTAATCTAGGTACTTAGTATTCATAACGTGCGTTAAGTCTCTGAAATTGGCGAGATAGCTAGATTCTGCCGGGGAAAGCTGAGTAACTAGACGCATTAGACTCTCAGTTGCTCATTTGCATCCATCGATGTACTCGTATGAGTTATGACAATTTTCTTTATTACTCAACTTCCTAATGGCTTAAGGAATCTAATATACAAATTTTACAAGTTAAGCGTGTAGACTTTGGTTCCAGTTTTTGTATAGCGTTTTAATGTCTTTGTCAAAATTCTCCAAACACCACATTTTTACTCAGTAACAAGTGGTAAAATTAAACATAAATAAAATGAGAACATCATCAAAGCATTCGAAGTCGGATAATTCAAAACTACTGGTCAGTTCTTGATCAAATTTATATGGGACCACCAGTTCACACCGTTACATATTATCAAAAGAGTAGGACACTCGTTTTACTTATTCGGGTTTTTAATTTTTATTAATAAAACCGCATTCATATAACTTCATAACGATAAAAGTTGCCAATATATATATAAATAAACTAAACATGTTTTGTTTAAATCGTTTTCTTTAAAGTTTTGACCGATATAAGTTTCATGAAATTGCAACAAAACAAAAATAAAAAAGGGTTAAAAGCGTTACACAGTTATCTTTAAGACAGGCACAGCGGTGGGATTACAGAGAATATTTCTTAAAAATTGAACTTTTATGTTTCACTACCGATCCATTTTTTACAGATTGAAGCTAATTGTTACACGATTAGATGCGCAAACGGTAGAGAATCAAATATTTCAAGTAAATGTGATTTATTTTAAATCGATTCTCAACGTCTCAATAAACAGGCGCGCGTGACTGCCGACAATCCCCTACAGTCAAGATGTGCTCGTAAATATCAGCTGCGTGGGCTTCAAGAGCTGTAACGAATCTGTTATCATAAATACTATGTTTCAATATTATAGTAATGGTTTATGTGTATTTGTTCTGTATTGAGTATGGTTCACAGCAGATTTATACAAATATTAATAAGATAAATCATTAAATAGTATTAACTTTTAAAGTTACGTCACAGGCTTTAGGTAGGTGCATGTCTTCTCTCAAGGCATTTATCTATGTTAAACAGAAAACATTGGTTTTATTTACATATAAATTTAATAGATGTAACATAAACGACATGAACTGGCATTTGTTTTATAAAATAAAAACAAAGAAAATTAAGTAAAGTTTGAGGTTTCATCTGTCCTACTGCTGGACACAAACGTTATCTCATTTCTGAAGACAAGGAAATGTTCACTGGTGCAGTGCCAAATTTCGCAGACTTGGAGGTTTCCTCACGATGTTTTCCTTAGCCGCCGAGCACATTGTAAATAAGCACTTTAAGTAACAATTTCATCGGTGCCGCATCGAACCCGAGTTGACCGCGTACTGTGGAATGAGCTGAGTGCATTGCATTGCATTTTTGACCGATAAATTTTATATACACTATTTACCGTGCGATGGAAATATAAGATACTCCATCTATGAGACTAGAGACTATGAGATATGCCAGAACCTCCTTACGGGTCCCTATAGATGGCGGAATAAGAGCGGAAGAGCGAGGCTTATACAGGGAGCAGTACCAAACGTGTGAGACTTCTGGTACTGCGATGTTCTGCCAAGCAAACAGAACATCCAGCTTCAAATAAAGCCAACAGATGCGCTGTCACCTTTGAGGCGATGCAGCGCCTCAGGTATGTTTGCTGAGAGCCGTATTGACGGCTTCGCCGCGATATTTAGGAGGCGGTGTGCCTCCGCGCTGACCCGCTTGCGAAACAGCACCAAAAGTATCCTTGAGGTATTCGTTGATCGGTGGGACTTGTCACTTCTACAAGTGTGGGTGCGGGTCCACACAGCAGCATAATAGTGTACAATATGTTGTTGTGTGGATCTATCATACAATTGTTTGAATTTTTCTGTTGTTTTTATAGATATGTATTTTTAATAACCCTAGCTATAATTTTAATTTGTTTGAAACTCATGTGGGATCTGCCTGAAATAAATAAAAATAAATATCGAATGCTTCACAGTCTATAATTTAAAATGAGTGCTCCTTTAAACCCGAACAATTAAGGTAAGTCCTACATGCCCATGTGCAGCACTTGACTTTTACGGACAGATAAAGAAGAAAAAGATTACACGACCGAAGCATGACAAGAGCTTTTGTATTTTAATAACTATGATCTATGAGACCTTCCTTCATGCATATGTCAAGATTCTAGGTTAATAAGAGATGCCATATAGGAATATATGAGTGAATCAGTATCGAAATACTTGTTAAAAATTATTTTTAACACGTATGAGTTATGAGGTTCTGTGACTTTAGCTTTCAATGTTATTTAAAATTAAAACTGACATCTCTGTTGCCTTCTTAGAAACGAAAAATATACAAAAGTATTTCTGCTTTTATAGCCTAAGTATTTGTTCAACTAATCTTTTGGTACTCGTATGAATCAACTTAAATGTTAAAAAAGGAATACGTTAACCACGCTTAAAATTGCTTGTGTTAACTGTGGTGAACCACAGTAGTCGAATAGCGGATTCAAATCCACGACTTTCTGAGTTTGCATTCAAAACCCTATCATTAGGCTACAGCACAGAGTACCTACCCCCAGTGGGGTTGGTGGTCCGTGGGCTACTGTCGCCTTAAATCTTTTTCGAAGCGTCCAGTGAAATTATATATAAAGAGGATCTTTATATATATAATCTATACATATAATAAAACTGTAAATAGCAGATGTCTGTACATTTTATATTTTTGTAATAAAAGTGATTGAGGGGTACTAAAAATAAGTAATTAAATACATTTCTACCATTTTTAGAATTTTCTGTCTGTCTGTCTGTCTGTCTGTCTGTCTGTTTGTTTGTTAACGTATCACGTTTAAAGTACTAATTTATATCATAAGAATTGTTAAGGAAATTATAAAGTAAACCTTCGGGTTACATTTAGTCTTTATTTCATTAAAATCGGTTCATTCCATCAAAAGTTATGATAAATATTCTGAAGTATGGGTAGGGAATTTGCTCAACGGTGGCTTTGTTTGAGTCATCAAGTTGATGTTAGCAGCGCCATCTCTCTTTAAATATATACATATAATAAAAATGATGATAACATGTTGTGTCTCTTTCTGTACATTGTATATATATATTATGGTGACTAAAATCATTATGGGGAACTAAAAATAATTAAATAAGTACATTTTTATAATTTTTAGAATTGTCTTTCTGTCTGTTTGTCTGTTTTTATATGAAAGCATCACGTCTAAAGTAAACATCTTTTTTTTTTCAAAGAAATCGTTAAGAAAATCATAAAGCGTATCTTCGAGTTACATTTAATATATGTTTTATTAAAATTGGTTAATTCTATCGAAAGTTATGATTATTATTTTGAAATGTAGGTTCGAATTTGTTTAATGGCGCCACAAAATCTCAGAAATAGTAATAAAAAGATACGTGTGTAAAAAAAACGTTCTATTATAATATATTTATACTTAAAACACAGTAAAAAAAAATATGTTTTCCTTAAATTAAAAAAGGATGTTTTCTCACAAAGAACGTAATAGATGGCGTTGTACAAATTACAACCTTTTCTGAATTGCGGTGTTAAGATTTTTCGCAGGTGAATCGTATTGACACTCACTGAAAAATTTTATGTTCATGAGTCCGACGAAGCTGCAATCCTGTTAAAGCCGTGTAGGCTAACAACACAAAGAAAAAAGAGACGTACGTACGTCGAAATTATTCAACAAAACTCGAAAACTCGACTAAAAGTAGTAAATTTGCAATAAATGTCGTGATATTGTTTTATACCCAGAATCCCTCTAAACCTCTAATACCAAATAACTGTTGTTGGCATCGATAGCTCAACATCGATGTTCGATGTTTAGGCTACTCAAAACATCGATGATGACCATTATCGATGGTTTTTGTATATGTGTAGATACTTACACATTGTTTTAAAATTATGTGGGTATACACATCAAGGGAAAAGTAACAATTAACTTGAATATCAATTTACGTAGAATAGTTATTATGCGACAACCGACAACGACACTACAAAATAAAGCGAAAGCAGTGACCATTGTGACATCACAGGTGACACTTGACAATTAAGTTTGACTCACCATACTGACATTTTTTAGGTTAACGATGCGTTCAGGAATTCTGAATTATTCAAAATTTTTAATCTTCAGAGCAGATGCAAGATTTAGTTGATATTGATTTCGCGAGTTCGCATTGTTTGCAAGTTCCCAATTATCGATTATGGGTTCATTGACGTCGATGTTTCGATGTTTGACATGTGTCAACATCGATGTTAAAACATCGAAGTTTTAATTTTTAACATCGATGATCATCTAACATCCCTATTTTAAGTGTGTTTCCCACTCAGCGTGTGTTATGCGACGATCGTAAATAAAGCGCAAGGTCAAACTTTACGCGTTGTAGGAGTGGACCCCAGTACTGATTGTTTTGCACATGGCCAACTCTATGCCAACCTTTTTCTGTACGCCCCGGCTAAGTCTACTTCTATCGTCGTTTACACGGAAGCTCTATCATAAACAACTTAGAACTTTGAGCGTATCGATTTATTTTGTTACCACTTATTCATACAGTAATGATATAAATCGTTTAATATTCTCCTACCCTAAACGTCAAATTCTTTAAGTAAAACCTATATTCGCGAGCTACGCCGCGGGCACAGCTAGTTTTATAATAAATATTTTCGCTTTCACGCCACGTAACGAGAAATAACCGTTCAAATTACTTACCTTTCAAATGCAAGTAGATTTATCGAGGCGTGTTTATAGAGACAGATATACGGAACAAACAGGGAAACCTTTAGTGGGCATAGATCAGGCCTTCGGACAGTTTCCATTGATTAATTTTATTTATGCTTTCATCGTAGACGTTGAGTGGCTTATTAAGAGGTATTTCTGAATTGCAATGCAGTTTCAGACATTATGCAATTACCTGATTATTTTGTATTGATATTACTGTATTTAAAAAAAATGTGTGTATGTGTGAGTGCATTTGAGTGCGTGCGTACGTGCTTTTATGCTTAGCACATCTTATAAGCTTTTATACCAATAATTTGGTGAAGATGTAATAAGCCAGAGGACAATGTAAATTAGGTTTGATAAAAAAAACTCTAAAGCGAACTTCGGTCCGATCGTCCCTTGGTAGTATGTGATAATGTATTGCTCTAGCTTGTTGAAAAGAATACCTACTCTAAGTTCTCGATTCTTGGATATTTAGAAAGTGGGTATTTTGCAGTCTCTACAGAATTATATGAATGACAAACAATTTGAAAAGCCCTATGGATATTGAATAGAAGTTGAGCGTAAACAGTAAGGAATTTTTGTCGTCTGGTAATTCATGCTGTAGCTAATCGATGGAGAAAGGACATTCAAAAGGCGATTAATTTACTAAATAAAATTGTGTATATTTTTTAAGTAAATACTTATAAAAGTAATGTTAACCTTTTGGAAGACTTATGCAACAATCCAATATGTTCGTTTATTTTGTAACTTTCATTACTAAACTTGTTACTTAAATTACATAAAACAATAATCAGTTCAGTTACGTGGCTGGGCGTAGTATCTACTCCTTTATATCCGGGTATTTTTCTTTTATCGACCAGGTACAGTTATTATCATCTTAAATTGTAGCCTCTTCGGAGCTGTTCGCAACCTAAAATTAATTTTAATTCACAGATTTTTAGATACTTTATAGGGGATGAGGAATAAATTTACGATTTAGTGTAATCTACGGTTGGCCGATATTGCGATTCGAATAGCTAGCTATCAATACAAACTTTTACGGGAAAAGAGCGCATATTTGGTGAGAAAAAGTGGAATAAACCATTTTTAAATAAGTAACTATGAAGTAAAACAGATTACCTTGTAGCACTTTTTATTCACTTTATAAACGAATCACAATAATTATATTATACTTTACTTAATGTAGATAATAACAACTACTAGAGCGACTCGCTTGCACACGACTGAAGTGAACTGAACTGAACTAAGATACCTAAATTTTTTTTTTTTTTGCGCCCGAAGCAATTGGAAAAGGGCTACCACTGAGGGAGGCGGAAAATGCATTATGCATACCACGACAGCCGGTCTGTCCTGGTTATGTGGGACTCACTGCCTACCGGGGGACCTAAGTGATACCCACTAAAAACCGCCTTTGGGGACTGGCAACTAGCTCTATTAAAGCTGCATATGCCGTATCTAAAGCGACCCTCTTTTGGGAAAAGAGGGCGCAGACGGCTAAGTGCCGTTTAGGGACTGCCTACGAAGGCATATTATTAATTTTAACTAATTTTTAATTTAATTAGGATTGGCCTGAGCCGCCAGGAGGCAGTTCAGGTCGTTTGACAACTTATTTGGCGGGTCCGAGAGAGTGTTTCTCGGCCTGCGGACGCTATAGCGAGAAGGGAGTGGGGCGGTATAAGTAACTGCCTCACGAATAAGTGTGTTAGTATGCGACTCTGATACTTTAAAGAAGTTTTCAGAGAATTTTTTAAGACATTGCTGGATTGTTGGGATTTCTAAATCCCGGTGAAGGTCGGCATTACGGACGTACCAAGGTGCGTTCGTAGCTCGACGACAGAAGAGGTTTTGAACTACTTGGAGTTCGTTAATAATTTTATCGTTAGCGTGTGCAAAAATAGGAGCCGAGTAAGTCATAACCGGTCGTATACAAACCTTATAGAGGGTTCGCTTATTTCGTAATGACATTTTGCTATGTCTGCCTAACATACTGTTAAGCCGACCTAAATAGAAACGTGCTAGACGCGTTACTCTTTTGACATGAGACTCAAAAGTAAGCCTATAGTCAAGGGTGACGCCTAAATATTTTGCTGACATGTGCCATGGGACAGGGGTCCCTAGCATTCGTATAGGTGGAGTATTTTTCTTGTTTTTATTACGGCGTCTTTTAATATCGAATTGAACTGCGGAGCTCTTCTCCGGGTTCACATCGATACGCCATTTTTGGAACCAGTCTCCTAGGTCATCGACTGACTTTTGGATCTTGTTCCTTGCTGAAGATATTCTAGGACTTTTGAAGTATAGTGCAGTGTCATCTGCGAAGAGTGAGAGCTGTATACCATTCGACGGGATAGGAATGTCGTTGGTGTACAAGATGTACAGGAGGGGAGCTAGTACTGATCCTTGAGGAACACCAGCTTTAATGGGGCGCTGAGAGGATAACGTGCCTTCGTGTCTAAAACGAAAGGTACGATGTTGTAAATAAGAGGCTACGAGACGTACTAGACGATCGGAGAGTCCTATCCTATATAATTTGAAAATAAGGCCTTCATGCCAGACTCGGTCGAAGGCTTTGGCAATGTCGAAAAAGACCGCGATTGTCTTTAGTCGACGTGGATAAAAACCGCTGAGGATATATTCCACAATGCGGCCCTGCAAGTCAATTTATAGTGTACAGCGCTGTTACAACTACCCACTAATCTTATTATTTTTGCCTATGTTACTATATGGTTTTATGATTCTGAAACATATGTATATTTAATAATCACTTATGTATAATCATTTATTATATAGGTGTCGATGATTTCAAATCCATTTGTAACACCATATTCCAGCAGATAACTCGATTTTATATTTTGAAACGCGCTCATAGACTAAAGTGGCCCAATAATGTTTAAGGTAGTTGTAAAGTTCCACCGTATATATATTATGTTTGTTTAGATCCTTATATAATTATTATTTTTAATAATTAATCGTTTATTCTTAGAAAACAAAGGAAGTCACAGAAGTTTTGAAGGAAGCTATAATGTAATCGCATTAGGAGTGTACGACTACGGAAGACCCAAAGGAAATGCGTTGCTCCAAAATAAGGTTAGACGTGCGAGTACGCCTTTAGTTTATTTTCTTTATATTTTAAAAGTCTAAAATACTAAATAATATCTCAACATCTAAACCGATATAATAATTGTAATATACAGGGTTATTTTGCAATAACCGGCCAAATTTGCAGAGAAGGTTCAGAATAAGTAATATAGGCAAATGGTGAAGAAGAATTTATAAAAAAAAAATCTCCATCATTCTGCCCTTTTTATGTTTTAAATTTAAAATGCATGGTAACTCATTATTTTGACTGATTGTCATTCATAAATATCTAATGCCTACTACTTTACTACGTACGCACACATTTGTAAGGGTCAATCGGTCGGCAAAAACGTTGTGAATTGAATCGCACACAGAGTAGCGCGCTTACGCATAGTTGTTGGCCATAAATCACATTCAATTTGGGATAATTTCAAATAAAAATAGAAGCCTTATTTACTCGTATTTACAAAATCTGCAATAACGGTATATTATTATTTATATATTTGAGATTAACTTTAAAATTTGGCTACTCTTTGAAAAATAACCCTGTATAAACAAGCAAATATTGACCCGAGTGCCTTTCTTTTATTATTATTACGTTCGGAATCATTTAGTTGGGAGTCATAGGTGTGGTACCGAGAAGTCAAGCTTCTGGTTTCAGTTGTATATAAAGTACTCTATGGTATACCATATATAGCGACTAAAGGGCATAGAGGAGAAGGTCCTAGTGTGGCGGTTATATTTTTTAAAAAACAGACACGGAATATCGATTATTTTTAAACATTTGATATTCTTCCTTAAGCCTATAAATTTTAAAATTACCCGCACTTCTATACGGTATCATCATATTATGGTTTTAAGTTAATACTAACGATTGTGTCTCAGTGATCAATATAGCATTATGATATTCCGTTAATAATCCCAACAGCTTGGAATATTTCGGTAAAATGTTTCATATGTACTCCTTCAAATTCAAGTTACAGCCTATATACGTCCCACAGCTGGGCACAGGTCTCTTATTTCTGAGAGGCGACAAAACATAGCATATTATTCAGGTACATTCATATACGAAATGCCAAATAAAGTATTACTTATTACCTTCGTAGCATATAATTGGTTACGTGAAAAGGACCGGTTCCATATATAGACAAATCACCTTAATGTATCGGGATCGGGCGCTTCTAAGAGCATATCGCTTTTTAACTATTTCTATATATTACAGTATTATTATCGAGAAATAAGTAGCATAGTGGCAAGTCTATAGACATAATGTAATAAATTCTAGTAATGTAATAAATTCATAATGTAATAAATTCTTTCTAAGACTCGAGACATACAATATATTATCGTATGTCTCGAGTCTCGACTAGCCAAAAGCGAGAAAACGTGTTTTTCCATTTTATTTCCCTTGAGGAATAAAACATGGTTCAATACTACTCATATATTATTAAAAAGAAGGAATACCTCCTTTTTTTGACCTGTCGTAAAAAAAAAACAGATTACCCACATTACACACACATACAAACACTACACCCAGAAAAACAAGAGTCCTATTTGGAAAGTTTAGTAAAAAGGTTGCACAGGTAATTTGTAAATGATATTGTTAGTAAAATTCAGTGTTATATACAAAGTTTCCATAATTATATAAGTAGTATTATATATCTCTATTCTTTATATTATGTGAAAACTTCTTTTACTTGTTACTTCACACGTAGAACAAAACATAATTAAAGATTAAATAGTTGTTACTTTTTACTATTCATAGCGTGCGTTATACTCGTATTATGGCATAAGTACCATTAACGTTCAAGTAATTCAATACGGAGAAATGGGAACAAGGGATTATTTTTTAAACTGACCGAAATTTCTCACCTAATGCTCACTAATCCATGTAAGCCAATTTTAAAACGCTGAATATTCTTAGACGCCTTTACAAAAATATACAAATCTTTATCTATACAAATAAATAATAGTGTCTGTTTGTAATGTCAAAATTACAGCTTTTTACTAATTGCATATTAAATTATATACGGTACTTATAACAAAAACACAATTTTTAAAATTTTTGTCTGTCTCTTTCTTCCGGCTAATCTCCGAAACGGCTGGACCGATTTTGACAGGACTTTCACTGGCAGGTAACAGATTTCATAAGGAGTAACTTGGGCTACTTTTATTTTAGAAAAATAATTAGGGTTCCGCGCAAAAACATAAAAACCCTAACACGCAAGCGAGGTCGCGGGGAACAGATAGTACTATAATATAATTCTTCTGTGTGTCTGAACCCCCCCTAAACTGCTGGACCGATTTTGATGAAATTTTGTGTGTGTGTGTGTGATTGAGTTGATTCGAGAATTGTTTATATTCACAATTGGACCCGGTAGATGGCGCTGATGTCTAGATCCAGAATTCACCCGTGCGAAGCCGAGGCGAATCGCTAGTATTACATCATCATCATCATCATCATCATCATCATCATGACAGCCCTTCACAACTCAACTGCTGAACATAGGCCTCCCCCAAGGAAGAATAATATGTGTTTATATAGTATTATATATGTCAAAATTTCAAATTATTTATTCGTTTTATGTTAGTATTATGTCGATAATTAACTACTCAGGAAATTTATTTTGTGGCTTTTATGTAATTTAGAACCGATTTTAGAAACCGATTTAGATTTATTACAGTACAACTTTTATTTTGAGCTTGAGTTATTGGTTAATGCGATTTTTTATCCAAAGATTAATAATTAGATTTTAGATTGATTCTTTTGTTCAAACAACCGGTAAGCTGATACAACTAGAAAACTTGAATTTTTAAACATAAAACACAGACTTATACGTTAATTTTAATCTTATTTTTATATAATATGTATTAGGTCCATAACACAATAGAATACAATGCAGATATAGACAAAAAACATCCATGAGCGTCGTGGAACACCCGGTTGGAACGAAGTTCCATTCGTAGTATATTGATATTGATAAACGTATAAACGTATTATATTATTGATTAACAAAAAATACCAATAAATAAATTACTAGCGTCTATAAAAATAAAGCATCATTTAAAATAATATTTCTTTCATGACAAGATAAGAAAAAGTGCGAGGTATATGGATATTATTCCATCTCGCTCGCACTATACAAAGGGGGTCGTGACGAAAAAATCTTATACTTTTTCTCGCCTAGCCCCCATCCGTCAAATTGCCGTGCGATAAGGAACTTTGTTCCAATAAATAACAGAAGAGCAAAATATTAATTATTATAGTCGCGTACTTCCGAGAACGGTTTATCGAAATTCAATATGGGCAACGAAACCGGGCTAATTACGTAAGGATCATGATGTATAAGTAGGTACAGAAAGAATCCGGCGAATCTCGGTCGTGAGCAGCAAATAACAACTTGATAGACGTTTCTTAAGTGTCGTGTGGACGCAATTACATTTCTCTTAATCTACGTAGACATTATTTAACCATATTCATTTCGTTATAGGTTACTACTCTAAATGGTATTGACAAATATATATTTTTATATTTTATTTTAATTGTAGTGTTAGAAAATTTATTTTTCAATAGGTTCTTTAATGATTTATCTGTCGGTACATGAGAAATCCATCCAGTAATCCAAATTCCGCGGACTAATCGCAGGCAGCAACAGTTCTGTGGCTTCCTTGGCTCATACCAACTCACTAACATAGTATTTTTTCAATAAGGGCAAAATAGAAAAAAAAATGCATAGCTAATGACGCGTTCTTAAAAGGCCTATTTTCGTTTAGGATATTTTGAAAGCTACATGATGATGGTTATGACGATGATAATGGCATTAATATTTTATATGCATATATAGAATTACCCTCCCATCTGCCCCTATCGCTCATTTTCCAATCTAAGTCAATCGAAGACTTTTACGGACTTATAATAAACAAAAAATGCAACTCATTAATTAATATGCCACATCATAATAACTCACTAATGGCCTCACATTATAACAAATACTGCCGGCCTAGTTTCTGCTAATATCCAAATATCTATATATTTTTTGGAAAACACATTTTAGTCTCAGTGTTAAATTTTGATTTAACTTTTTTTATTATTTATTCCATTATCCATAGATCGTTACAAAGCTTGGAGGGTTATTAAAGATTTTTTAGCTCATATTCACAATAGATCACAACACAAAGAAGATCTGTAGGTTTAAGTAATTAGGTATGCTAATTTTGCAATTTAATGATGTTGCGATTTACCAACTAGGGCTTCATCACCACTTACCCCCTGGTAAGTTTTCAGTCAAGCACTAGCATAAGTAAAAAAAAATATTCAAGTAAAGTCTCCTGACGCAATAATAAAGTTGTACAATATAATATTAAATTATTTGATATACTATCTAAACTAACACGAAGAATACGTACATTAGTTTTCATTTTATTTTGATCTAAAGTAATAATTAAAGATAATTTTTAAAATGAAGCATTATGTTGCATTTCCATACTTTGTAAAGACATAAACATAACTAATATTCCGCAATCGCGATCCACTCCAAAGCCTTCACCTCCTTTTTCGTACAATCATAATAATGAACATGAGTAAAAGACTCGTTAATTGCTTGATAATATACAAAGTTGCAGACTTTGATAGAATCAAGTATTATCAGGAAGGTGGAACTACCATTCACAACAACAAAACCTAGAATCAAGAAGTCGACCTGAAACCTATACATAATGTTATATGTAGACCACTTGTAACTGCAAAAAACCTATACGGAATACAAGTACTCCATAAATACAACTTACACATAGCATATCGGGTTCGTACACCTTTTTATATAACGTTTCGATACACGCAACATGCTTATTAAACTGTTTGTACCTTAGTCAACAGATTATTTAAGAAAAAAATATGTTTTCTTTACATTCATATCGAACAGGCTTCAGGCACACCTTTAAGAAAGTAGATACCGGAATATGGTTCCTTGAAATATAAACTGCAATATCGTTAGCATTATAGACATAACCTTACTAACTTATGAGACTTATGGCGTTGTTTGTTCAGCATAAAAAATATAAATTATAAACAGTGATCGGTTTTATTTGCATAAGGTAGCTTTAACTGGACGCTCGCTTTAAATATCGTAAGGAACCATTGCGATACCCTTCGCGATCACTGATTTTCTTTTTCAGAATGAGAATGACGACGGTGATGTGCAAATGTGACCTCTTTGTGGAATCATTTATCACCGGCGATTTTTCCGAATCGATGCGACTTAGGGACCTTTAAGAAAAGAGCTTACTCCTATCTAAAAGGCCGGCAACGCACCTGCAATTTCCCTGGTGTTGCAATGTTCATGGGCAGCGGTGGTCACTTACCATCAGATAAGCTGCAAGCTCGTTTGCCCCCTCTTCTACTTCTATAAAAAAAATGAATACAGTCAACAGGATAGTAAGTGCATGCTGATGCCCTCAGATGTGAAGACAACTATCCTCGATTAAAAATCAAAATGCAGATGCGTTGTCAGGTTGTCACCACTGAGGACTAATATGAAATGCCTTATTTGCAGTAAAAAGGACTTTGTTTCTCTACACTCACCACAAGAAACACAGCTGCATTAAGTTGCTATTTCACATCGGTATTCTATAGTAGCCTAGTCCATTCGTGCTTCAAGCAAAATATTGCTGCAGTGTGGTTCTAGCACGTATAGAAATTGTTGATGAATCATACTTTAACTGCTTGTTGTTTTTTAACTACCTATATAATACAGCATGTTTTACACGTTCTCTAGCTCTCCTCGCGATGAAGAAAAACTTCATGTCTTAGAAATTTAAGCTATTTCGAAAATTACTCCCAAAACGCTCTCAGAAATGAAGAGAGAGGCTTGTGTCGAGTAGAACACATCCCGTATATGTATACTCATATGTTGGCTGTTACTTTACCTGTTTTACGTAATTGCACGAATTTTATTATGAAACTTGTTGTTGCTCGCCCGCTTCGAGTGGTGCAAATAAACTTTAGTAATAACGGCTCGGTGGCGTAGTTGCTAAAAAGCCCTTGATGAACAGACAAACAAACATATCTTTACTGTAATAATATTGGTATAGTGAGTAACAGTTATAAAAGACTATCTAATTAGTTAACTGCATGTTAAAACTGATTAACTTTTTATGATATAATCTACTTTTAGACATTTTTAAGGATAGAGTGACAAATAGCACACAGTCCACCTGATGGTAAGTGGTCGCTGTGGCCCATAGACATCTACATCTATCCTCGTTCGCGATATCAAAATGCAGATGCGTTGTCAGCCGTGAGGACTAACATGGAATGCCTCTTTTCCAGTAAAATAGGTCTCCGGTTCTCTACACTCACCACACGAAACACAGCTATTATTTTACGCTGGTATTCTGTGAAGAACCAAGTCATCTCTAAGGATATTTCATTGTGATGTGATAAGAATGTTATGATTATGATGATAATAATTTTAATACAACGAAATAAAATGAAAATATTTACATTATGTTTCTCTATATAACGAAATAACTTGTGCGTATTAGTATTGTTAGGAAAAAAATTTTTAACGGTTGGCAAATGCAAATGATCCTACTAACCACCGATGTGACCAGTCAGTGTGACCATGGTTTCAGTGCGCTGCCCTTCCTGGCTAAATAAATCCGGGTTCGATACTTGCCGGCACGTATGAAATAGTGCTATTTTACATATATGTATAAAATAATGAAGAAAACATCGTAAGGATCGTAAAAAAATGCCTCTACCATGCAGTAATAGCAGTAGCCACGTTGCAACTATATTGGAATGAGAACGCATCTGCGTTGTGATTTTAAATTGAGTAAAAAAAAAAACTATAAACACAGTTTAAAGACATAATCTTTAAACTGTACTATAAATAAAGATGTCTGTGCAATATAAGCTGCATTTTTAAATAATAATATTAATTTCAATGTAAATCTATTTATATGTATATACTCGTAAATGTGATAGTAAAAGGATCGTGACGCACGTTCAATTCTCACGCTATAACCGGATTTTAATTGGTAAAGAGGCATTCTACATTAATCCTCAGCGGTGACAAAGCATCCGCATTTTAATTTTTAATAGGGGATAGCTATGAGCCTTAGCACCCACTTAGCATCAGGTGGACTGTGTGCTCGCTAGTCACGCTTCCATCTATAATAAAATGTCTTAAAAAACGAATACGTGTATAGTCCATCAACACGCATCGGGGTAGAGCGGTAGACACTTCCTGACCCTAAAACCCTCTCAGAAATACGAGAAGGTCTATAGTCAGCAATAGTACATAATGTAACCGCTATATAAACTGTAACTTTGCTAACTTTACTTTGATAATAAACGAATCCTAAAATGACGGCTAAATGACTGTTCCGTGGCGCAATGGCTTAGCAGTAAGTTCGAATCCCGCACGGAACATGTATTTTGTATGGCCAACAAGTAATTTTTCCGGGTCTAGATGTTTGTCCTTGTGAAATTTAAGTATCTGAAATGCTCCCAAAATACAGAATTAAAATCCTAGTGTGGAGGTATATTAAAATATTTTCATTTTTACTTTTTTAAATCTATTCTAACTCCATTATGCAATAAAATTCTGTAGTTATGATAGTACCAAAGAGAATATAATCATTAGTACAGTAGTCTCCTTACTAGTAAACAATGATACTTGACAGTAGTAAAGACATTTGGATTGCCAGTCCGCTTCTAAAGGTGCTGTGTGTATTTTGTCATGCTCATAATTCGCTTTGGGATTTGGGATCGTACAAAATGTCGAATAGGTTTCATTCGCTTGTATGCTTAACGCATATTATGTATATGTTGAGTAAGCTTGTGCTTGTCGATTGCCTCGTTGTAGTAAGTGCGGCTGTTAATTATGTGGCCCTTGGTCCAAATCCCGGGTCTGGCCAAAATTATTTATAAGAGTTTTTAAGACAGATATTCTCAGTAGCAACTCGGAGTCAGGAAGTTGGCGGTGTTTCACCCCTGTGTGCGCCTGCTCTCTCTCCGGTGTTTTCATTATGCAAATATTTGGCATGTGTGCTACGATACATATTAAATGACATTACCACCAGTTTGCTTAGGCATATCAGTCCGAATGACAACGTAATCACAAACGACTACGGATGAGCCATAATTCTTACCAATTAAAAGCTACCGAATGGTAGAAATTGATTGAGTGGCAGGTTATGTTTAGATAATTAACATCCATTTTGAATACTAATATGGAATTAACTTAATTATTATTTTATATTATCCTCAAATATTCATTCATTTAAAGCCATCAACAGCCGCCATTTTGTTTTCTGCAGTATCATATAAAATTGATTAATTTGAATCTTATGTAACGTACGTATTTCTTCTTTATTGAGTAAATTAAGAACAAAACTTTCATTTTATAGATAAAATCATTAATGAATTGCGTAAGCTTTTCTTTAAGGACAGTTTTATTGAATTATTCTTTAAGATATAGTCATCGATTAATAACACCAGGTTTTTGAGCATTAGTACCCACAATTTGTTTATTGTTACAATTTGATAAACTGGCTCACCTTCTTATCACCATATTACGTTTCACACGTAGGTCTACATTCTAATTCTTAGCTAGGTTTAATTCAAATTTTTGGACTCAAATTACACAAGATACTAATAGTTATTTTGGGAGGAGACCCTTACCCGTGCAGACGTTAGTAAGCACACATAAGATTAAAATAAACATTTTTAAAGTAACATTAATTTAAATCACTAATTTTAAGATGCTTGATGCTACAGTCACCCCCTTATAAGCTGCAGGGAATAAAAGGTTTTTGCATGCCTTAAGCGAAAGCGCAAGGTATGTTCTACTATCGCCTAAAAATTAAGATTCCAACGTTTTATCGAATAAAATCGTATCTAGCAATCATATTATACATATAAATTATATAAAAAGCACATTGTTACAAAGATAAATGATTGTTGAACTTATTAATATTTTTTTTAAATCGATTAATTGCTATTTTTAAATAAAAAAGGGGTTTTAGTGGCTTATGGTGTGGATTTATCATGTCCCCAAGGCTTGTAAACACGATAACTTTTGAAAATATCAATAGTTTAACTCAATCTATTTTTTAATCTCTTCATCTATCATGTGGGAAGCCACTGAATGTAAATGGCAGTGTAATTTTGTTTTGTTTAGCTATAATTAATTTTTTTCGGCTCCAAAATGGCGAAATTTTCGTTGATTTGGTAGCCTTGTATGTAAATTATTTCTGTAAATAGGGAGCTACAGCCACAGAGTAGTCCACTCACTCACTCAGTTCGGCGTCAGTCGCCGTCGTGAGTGGACATTGTTTTGGTTGTTTGCAGCGGCTCAAAAAGATCGCTGTACAAATACACAATATTCGAATAAAAAAATTTCTTAAATACTTGATTATAATAATAATAAGAGATTTTTTTATTACAATATTTTAAAAGCACAGAATAAATAATAGTAGTACGTACTAAAAGTAAGTAGTATCAATCTTTTTGTCATGGTTGACATTTTCATGGTTTTCGAGGGTGTTGAACCCCATAGGGTTATCGAAATGTAAATCCAAGATGGCGGCTGAAATAGGTATAAATTTTTTCATCATGGGTGTCATTTTCATGGTTTTCGAGGGTGTTGAAGCCGATAGTGCTGTCGAAATGTAAATCCAAGATGGCGGCTGCAAAAGATACCAATTTTTTCATCTTGGGTGTCATTTTCATGGTTTTCGAGGGTGTTGAAGCCGATAGTGCTGTCGAAATGTATTTAAACTACTTTAAAAAATTCCGTATAATCATGTTATACGTAATTTTTTTAATGCGCTTAAGGCATGTCCAATTGGATTTACCAATTTATTTTATTTACGAACGTCCCACAGCTCTCATCGCAGCCCTCTTTACATTTCGGAGGTTATGATTTTGGAGTAGATAAAAATCTTAGAGTCGCTGCTCAAATGCGTTCTGCTGTTGGTGGACTTCACATGTACTCGAAATATTTTTAATCTCTCGCACATGCAGGTTATCTCACCATGCTCTCCTTCTCCGCCGCGCACTTGGTATATTACATATTAAAAATTGGAAGTAACAGTTAACAGAACATTGGACATATATATAACGTGACCGCCTAGTCTCTTTTAATTGAGGTAATGCCTACAAATACACCTGCCTCATGGTGGCATAGGCGGATAATGTCGAATAAAAAGGGGATACCTTTATGAGGTAATCTGTGGGAAGGCCTATGTTTAGCAGTAGATTTTGATAAGCTGTTATAAATGAGAATGAATCTTCGCTGCATTTTGAAAAGACCACGGGAACGCTTTTACGTACACCCGTGGCTCACACAGCGTCAACCACACTTTGGCGGTTCCCAGTCAGCAGTAAAACACTTCGTCCTCTAACTTTTCCTTTTTTTCTCTTTTTCAAAAAAAACGTTACCCCTACACTAGGATTTTCTCCTGTACCGTGGAGACAGTTTACAAACACAAATTGCACAAGGACAAACATCCAGACCCGGAACAACTATTTGTAGGCCATACAAATACTTGTTCCGTGCGGGATTCGAACCCGCGCCCCCCAGTGCAGCAACTCATTGCTAAGCCACTACGCCACGGAGCCGTCATCATCTACATGCCAGAAGGCAAGGTAGACCTTTCGAAACGCCGTGCTTGCACGGAACGCTGATCTAACACTTAGCACAGCTCATAATAAAATATAAAAGCAACCACCAAAATCATACAAGTGAGTGATACCGGCTCTGGGAGAATAAACCGACACCCTATACTACAGATACTACAGATCCTACACAACCTATACTACAGATACCAAATTTTACTCATGGAAAGGCTATTTTTATTTCATATACTAGCTGTGCCCGCGGCGTAGCTCGCGTATACAGGTTTTACATAAAGAATTTGTCGTTTAGGTAAGAGAATATTAAACGATTTATTTCATTACTGTATCAATAAGTGGTAACTAAATAAATCATTATCATCAAAGTTCTAAGTCGTTTATGATAGAGCTTCTGTGTAAACGACGTTAGAAGTAGGCTTAGCCGGGGTGTACACAAAAAGGTTACGGGGGCTACTAACGCGGGAAAAAGCAACATAGAGTTGGCCATGTGCAAAACAGTCAGTACTGAGGTACACTCCTACAACGCGTAAAGTTTGACCTTGCGCTTTATTTAGGGTCATCGCATAACACACGCTCACTGTAACTGGGAACTGAACGCGCTTAAAACTCAAAGGAAAGTTACTTCTTAATAGAGGGTTTTTGGGCAGTGCTGCCAGATAAAAAAAAAACTCATTCAGCTCTAGGTCCTCTACACAAAAAGCGCTAGATTTCATGAAAACAGCGCTTTAAAAAAGCCCTAGATTTCGCGCTAAATTAACTACAAAAAATTTGTCTTTTTTTATATAATCATAATAAAGAAAACAACATTAAGTTTTTTTTTGTGGCAATATTCTTTTGATGTATCAATACTTCGCAGGACATCGACTTATAATTATGGCAATTGCTGTCAACAGTAGTTAGTACTGTACGAACAATAAAAATGTCATTAATTGTTTTAAAGTGCAATGTATTTCGCAACTTAGTTTCAGATGTCAGCATCTGATTGCGGTTGCTACACAGTTTCTTTGTGTTATAACTTCTAAGTAACTTTTAACTTAGCTGTGCTCTAAGCAACTGACTGAAACTGAATAAAGCAAAATAAATGCGTTGCCAAAACCATGAACGAAAACTTTAATAAAGGGGATTTCCCCGCTTATAGTCGTCGGTAAAAAAATCAAGTAGATCATCCTAAAGGGGAAGCCAGGAGATCCATAGCACAGGGTATCCTAGTTTGGACTCGTCTCCCATGCTCTTAGTTTTGTGGAAAAAATATGTTTGAAAAAGATAAACTGCAATGTACTATTTGTGGGAAAAAATAATAAAGGTCATTATTATTATTATCGGTAATGTGGACTAACAGTGCTGCTATAAAAGAGTTAATAACCCGCTAGTCGCTAAAATATTGAAATGTGTGCTAAATACACCAAAAAGCGCTGGATTAAGCTAGGTGCTAAAATTTCGAAATGCGCGTTATACATTCCAAAAAAGCGCTAAATCTAGTTCCCAAAGCGCTAATATGGCAGTTCTGATTTTGCGTATATTATAAATACAATATCACGACATTTCGTTGCAGAATTTTATTTTTAGGCGGGTTCCGTTGTATAGCTTCTTGTCTCAATACGATTCATCGGCGAAAAATCTCAACACTGCAATTCAGAAAAGTTTGTAATTTGTACAACTCCATCTATTACGTCCTTTGTGTGAGAAAACATCCTTTTTAATCTCTTTTTGTGTTTTAAGTATAAATATATTAATTATTATGGAACGTTTTTTTTTACACACAAATCTTTTTATTACTATTTCTGAGATTTTATGGCGCCATTGAACAAATTTGAACCTACATTTCAAAATAATAATCATTACTTTTGATAGAATTAACCAATTTTAATAAAACAAAGATTAAATGTAACTCGAAGATACGCTTTATGATTTTCTTAACGATTTCTTTGAAAATAAAAGATGTTTACTTTAGACGTGATGCGTTCATATAATAACAGACAAATAGACAGACAGACAATTCTAAAAATTATATAATGTTCTTATTTAATTATTTTCAGTTCCCCATAATGATTTTAGCCACCAAAATATATATACAATGTACAGAAAGAGACACAACATGTTATCATCATTTTTATTATATGTATATATTTAAAGAGAGATGGCGCTGCTAACATCAATTCTAAAAATAAAAGAGATTAATTGACGCGATTGATACATTATATAAAACGCAAGAGAACTTATAAATCAGTGCCTGCACAGTAAGCAAAAAATAAAGTTTGACTCTCGCCAAAACCAACGCAATTGTTAATAGCTCTTTTAAAATTTTATTTACCACATAGAGTACTCGGCGGTAAAGAATAAATTGAGTTTGTCAACACGCAGTAGGGCAGCGAGTAATATAATAAAGATTAGCAGTAAATATGAAAACTCATCTACAGGAAAAAACCACATTGCAATTCCATTACATTTTCACAACACCACCATCTATCGAAGAAATGGGTTAACTATTGTGCTTCAGATTTTAGTTAATAAGGTTAATATATTTTTGTATAATATAATTAATACGTTCTTTAATACTTTTGTTTACTGCGTTTTAGATATACGTAATTATATCATTATTTTACATAATTTAACTATGATTTATGATATGATATTAGTTTAAAATGCACTTGATGACTCAAACAAAGCCACCGTTGAGCAAATTCGTACCTATACTTCCCTACCCATACTTCAGAATATTTATCATAACTTTTGATGGAATGAACTGATTTTAATGAAATAAAGACTAAATGTAACCCGAAGATACACTTTATAATTTCCTTAACAATTCTTATGATAAAAATTAGTACTTTATACGTGATACGTTAACAAACAAACAGACAGACAGACAGACAGACAGACAGACAGAAAATTCTAAAAATGGTAGAAATGTATTTAATTACTTATTTTTAGTACCCCTCAATCACTTTTATTACAAAAATATAAAATGTACAGACATCTGCTATTTACAGTTTTATTATATGTATAGATTTAACTTTGAAAAAATTTATTTATCTATTCTAATATTATAAAGAGGTAAAGTTTGTAAGTTTGTGAGTTTGTTTGTAGGAAGTAATCTCTGGAACTACTGAACCGATTTTAAAAATTATTTCACCAGTAGAAAGCTACATTATTCCTGAGTGACATATGCTATATTTGATTGTGATTAATAATATTTTTTTAATGTGAAATAACAATATTTGTCAATCAATTCCGAAAATAAATTCTAAACGTTCATTACTAAGAACCACACAAGATAATTTCATCCCAAGTAAAAATGTTTGACGCCCAGCAAAGTGGCCACGGGTCAGGCTGTAGTTTCTTATATTTTTCTCGTTATACTAAAGGCACTAGTGTGTTTAATGTAATTACTACTCATTATGAATCATTCTTTTAATGGAGTGGCTATGCACAACAATAATACAATTAAGAAAGAATTATATTTTTATGTCCCAACGTTTGCTAATTTTGAACCAGCTTAAGTAATTGAATAAAATCTTCTCACTTGGCTGATTTTAAGAAAAAAATATGTATATACCCCACAATATTTCCGTTTAACGTATAAAATCACAAAATCTTAATTGTATTATGTTTTGAATCAATAAAAGTAATACAAGAATTGTTGAATTTTTATCCGTTGTGGACCGGACCCACGGTACTGCCACATTGTGGTTGTAGCACGAATAGTTCGGCTCGGCCGGGGAAGTTAGCTCTTATAGAATACCAGCGGGAAATAGCATCTTAATGTTGCTGTGTTTCGTTTGGTGAGTGTAGAGAATCGAAGACCCTTTTTACTGGAAACGAGGCATTCTAGCTTAGTCCTCAGAGGTGACAACGTATCTGCATATTGATTCTTAACTGAGGATAAATGTAGATGTCTTTGGGCCCCAGGATCGATTTACCATCAGGTGGACTGTTTTCTCGTTTATCACCCTTATTCTGTTTAAAAAAAAACATGTGTGCAGGTCACACGCGGTAGAACCGTCAACTTCGAGAAAATTTAACGAATGCGGAGTATCAGGAGTAGAATTATTGTACATAGTTGTAAAATATAAATAAATTTTTAATAAACACTGTATACAGTGTTCTATCTCATTCCCTCGCAGGCTAAATCATATAGATATTGTCTCTTTTTAGTGTCTCTTTATCGTTTCATCGAGTTTCAAATCACAACGATACTAAAGAAGTATTCACTTCAAAAAACGAAAGGTTTATTTTTTTTATAGGATCGAGTGACTGACGAGCACACAGTCCACCTGATGGTAAGTGGTTGCTATGGCTCATAGACATCTACATTTATCCTCGTTTGCGAATTAAAAAGCAGATGCGTTCTCACCCGTGACGACTAAGATGGAATGCCTCTTTTCCAGTAAAAAGGGTCTCCGGTTCTCTACACTCACCATACGAAACACATCAGTGTTAAACTGCTATTTGACGCTGGTATTCTGTGAGAGCGTGGTCCTTCCCCGGTCGAGCCGACCCATTCGTGCTACAACTATACAACTAATATAGCTGCAGCATGGCTCTACCACGTATAATTGACTGGAGTACGCCCAATGCGCGCGCTTGTTGTATGTCCCATGTCTGTGGCAACACCAGTTGTAATAAATATACTCGTATGAAACTGAATTCACTAAAGATCTTCGGAAGACCTTAGTGGTGTTTAGCATTTATCACGCGCACGTTGGTATATTTTTTTATGTTACGCCTACGCCCTAAAATGTCATTTTGCAAAATTGCATTTTAATAGGAAACTTAAACTCGACAGGTTGTAAATTACAGAAACAAGTGGACAAACCTGTTCTACGAGTTAATTAAATAAAGTGAGTCAGTTGATTTTTAAATGTTAGATGTAAATTTTGTTTATCAATATAAATTTAATATAAATTCACATATAAAAATAGTAATTATGTCAGCGATTTTAACATGCAGCTGGGCACAAACAGTCCCTTTTCATTGTTATGAGACCGCTGCGCACTCCCAATGCTTTTTGGCGGACTTCATTACATGTACTTACTCGAAATTTTGAATTTTTCAAACATGCAGGTTTCCTCATGATGTTTTCTTCACCATTAAACAGGTGATAATTCAACGCTTTAAATTTCAATAAAAGTAATCATATAAATCAAGTAATAAAATAACATAAATAAAACATCAAAAATCCCCCCTATTAAGTCGATCGTGTCGGATTACCGTCTCATCAAACTATGATAGTATACGAATAGAGAGTACACTTATGCAATCATTCGGGCCCTTTAATCTTGTCCTGCGTAGATGACTCCGTTGAAACTGCCTGCCGCGACCGTTATTCGGTCTGGAGGACATTAATTCAATTCGATTAACAGCATGACAAACACTACACAAAGGATAAATAACGCAGCCTACATCATGTTGTATTGGAAACATTTTATTTATTTATTTATTTAAAATCTTTATTACAATTTTATTGCGCTAAAATTGGCGGACATAATGCCTTTAGGCATTCTCTACCAGTCAACCACGAGCTAAGCAGCAGAGTGCCATAAACGTGAACGTAAATTTAAAAATATACATTGTAACATACGTGTAAATACAATAAATAAAGATATATAACTACAAATAACCTAAATAATATACTTTATACCTGATACATAACATACATCATTTTTAAATAATACATAATACATACATTTTAAGAATACTTACATACGAACATATTATACAAAAAAAACTTAAATAATTTATAATATCGAGCCACACATAAGCAGAAACATTTAAATAAGAAAGTTAGTTTCTGGAAGAAGAAAGGTAGTGATCAGTCACCATTCGCTTAAAGGCTGGAACAGAAGTCGGTTTCCTGATATGAGGAGGTAATTTATTCCATAGCCTTATGGCCTCAGCGGCGAAAGACTGAGACATAAATTTGGTACGGCGAGGAAAACCACATAAGGTAGTTCCTTCGGAGGATCGCAGGTTACGATCGCGAGAAGAACCCAAATACTGAAACTTGCATTTCAGGTATTGGGGAGTGCATAGATCATATACATAGGATTGAAAATAGCGTGCGAAGAATTCTGATGCATCTACGCTGATGGATAGGGAGCCATTTAGGGAGCCACGAACTATTGTTGATTTCGGTACCTCAAAGAGGATCTGTGATGTAAGCATGGCTCGTTAATTATTTTATTTTTACGTACGCTTGCGCAATGAGCTTTCGCCGGTGGATAATAAAATAATGTGGCCATTGTCGTGTATCTGTGAACAGAGCTTTGTTACTGCTAGTACCGCGTAGTAAATAGTTTTATGATATTAATTATCGTGTACCGTCTATTACTTACGTAACGTATTTATAAAAGTTATTATCGAATTTATCTTATCTAAAGATAACAATGCCGCCTGTTACATGTTCTATTTTCTATTATCTGTTATAATAACTGTATAGTAATTTTATTTTAATTGCCATTTAGTTTAATCTTTATGAAATATGAATGTAGTAAAAACTAATCGTTTTTCCACCAACAAGTAAATTTATGACTAAAAAAATCCCACATATTTAGACTTAAGACCAGGCCTAAACCAGAGTGCTTATAAACCTATTATATTATTCGATTTAAGTTAAACGTATCTTGTATTATCGTCATCATACTCGTAACTACAGCCTATCAAAAATCCACTGCTGAACATGGGCTTCCCTATAGATTGTCTCATAGTAGGAATATTTGCATTAGTTGCCACACTTGGCAGGCGGGTTGGCAACCGCCGTTTTTTAATTTTTAGATGTTATTAGGAATACGTTGCTGCCCATCTCCTAGTTCGTTTCCCCCTTTTGATTCTTCGAAACTCTATGAGGTAGTAGATATTCTCACACCGTCCCTACACGGTTATTTTTGTGTTATAAATTATAATTCATGTTTTTTTAACATTAATTGACAAGCGAGCTAACAGTCCACCGTGGGCAACCAACTTCACATAGTGATATATTGTTATCTCTGAAGAGAATAATTATATATAATAAATAGAATGCTTTATTGCCTGCAATCATAATGGCTCTTTTTATCATCCGAACTGGAACAACACCATAAGAAGATACATATTAAATAAGGGTATGGTGTGGTGCTTACCCAGACAAACTTTAAGGCAAAAAATTATTTATTTAAATTTGCTGTTACATCCAATGAATACTAGTTACCTCGGATTACAAGTAAAAAGCGAAATGTTAATTTTAAATTAAATTTTTAATTCGTAAATATTTTGTGACTGAACATCTTTCTCCGGAATGTAAGGCCCCTGCTGCAGCTAGAAAATTTGCAAAGGAAAAGAAATATAGATATCTATGTAGGGTAGGGGTAAGCTCGGACGATATAATGTGCAATATGCATACACATTGGAATGCTGTCGTAATATAATTTCTTGTTGCTATTCTTGGTTTATGTATTTCGTAATTTTACTATTGTGTAATGTTAATTTATTATGAAAAAAGTTGAAAGCTTTAGATCTAACTTAATAATGATTACGATATTAGGATTTGTCTAACAGAAACAAACTTGAATAGCGCTGTTTTTAAAGGTGAACCACACTCTTTACAATGTTGTAAGGCGCAACAGATGACAGCGACAATGTTGACGGCTCCGTGGCGCAGTGGCTTGGCAATGAGTTGCAGCACTAAAGGCCGCAGGTTTGAATCCCGCACGGAACAAGTGTTCGCAGGGGTCTGGATATCTGTACGTGGGAAATTTATGTATGTAAACTGCTCCCATGACACAGGACAAAATCCAAGTATGGAGGATACGTTTACAAAAAACAGATATCAATTTAAATAAAATAAAAATATTAAAAAAACATGCGTGAGTATCGTGGAAGACTCGGTGGGAACGAAATTTCTTTCGTAATATATTATTATTGATAAAGTATTATATTATCGATTAACAAATACAAATAAATTAATAACTAGCGTCGATTAAAATGAAGTGTTATTTAAAATAATATTTCTTTCACGACAAGATAAGAAAAAGTGTGAGGGAGATGGGTATTATTCTATCCGCTTGCAATATAGAAAGGGGTGATGGAAAAATCTTACACTTTTTCTCGCCTAGCCCCCATCCGTCAAATTCGTACCGTGCGATAAGGAACTTCTTTCCAAAAACATAAATCCGGAGCGGGAGAATCCTAATTGCCGTTAAAAAAGATATAAATTATATCCATCAGGCTCCTGGAATAGCGAACTCGACGCTTGTGGATCAGCATATTGCCAAAAGCCACAAATGTTAAAATTATTAATATTTGTCTGTTATTTTTCACCATTTCTGCCTTTAGATTGCATCGTTAAATTTTATACGAACTGTCAAAACATAATTATGCGACATCGAAACAGAAGAATTTCAATACACCCGACGTTTACTGGTCCAAATTATCTCAATATAATTATATGATTCCCCATCATCCACGAGGGCAATAAGCTAATCTCCTTTGTGATACCCTTAGAATATGTAATCTTGATAATTATAGCAGTATATCAAATAGCAAGGGAAGGGATTTTAGATGTAATTATTTTAGTACGAACAGCATTTAGGTTGATGAAGCTCATTAGTTATTAGTAACTTAAAATATATATTAGTATCTCAAAACAACAAAATATACATATTACTAACTCAAAAAAATATTAAGAACAAAAACCTAAAACGATCTTATTTCTTCAAAAGGAATCTTTCAAAAGTAAATCTTGAATTAAAATTAATTGAATGGTATAACATATTTTCAATTCATAATCACATTGATAGCATGACTGACGCATTTTATGCGAAAGTCAGGAATATTATTAGTACAAAACATACAACTATGACGAAAATTGGCACAAACAAATATCCAGTATGGTTCATCACACCTGCTTTAGTATAAAAATAATTAGTATCTTGTGTATGTCATTACGTAAAAAAATATAAGTAATGACTATAAAAACTTTGTTTAGTCTGCCGAATTTTCTTTAGATGATGACATAAAATTATTTTGGCGTTTTGTTAATGATAAGAAAAATAATTCTAATAGCGTTCCCAAAACGATGAAATACGGTAAACACATCTCTTCCGATGAAAAACAAGTATGTGAGCTTTTTTCTAATTATTTCAATTCTGTTTGTAAATCCAGTGGAGTCTAGGTTATATTCTCACAATAAATAACCGAATCGTAGTAATTGTATCTTAATAATCAAATCATCGTGATCACAAAAGAAAAAATACAACAAAATATTGCATAATTAGACCAAAGGAAAGGTTCTGGACTAGATAGTCTTCCACCTTTACTCATTAAGAAATGCGGTAAGTAATTAACTAATCTCTTTTATTTTTCCATCAGTATGGAAAATACTGGAGTAATCTCGCGACAGATCCAATTGCGATAATATTATCAACCTGTTAGCATCTTGTATTGCCTCTGTAAATTGTTTGAATTATTGGTTCCTTTTATCAGCCTTCCTATCGCTTAGGCAACATGGCTTTATTAAGAACAGATCTACGACTTCCAATTTACTTGAATACAAACATTATCTTTGCAGTGCTTTCGCCAATAGAAAACAGGTTGATATGTATTATGTACCGATTTTTTCAAAGCATTTGACAAAGTGAGTCATAATATTTTATGTATAAGTTCATTAACATGTTACGGTATACATGGCAGTTTGTTAAGATGGACTGAATCATATCTCAACAGGAGGAGTCAGTTAGTTACTATAAAAGGTTTCAAATCCTCACCCGCTTCTGTAATATTGGGTGTGCCACAAGGATCCCATTTAGGTCTTTAATTTTCTTTTACATTTATTAACGATCTTGTTGATAAATTAACATTAACCGTGTCTGTTGTATGCAGAATATTTGAAGCTCTTTTCTGTTATCGATACATGTAGTAATTCATTAAATCTTCAGTCAAATTCAAACTCCATTCATAATTGGTATAAAAAAAACTACATGTAGTTTTTTTATACCGCTGTTCCGCGATCACTACGTTCATGTGATATCTAAAAATACAAAACTTCTAGGTTTTATATTTAGAACTGCAAAGACTAAAAAATCCGCGAAGCTTTCTAATTTTGTACTATTTCCTAGCAAGAAGTATTTTAAAGTACAACACAATTATTCGGGTTCCATACTACGCTGTCTATGTAGATTGTATTCAACGTGTTCAAAAGAAATTTCATTCTAACCTGTTTATGTTACGATGTAAAATTTGAGGAGTGAATAAATAGATGTTTATTATTATTTGGGGTATCTATACAGGGTATTTTTGAAACGCTCCCGAAAACGAAGACAGACAGAGATCCTGATGAAAAAAAAATCATCTTTTCACAACGTTTTATTAGATTTATTCATGCTCCATCATGTTAGTACAGCTAAATGAAACGATAATTTCATAAACAAATCATGAAAATACTGTAACATAAAACCAGCAGTGGAATTACTGAATTACAATCAGCTGACTAGAGGTCAATATCCTCGCGGGCGCCGAACTCTTATAGGTCCCGTCACGTAAAAAGAACGCTATCCTTGAACCTGGGTACTGAGCGATTTATCGATCAAATTGGTGGTAGGAAAGGGGCGCAACGGGGGAACGCTTGCCAGTATTACTGTTGCGCATGCTATTGGGTCATGCTTCCCGCGCTTTGTTCGCGATTTGTATTGCGAATAAGCCTTCGCAAGAATAGTCCTGTCTGTGATGATGGCTCGGTCCCAGTAGAGGCTGGCGCGGTCATTTTCAAACACGGCTTCCGGACTGTATTTATAATAAGGCAGTTTCCGATCCACGAGACCGTATTTCAGAGCGAGCTCCTGGTGTAGAATCCTGGCTACTAGGTTATGATTATGCAAGTACTCAGAGTTATAAAGTGCCGAACAACCAGAGATGACATGCCTAAGTGATTCACCGGGATGGCGACCAGCTAGACAAATGTCGACGGTGCCATCCCTTAGGATGTATCTCCGATAGTTGTTGGTCTTAATAACCTGATCCTGTATGGCACAGACAAAACCCTCAGTTTCCCCGAACAGGTTACAAAACGTAGCCAGTGGAGGGAGGCAACTGTGTCTACGAAAGGCTCATGTAGAGCCTTGTAGAACCTCCCGTGGAGCTCCTTCTCCTTCCATACGGTCCCCGGTCGGAAATGCTCTGTACTGCCGGGTCTTGCCATTGCTCCTTGGCTAAGGATAGAGAAGTAAGTCCTTTATCACAAGAAATAACGTCCTTATAGAATGGATCATCCGCTCTCGTCAGAAAGTATTTATGGAGGCTGCAAACTTCGCGATTATGCATGGTAAGCGCGCTTAAAAAACCGCGCCCACCATGTTTCCGCGGCAAGTACAGCCTCATTACTGACGATCTCGGATGATGCATCCTGTGGGACGTCATAATAGTGCGGACTTTTCTATCCAGAGCGTTCAATTCGGTCTGAGTCCACCTGAGTATACCACAGGTATACATGAGAACAGACATGATCCAACCATTATATGCGTGTCCCTTATTAACGCCCGACAGAAGACTGCTAAGCACTTTTGTCAAGCGTGCATGAAACACATCGCAAACTGACTGTTTCATGTCCGCCTCATCGATACCTATGTTCTGTAACATACCCAGGTATCGGTATGTTTCAGCCTCGGATAGGATTTTTATGTTGATGTGCTAAGGCTATATAAGTCTATGCCCGCACACATATCCGTCCCTAGCTCCATTCTAAATAGAATTGCTAAAATTACAAGTGATGTTTAGCAATTCCATAAGATGGGAGCGACTGGAGGCGAATAACTTGAGATCATCCATATAAAAAAGGTGGGTCACTTTTGTACCTCCTTTCCGAAGCTGAAATTCCCTCCCGGAACCCTCCAGTAAGGTACTGAGAGGGTTCAAAGAGAGGCAGAACCAGATTGAATTCAGACAATCGCCCAGGAATATACCCCTTCTTATACTTATGTGGTTCTCCGCAGCCGTCATCCACTCGCCTAGATGACAAAGGATCGTACTCCACTGCCCCACACACTGGCCGAGGAAGTCTCGAACTGTACAGTCAACCTTGTACAGCTCGAGGAACCTCTTAAGCCATGTATGAGCCACCGAGACGAATGCCTTTTTGTAGTCTTTGCAGGTGGCGGAGAGGTTCCGACGGTTGCTTTAAACCACCTTGCCAATGACTTGAGTGGTTCCTTGGTTCCACGACCACCGCCCCGACATCCATTTTGAGCGCACGACATCACCTGATTTGAGTTCAGGTGACGAGTGATTCTCGCGCTCAAAATGGATGTTAGTGTCTTGTATATGGTAGGTAGACACGTTATGGAACGGTGTTTGCTCGGATCTGTGGAATCCTGGTCTTTAGGAACCAAATGAGTGATCCCATTAGTGAAGAGGCTTGGGAGTGACTTTTGGTCGAGGGCCTCTTGAAACTGTCGGACGAGGACAGCGTGACACACCACGAACCCCTTCAGCCAGTAGTGATGCAGTCCGTCGAGTACCGGACTTTTCCTGTTAGGGCCCTACGGACCGCCTCAGCTACGTCATCCGGCGTTATGATGACGGGGTCCATGGGCGTAACATTTGCACACTGATTCGCCACAACTTCCGTCCAACGGCCCTCGCTGTGGTTTACGGGCTCTGACCACAGGCCGCGCCAGAATGCGACAGTGTCGACCTGATTCGGTGCTGGATCTGTTCCACGTACCACTGGCCGCTCCAATGATTCATAGAGCCTCTTCTGATCACTCTGGAAGAGACGATTCTGGTTGAACCGTGTCTACCTCTCGGTATATCGCCAAATCCGCTTCCCCCAAGCAGCGATTCTCTGCATCAGGTCGTCTATGCGCTCCGTCAGTTTTTGCGTTATATCCGGCTGAGACAAACTAATATTTGTCCCAGCAATCGCCATCCTGATCGCATTAACGCACAATTCTCGGCCTATTATTGCCCGTCCTGAATCTTATCAGTCTGCCGATGAGGGCCCTTGCCTTTGCGATACGGTTTTCAATCCTTTTTTTCCAGGCTGGGTTAGCGCTACTTTGTCCAGTAGCACGTCCAGACGTGGGAAGTTTGGCACCAAGAATGCGGCAAACTGCCAAAGCAGCGCCAAAAAGTATTGAGGCCGTATCGCAAAGGTCTCGGCTGCCTTTCAAGTAGTTTGCCAGCAATGAGTTCTGGGTCGTCAAGACATCCCGATTCCGCTTCCTTTGGGTTATGCACGGGAGTTGCGGTCGATTTTCGAGAGGCGTACTGCGCGTTTCCACAATCGCCTCCTCCAATTTACTCCGTATCTGCTCTAGTTCGTGGGTGACAATTCCATCATCGCCTGAATCAACCAGAGCGGGAAGATCCATGGCGGCTTCCAGATGTGGCTGCTGGTTTGTGGCCTGAGGAGCCGCATCCCCAGCTATAGCCGGCTCATTCGATGAGGGAATAGCCTCACGTCGTATTCGTTCGAGTTCGGCATCATCAAACATTTTCGAGCGCATGATGTACCGAGCTCGATCAGCCAGGTTTTTATTATTATTATTATTATAGGTATAGTTTAAATAGAAGTCTGCCAAGACCGGCTTTGAAGAGAAACTTTAGAATAAGTTTAACATTATGCCATTACAAACGGCATAAATATCAGGATATGACTTACCTTTTCAAAATTATTCATTTCCTTATTAATTCGACCCTCCTTTCACTTATCAAAATTAATGTGTGCTAAGCCCAATCGTCGGTATACTTTCCTAAACACTAACTTTGCAAGTTTATAGAAATAATTACATCCTATCATAATCCTCTTGTGTCGCCTCTACAATTACTAATTTATTAATAATAGTAATAGTAAAAAGATCCACATATTTAATAATAAAATAAACAATTTCAAAAAATCCGTTGTAGATATACTTTATAAATAAGGCATTCAAGGTTTAAATGTAAATGTAGGTAAACTGTTTTTTATAAAGTTTGTTTAAAAAATGATTTATAAAGATTTAATTTTCCTTAATTTTCCACAAAATATTTCGCTATACATATAGGTTATAAGTATTTGTGTTTTAAACTCGTTACTGTTATACCTAATACGAGTATCATGTTGTGTGCACATGATTTGGAATAGGTACCATCCAGATCGGTACCTTGCACTTAATATTTTCGTGTTATTCATGTTTTGATGTTATTCTACTGTGTGTACCTGAATAAATAAATAAGTTAATTTCTATAATAAATAAATTAACATCCAAGCATGCATGGAATACATAACTCACAATCTGAGTTCTGACTTTAACTTTGACTTTTAAAGAAACGCCTGTCGTAATGCAAGAGCATAATTGTTAGGCGTCCGCAAAACGCGGTAACATTTTTAGGACTGCGAAAATTTTCTACATTTGGTATATAACCTAACAAAATACATACATACATACATACATACATACATAATCACGCCTCTTTCCCGTAGGGGTAGGCAGAGACCACTACTTTCCACGACATACGATATTTTAAACACGATTAACAAAATACGATTTTTTAAAAATTTATAAAAATCCATTTTATCTTAATTTTCACACGGACTAAAATAGTTACATATTATGTTTTGGTGACTATTATATTTTTATGATATTGAAACATATGAATATATTATAATAGACCAGTTTTTTTTTGAGTGTTACATCTTTTCTCAACGGAGCGCGTTGTAGTAGGTAAATACGGCAGGCAAAGCCGTTTCTATATAAAACTACTGTTAACAATTATTGGAAAACAAAACGTTTTTAAAAATAGGAACAGGGCATTAGTCTAGTATTTGATCCGGTAGGCGCCATAGCGCCTGGGGAACCGTATCGACATTTAATCCGCTCGCGCATGCGTGCTAATATCAAATCACAGGCGCATTACGCATGTGCCGCATTCGTACGAAACTACACAAGGCGAACTTGCGACACACGGCTCCTCTTTACGCGGTTCTGTCGCATAATTGATTGTCCATTCGATACTGACATTGAACGGGCGGTACGGCGGTCGCCTGTCCGCATAGTTGTCTTTTATTTATTTGACATAAAATTACGATTTTGCATCCAATATAACAGAAAATTTTAAACCCACCCTACACCTTAAGTATCAAAGCTAAATGACGCCATCAAATTTATAGTATCAGACTGTGATATATGTGCGGTACGTGGTGGTGCGCTAATAAACGTGATTTTGTGATGTCTTAGCAAGTGCTATAGTGAATTGGTTAAAAACCATGGATGTCGAAAAAGAAAAGACTGGGAGGATCGAGGATTTCGAAGAGGACAATTGGAATTCTCGCCGTTGCATGCTAGATGGTAAGAATTTATGAATAAAATATTAACTTATTTGTAAACTAATTTTATGAATAAGATATAAACTTGATGTGAAATGTGAAAAGTTTAGTGAAATACAACATGATCAAACGCATGGAGGAACGTTAGGAGACGCAATCTCTATTGATTTTTTATGACTTATGAGACAGCGCAGTGTTTACACACGTAGCTATAACTTAGACATTATAAATAATGATGAGGTGTCTGCCAAAATTTTACACATGTAAAATTTTAAGATGACGGTATTTTATAAACAATAATCCCGTCTACTCATTATGTATTTGGAACATTAACTATCACGGCCTCGCAACAATAGACTGTAGTTGCATTCTTTAGATAAGTATAATAAAATAAAACAATAGTTATTTTACAAGTAGCATAAACAGCTGAGATAACCAAGTGATGATGTCGCTTCATTGTTTGACATTGAAAAATTTAGTACAGTTACATAGATCATTATATTATTGATTATTATAACCGATGACCTTAAATCATATCGACTAGTTTTGATGGTGAGTCATTTAAAAATCAAAGGTGACTTTGTGACTTTGATTTCGATTGTTAGCGAATGTATGGAGACACGAGACAGATGGCATCTCGTTTTGCAAGCAAAACTTATTGAGATCCTCGCAGAGCGTGCCTCCGCGTGCGTTCACCCCGTCTCCCCTCTTTAAGGGGCTTTTATACGGTTTTAAAATCGATACTCCCCTTCAATAAACCTGTTAAACGATTAAAACTACGCCTATGCAATATACGGATAACTTCGAACAATTGGGTATACAAAGTTAATTTCTTCACTATGCTTCTTAAATAGTTGTATAATCGTACGTCGGAAAAGTTTTGCTTATGTCATGAATTTAATTTGCCACCTAAGAAGGTACAAAGATTAAATGCTTATTAGAATTCCATATAGCAATGTGTCGACATACTTCGCATAAATCAGAATATTTATAGACTTCTAGTTAGAACATGGCAAAGGTTTAACGATTATTTTGACCCGGAGTAATAATTATGATAGATATTTAAGTATAATATGTTTGTAGTAAATAATTGATTAGTGAATAAAGTATTTTGACACAGATCAAACACAGCCACTAGTTTATAGCCAAACAATGCAGCGTTGATCACTGCGGCTCCTATTACAGATTCTGATTCTGATAATTCGCACTACCGTCTTAATTTTTTTAAGTAGGTATCATTTAGCTAGGTATCGCTTATTTTTCAAAGTAACTAGCGACAAGTTGTATTATGTCATGAGCATGGTTTACTTAAGAACGGTGCTGTCATTATGAGTTTACATTCAAATAGAACTTCATTAAACACAAAAAAGTGAATTTCCCACTAACTTAATTATAATATTGTTTTTATAATTTCAGCACACACGTAAATAAGAACAATCTTTTGTCCGTACACCTGTGACCCGTACTCAAGTAAAGCAATATGACAATCATTGTGGACGTTTTTTAATCTATATCTATACAAATAAATAAAATTGAAGCGTCTGTTTGTAATGTCAAAATAACAGCTTTTTACTAAATGCATATAACAGTATAATCGGTACTTATAACAAAAAAAACAATTTTTAAAGTTTATGTCTGTCCGTCTGTTTGTTCCGGCTAATCTCCAAAAGACTGGTCCAATTTTGACGGAACTTTTACTGGCAGATAGCTGATGTCATGTAACTTAGGCTAATATTATTTTAGAAAAGGAATTATGGTTCCTCGCAAAAATTAAAACCCTAAATTACACGCGGGCGAAGTCGCGGGAAACAGCTAGTACGAGATACGTCTAGTTCATAATCAATAGCCAGTGATAGCGAACCTATGACACGCGGGTGGGTTTTTTTATGATCTCCGTAAGATTTTTTTAATGACGAACACGCTGGTTTTTATAACTTTTTTAAAATAAAGTATTTATATACAAAAAGTTAAAAAGTAGTCCATCTATTCTCATCTCCCCCTTTACAAGTGACGCCACTGACTTAGTTGCCCACAAGCTAGGTACTAAACAAAATAAAGAACAACATTTGACCCACTTCGCAAAAAGGTTTGCCATCAATAGGCTAAGTGGGTACTTCGCAAGCTTTTTAATTAGGTATATATTTTTTAAATACACCATGTACAGCTTTCATATATTACATGATTTTTGCTAATTTTCTTTGTACTATCATAAGAGTTTAAATTATTACTTATGACAAATGATTTTACATTTAATTGGATTATAAGCGAAAATACAAAAGAGTATGAAAAACTTTTTACTACAAAACACACACACACAGAGGAACAAAACATAATACATCTGGTGTGACACTGACACTTATTATAATAAAATATAAAGCATAATATAATGGCTGATTTACACAGGGACAGTAACTGGCTCCAAATTCGAGGCAAGTCAGTGCTGACCCGCGTAAATTGATTTGAAGTCAGTACAGCACTGTCTGCGCGAGTACTGTCTGCGTATAAACGGTGCAAGTCGGCCGTCGGCGCCAATACTTAATCAGCCTTTATTTTAAAACATGCCCTATGGGATCGACTCATTAATTGACGCAAGGGAAAGCAACCCCTACATTTTATATCAACGAATTGGGGTTGTAACGCCCTTCTCCCCTTTTATAGATGGAATATCTTAATCAGTGAACGCAGGGGTAAAGTATATTCAAAGCAAATATTTAAGCCCGTTTAAGGTTGTTGCTCAGACAAAAGCATAGTATATACTGTAAAATCAAGCACAGCCTAAAAAGTTAATAGAAGTTAGACTGTGCTATTGGCATGTATCGATAATCTGTTCGTAGATCAAGTACCAGTACAAAACATACTACAAGGGGAACGCAATCCGTTTGATCTTTTCCTTGGGGGAAGTTGGGAGGGAGATTCTCATGCCAGCTACAAAAACGAAATATAATTTTTGCCTCAAATTCAAATAAGTAATAGAAATTGTTCCACCTCCCATTTTGTGCTGTGAAGAAAATGACCGCGCAATTCGTAACACTATAGATACCAATTGTTATCTCTTACAGCTTTAAGTCCATTGCTGAACATAGGCATCCCCCTAGATTGACTCGTAAGGAAGATTTTTTTTATAGAATGGGGATACAAATGAGCTGACAGTCCACCTGATGGTAAGTGGGTGCTGTGGCCCATAGACATCTTCTGAGGACTACGATAGAATGTCTCTTTTTCTCGTCTCCGGTTCTCAACACTCACCATACGAAACACAGCAATGTTAAGCTGCTATTTTACGATGGTATCCTGTGAGAGCGTAGTCCTTCCCAGGTCGAGCCGACCCATTCGTGCTAAAACTATATAATAAAATAGCTGCAGCATGGCTCTACCACGTTAAAATGAGCGGCTTTACGTGAGCCCACAAACAAAAACCACTTGAGAACTAAATACTAATTTAAAATTTTGCATGGGAACAGTATAATTACATAATCACTATATACGTATCAAACAGGAAGTAACCGCGTGATAACTGATCGGTGTCAGTTGCATTATTACATTCATTGTTAGGTCAGTTTTAAGTAGAATCGAAAATCGGGGTCGGTGCTTGGTGACGCGGCTGCGACGTAAACCACGAAATTCTACACTTAAGGAATTTACTCACGCATTATTGCGAAAGTGAAAAAAAGTTGGTAATCAAGGAAAAAAAAAGTGCTCACGGCTGAAATTAGTTTCATTTAATGACGTGAAAGAGATTAGACGCAGGACCAACGGCTTTACGTGCTTTCCGAAGTATGAAGTGAAACACCGCCAACTTCTTGACTCCGCGCTGCTACTGAGAATTTCTTGCTAGAAAAATCCAATAGCAAATTTTGGACCCAGGATTCGAACCCCATGATCAGCAGTCGCGTTCTACCACCACCGCTACCACCAACGATGCAGTAAATATATTGCAAACTTCTTCTACACGTATAAAATCAATTGCCATGCAAATGCAAAAATGTTAGTCTCGCAAAAATTTGAAAATGGTTCGACTGATTTTGATGTTTCTTTTTTTGAGTGGGTATAGATCAGGGATTCCCAAACTATATTGGACAAGAGACCCCTTTTCCAAAATAAGCTGATACCTCCCCCATAGCCAAATTAACTTTTAAAATCCTATCTCTAGTTTTTTATACTGATGCAAAATACTTAAGTGTTAAATGTAAGTAAACTTGACATCATTTTCTCATCAAAATTTAACAAAATAAATGGACATAAAATTCAGTAAATATCAAGTGTAATTAATAATTATTAATACAAATTACGTAAAAATACTTAAGTCGGTAATCATTTATTGAAAAAAAACGTTAACATCGCAACGTAAACATAAAATAATAAAAAATTGTGTTAATTATTAAAGGTCGATTTTTAAACCTCGTCGACCCCCAAAATCAGTTTTCGTTTATGTCAACCCCTGGAAAACCGATTTTGACCCGAAGGGGTCAAAATGTCAAGATATCGACCACTTTGGGAATCCCTGGTTTAGATTAACAATTGGGCCCAGTAGGTGGTGCTGTTGTAGAGATCCGAAAATCACCTGTGCGTGCCGGGGCGGCTCACTAGTACATAAATATAATAAATAAACAATATTATTATTAAAATGAATATAACAAATAATGTATAAGTTGTCATTTGTACTCTACTATAATAGCAGTCAAGTTAAAACGTGTGTAAAGTGCCAGTGACAACTTCAGATGTAAACAGAAACCAACAGAACCGGTATGGAGCGTGCCCTTGAACTGCTCCTCGTCAAACGCACCTACGCCAACGTCCGGTGTTTTCCTTCACCCCAATTATAAAGAACATCCATATGCCGTACAATTAATTACAAAGCGTATTTTAGCTTAGAGAAAAGTTCATTGTTACTAATATTAGTATTTCATTAATTTTAATTCATTACCAACATTCAGAAACAGAACAGAAACAGAAACTTTTTATTCAATATAGATTATAAATAATAGTTATTGGAAGTCACTCTTTTGTTTAATTACCACTGGTTCGAAAAAACCTCAGTCCTGGGAAGAAGCAGCAAGAAACCCAGCGGGACTTTTTTTTAAATAATAGCTTACAATCATGTATGTTACACAAATTAACAACACAACTTGTTAGCGATCACCTCATTTCCAGGGGTTATTATCATCCAAAATTGTTTAATATTAAACAATAATTAATTAATTTTAATTTTAACCCTTTTTATACAAACTTAGTTTAATAAAGGTTTTGAACTTTGAGTAGGTCAAATTGTGTATATTTTCTTGAATTTTGTTGTAAAAGAGTATACATCGCCCCAAGAATGAATAACTGACTCGATGGAGTAGAGTAACTGGTACTACTAGCTTGTGTCTGTTCCTAGTATTTACAGAATGAATGAATGAATGTTTGTTACACAATTAACAACACAAAACAAATTAGAAATAGCTTGGTAGCGATCAACTCATTCCCAGGGGTTATTAATATTATAATAACCCTTTTTATACAAACTTAGTTTAATAAAGGTTTTGAACTTTGAGCAGGTCAAATTTTGTATATTTTCTGGAATTTTGTTGTAAAAGCGTATATGGGTGGTTTTCTTAAAAATAGTCCGGTAGTAAAATTATGATGGAAATACTGAATGTTAGTAAAATTACTATTTTATAATTTTAATGTGTAGCAAAAATATATCTTTTTTTTAATTATGTTAGATTAATATTCATTTGATCGCTATTTTTTATTATTTTAACGTTTTCTTCACGGGCAGTCTCAAAACTTTTCCATTCCATGATCAAATATTTTAACGCAATTTGAAAGCAAAACTCGAATAATAAGTACTCAAAATGCTTTTAATTGTATCAAAAATCACACTTTTACCTTAAAATACAGTATTTATTATATTATTAATAGTAATCCAATATTTATTTCGTGCCTTAACTCCATTCCGTTACTCTTTGGTAAAATATAAGCTATAAATTTGTTTATTTTCTTAAATATGGCACATAGGTGAGATCTTTTTCCGTGTGTCGTTAACAGAATTATAACAAAAATAATTTTTAATCAACAAAAACAACTTAATCGTAGCTTAATCTTCTAAAATAACATTCAACGACAAAAAATATTTGGGACAGTCACGGAAAATTTTAAATCGGTAACGGTATGGAATTATTAAACCTCGTACAAAATAACTAACCTTTTCAATAAAACTACGTTATTTTTTATCACCCCTAATGATTTTAGTGTGGTTTCAAAAAAAAACTGAACTCTTTCCCAAAAGAACATGAGTCAAAATTAAAAAAAAAGATCTACCATACATGAAGAACAGGTCAGGCAACGTGAAACCACAGTTCTAATGGAACGGTTCTTATTTCGGGCCGCTGTATTCTCTTTATAGTTGCCTGAAATGTGTGCCTTTTTTATCAGAGTTTCATTATTTGGTGTTGTTTTTGATTTTCGCTTAAAGATTGTTTGTTGTTACTAGAATTACTTAAAGTTAATTTTGTGAAACCTGTTTTAACAGGTACATTATTATCAATGACTATATTAGAAGTCTTCAAGTAATGAATTTTATCTTTTAAAAAAGTGAGATCAATGATTGGTACACTATTATCTGTACTCAAAGCAGAAGTTGATTTTTCAGAATCTATAATAACTGCAGATGTTGCTATTGATTTGGGATCCATAGTTGAAGTTATGCACTCTTTTTTCCGCTTGTTATTCGACTTATATCGTCTCGTAAGAAAAAAAAGATTCGATTTCTGCTTTTATCGTTCCATTTTGCTTTTTCTGTCTAGTTATTATTCTAACACGGCCCTTTAAACCCAACAGTTTTCCGTAAAGCTTCTATGTTTCTTTGTAATTTTTCATTATTTATAGCTACGTTATTGTACGCCCTTTTCCATCTTTTTAAAACAATATAATGTTTTTTGCAGAGTGAGTCACTTTTTTCCTTTTGTGCTGATGTAGTTTCTCGTTTGTTTGTTTCAGATTTTTTATTTTTTTGGTTTCTCTTTTTATCTTTCCACCTTTTCCTTACCTTTACTTTTTGATCGTCAGACATTTCTGATATCTTTTTATTCTTAACTTTCATTCGTTGTAAGTCTTCTTTCTTATATTCTTCGTCTCTTACAGGATCTTTCTTTAATTTTTCTCTGTATCTTTTCATTTTTCCGATGGTGTTACAAAACGAAATATTTAATAATAAAAACACCCTTCATAAATTACTTCTATTGCAATACTACCTATATCTGTAGTACCCATAGGTATGTATGTACTTAATGATAAAATATCGATGTTACATACTTCAAGTGTACTCAAAAATATTTTATTTTAATGTAATTAATAAGTATAAGTCTTTTTTTTTTTCTTTTTTTATTTAAGGTACATATTTTATACGCATAATTCACATTCGTCTGCAGTAAAATGATTATATTTTGCATATGTCTGGCAAAATGGACACCAAAAAAAACGTTGTTTAGTAAATGTTTTACATTTACACAGTCATTTATAACAAAATGTTGAGGTTTTCCACAGTCGAAAGATATTGAATATCCACATCCATAACATTTTTGAATCAGGCAAAAATGAGTAAAAAGCCATGGCCATTGTAAGTTGTGATTATTTATTGAAGAAAAATGATCTTTTGTTAACAGATCGTCAACATCAAGAAAAACCACCATTTTTTGTACATGTATACGACACTCTGTAACCAAATATCATAGCTTTTCTTAAAATTCAAAAGGACTTTATGTTAATTAAATATTCATGGAGGCACCTATCTTTTTGTAAGTCTTTATGTGCTATGATATTATAAAATATAAATATACATAAATAATATATTACAAAACCATATAGCAGTGCAATGTGCATTTGGTTTTATAATTCCATTCCGAAACTTTTTCGGTTCCGTATATACGTTACCGGCATTTTGGCTTCGGAATGGAAGTCACGTATACATTCCTTAGAGCAAAAATATGTTAAACTCTTCTACAATTTTATAATCTAAGAGTATTGAATGTATAAACCGGATTCATAAATATGTATACAGCACGTAAATAAAGATAATAGTAACAATTGTGGACTTCTTACCGAGGTTTTTAGTTTCGGAAGACAGCAATCCAAAATTATGCCACAGAAAACAACTTACAACTTTTAATAAACGTACAAACGTACAAATTTTAGGAAAACCACCCATATATACATCGCCCCAAGAATGAATTACTGACTTGGTGGAGCCGAGTAACTGATATAACTAGCTTGTGTTTGTTCCTAGTATTTACAGAATGAATATCACTTATTTTTGTAAAACTACTTTATTTTTGTGTACGTACATTACAAATTTCATAAATGTATTGAGAGGCCAAAAGCTAATATATTAATTTCCTTAATTTTTTGTCGCAGTGACTCTTTAGGCCAGTTGCGTGTCCCCATAGCAAAGTACCAGCTTGACTTGGCGGGGGCACTGCTGTGCCCCCAGATACGACATTATGCTATGGAAATAGCTAAAGTAAACTAGTCTAGCTGTTTCGACACTGGTAAGATTTCTAATCTTTTTTACAGCATATGCTGTAGAACTAAGTCTGCTTGCTAATTGGAACTCCATTGAAGCTTGGCGTCTAGTGTGATTCCAAGAAAAATGGTAGTATCTATAAGACTCAGCCCCCCCCCCCATTTTAAAATTACATTAGTATTTAATTGTTCGACATTTGGAGTCATGAATTTCACACGTGTAAGACCTTGCTATAAAACAGTTATTTTCGAATATGTACTTATAAAGTATACTACGTAAATAAAAAATTATTGCTTACTCAAAGTTTTGGTATAATGAAAAAATACATATAAAAGTAAAAGCTGATTTAATAAACTAAACAGAAAAAAATTATTTCACATACTGATGTAGGGGCTTTATGTTCTTCTCATAGATTACGTTCTTCTACATTTCTAAGCACCCTTTTTTACCCTTTTGAGTGGACTAAGGAATCTCAATGTCGTCTTAATAGTTCCATTAAAAAAAATCCCTATTTGGGTTGGTTTATTTTCAAAATTTATATGGGGCCACACCTGAAATATAACCTATTTAATAAACAGGAATCATTTAAATCAGGTTACAGTTGACGAAGATATCACGTAACATATAACATGTAGTCGAATCGTAAACCTCCTTCTTTTTTTGAAGTACGCTAAAAAGAAACTTCACTTAATATATTGTGTAAGCACTCATGCAAATCAACTATGTACTTTCTATATTTAATAGCTAGCTAACCGTACTGGTTTCGCCTGGGTAGTGTGGCGCTGTTTAGATGTTTTAAAACAACCATCAATGACCATTTCGTCATTGTGACTTTAAGACCTCTTATGTGTAAAAATCAATTTTATGAGAAAATCGATAAAAACCATCTACCGAAAACAATATAATGAAACCAACTACAACCAAAAATATAAGTAAGACCGAAATGATTTCTTCCTTATTACTTTGCTATTGTCAGTTGAAATTAGAAGTAGTCTCATAGTAAAAATAAAAAAAAATATTTTAGTTAACACAAGAGATTTTGGTTGCGTTTTATGTATTACATCAGACCTTTTTTTTTTTCTTATAACAATTAAAATAAAAAAAACTATTAATTTTATTGAAATAATTTATATTTCTCAAAGGTAAATTTTATCTTATCAATTTTTCTATTTCACAAATAAAGTACTCCCAAGTTTTTCGATAAAATACAGCCTAGATCACTGGCATTTCTCTCTATCTGTTCGTCAAGTTTCATCACAGATTACCTCCTAATAGATACCGCATCATTGAATATTTGTTCTGTTTCGAGTTCACCTAGGAGGTAATCTGTGAGTTTCATCAGAATCTATGTAACCATTCCGATGAATAGCCCGGATAGGCAGACAGACAGAGAGAGAGAGAGAGAGAGAGAGAGAGAGAGAGAGATAGAGTGAGAGAGACAGGCAGACAGACAGACAGAGAGAGAGAGAGACAGAAAGACAGACAGAGATTTTTTTACAAATGGTTATCCATGTCACATACGGCATGCCTAGGAGCCTATGAGCCTGTGAGCAATAACACTTTTAGCTCGATAAAAGTCACTTATTTCGATATTATAAACAGGCGCTTCAATTTAATTTCTAGTATGTAGGTATATCTATACCTGTGTGTAGATTACTAGTTGAAAACAATAAATTATACTTAACGAAAAGACGTTTTCTCGTTCATGACCGATTACGATAGGCAATTACTTGAAACAACGATACATTACTTAAGCTTGGGATGAATAAAACTTCATTCTAATCCATTAATTTTATAGTTTTCTCATAGCGTTAACGATTGTAGAATGTCACCACCATGCGTGATACTTTTCAACTGGAACACGAGTCCAAACAAAATTTATAAATATATTTCATAGTTCCTCACCGTTACCAACTTTAAGTGCTCATTTACTACGTGCTCGACAGTGAAGGAAAACATCGTAAGAGAAAACTTGCATCCCTTGTATATTATATAGGGTAGCGGAGAGGACTCTAACTCTTCCTTGCTACAAAAACTTACCAGAAATGAGAGGAGACCTGAGCCTGTGTTGGACGTATATAGGCTGTTAAGCATTTATTTTGTTCGTTCATATTAATTAAAAATTTTACGTGTGTGTGAGTACGTGCGTGCATGTTTGTGCGTCTGTGGCGTCTTTGCACCGTCACCGTGTGTCGCGTGTGCACCTGCGGGTACGTATTTGCGTGCTTGTGCTTGCGTGCGTACGTGCGGTGTGTGTGTGTGTGTGTGTGTTTGTTTGTGTGTTTGTGTGTGGACACGTGCGAGACAGGGCTTAATAAGACCTATGACATAGTTCGTGACTATATGTTCAATTTTATATAGCGTCTACGACAGAAGACCATTTCTGTATTTACGTAGAGATTACATACAACTGTGACAAAATCAACATGAAGGTCATAGTCAACATTTATATTCAGAGATAAATTCATATCGCGGTCGATTGCATTAATTGAGGACATTGTTGCCGGACGTTCATTGAGTGATGACGAATATTATTTTCCTTAATAAAAAAAATTTAGCGTTTGAGTATACCCTCATTTTTAAAAAATCTTATAATTCGTAAAGTATAATTATGTTTTGATATACAGCTAGATAATTGCCATAGTTGCCGTGCTTGGGAGGCGGGTTGGCGGCCGCAGTTCTTTTTTGTTTTGAGTTATTATCAGAAAGATGATATACCATGACCCATTCCCTGTTTTAGTTTGCCTATTTCGGGATAATATGGGGCAGTGTATTCTCTTACGCCTCCGCTAAATGACCAATAAAATAAGAGATACTATACCTATATATACATAAAAACATACATCTATAACAGATTGATGTTACCGGGCACACACGGAAACTAAATTCAACAATGTAAACTGCCCATCAATTTGTTAACCGCACAAAATTCGTTTAGATGTATTCGTAATGTCGACGCTCCGTGCGCCTTCCGTGTCTGCTTATGGTACCACGAGTCAGAAAATGTCAGCACATCGCATTTCTTTCGCGGAGTAGGTAGGTCCAACGTCAAGCTGCACGCCGCAATTTGACGAAAGTCGAATCAATTTGTTTTAGAAAGTAGATAATTCTGTAGCCTCGTCTTTTGCTTAAATTAACTTACCATACATTTCTGGCCATATTCTATTCATTTTGCAACTGTTACGATGGCGCATACGTGCACGAAGAATGTTTGTGTGCAACATCCAGACCAACAAAGAAAGATAAAATGCTTTACTTATTGTAATCACACGCACTCACGCTCATAAATTATGCAGCTAAAATCATTTGCAACCAGCAACATGATTTTAGGCGCAGGTGCTGTTATGGGCTGTTATGTTATATCAAAATAAATAAATAAAGAAGAAAGATATGTGCGTGAGTGTGTGTCAAAAGTTGAGTTGTGTTCAGGTTCTGTCATCTTTATTTGTTGGTCTGAGGTGCATCAATATCATGTTGACGTAATACGATGTAATCTAATATCGCGTTCGTATTCGTTACATTGTTAGTGTTAATATAAACAGTAGCTACTTGAACATTACAAGTTTATTCGCTCAAAAACCTTGATATGCAGCAACAGTCCGAGAAGTGCCTTCTCAAATGTTGAAATACCGGTAGTAAATATACAATTTTTAATTTAAATCTATTGCGACTGTAAACGTTTCTTTAAATGTGCCCGATTGCAATTAAGTACCAGTAGATTTAGAGTACCAGTAAATTTTTAAATTTTAAATTCAAACCACGCACTTAAAGCCGCGTCTCCACCAAAGTTTTGTTGCGAACACAACAGTTACAAACACGTGTTGCCAACAAATGTTTCTGTCAACAAGCGTCTCCACCGAGGGAACAAATGTTGGCAACAAGCGTATTCCTTTGATGTTGCCGCCGAAAATGGAAACAAGTTTTGTTGGCAACAAAACTTTGGTCTAGACGCGGCTTAACGACGATATATTGAAAGGCAGAAGTAATAAAAATATAAAAGTCGAAAAAGACAATTTAAATTTACAGTTAGATAGGCAACATATGGAAACAATGGATTACGTAGCTACCTGTGTCTATTAACATTAATACAGACGGGCGTAGATATGTTGATCGCCAAGAACAATGACATTTTAGAGTAATAGTATATGCTATATATAAGCTTAAGTTACATAAAACCTGAACAAGAGACCCGATAGCCGCAAAGCCATTTCAAAATGTATTTTAAGAAGAATAATTTCCCGGGACCGATAGCAAAAGAGACACATCTATTTACGCTTTTATCCCAAAGAGCAAAGTAGTATTTTTTGTGTAACATAACTTTTTAACGCAGCACGTTTGTTAATTTGTAAAACAATCAATTTAATAACAAAGCTTCTAATAAAAATATGGAAGAACATTGTAAATTTATTTTGCCTTTTACTTGTTTACAAATTACAATACGCTTATGACAACATAAAAACAACTACGACAGTAATTGCAAAATCGACAATTAGCACTAATTTCGTAATGTTCATAAGATCATATTTGACTTAAGATTAATAAAACGTCGTAGCTTTTGTATTTTGAAACACTTACATAACGCGTATAACAGTTAACCATGTGACCCTGATGCGACTGTTTTAACATGGCAGGTTACACTAACAGTGCTAGCCTTTAGTTAGTTGAAGATTGAAATAGCACATATAGTTTTTTTTTAATAGGTTAGGATGGCAAACAAGGACACAGTCCACTTGATGGTAAATGGTTGCTGTGGCCTATAGACATCTACATCTATATCTATCCTCGATTATGAATCAAAATGCAGATGCGTTGTCACCCGTGAGGACTAAGATGGAATGCCCCCTTTTCCAGTAAAAAGGGTCGCCGGCTCTCTACACTCACTATACGAAACACAGCAGTATTAAGCTGCTATTTTATTCTGATATTCTGTGAGAGCGTAGTCCTTCCCCGGCTAAGCCGACTCATTCGTCCTACAACTATACTAATAATAGCTACAGTAAGGCTCTGCCACATATGAATGAGTTACAAAATTTGTAATAAGCCGTTTTAGGGGAGAAAAAGAAAACTGTTAAACATAACGCTGGAAAAACTGCTTGTAGACTTATATTTATTGTATAAAGCAATTAAATGTTTTACTTATTATAATCAATAACCCTCATCCTTTGATTGTATTTATTTATTCAATACCTTCACCACTTGGAGTCGAGAACTGGCAAACTCATAATAGTTAATTAAAGTAATTTAGTTAATTCTTACTATTCGACGTGGTAGCAGCTATATGTGGTATAGTTGTAGCACGAATGAGTCTGCTCGACGGGGGAAAGACCATGCTCTCACAGAATACCAGCGTAAAATAGCAGCGTAACACTGCTGTGTTTCGTATGTGAGTGTAGAGAACCGGAGACCCTTTTTACTGGAAACGGGGCATTCCATCTTAGTTCTCACTAGTGACAACGCACCTGCATTTTGATTCGTAATCGAGGATAGATGTAGATGTCTATGAGCCACAGCAACCGCTTACCATCAGATAGACTGTGTGCTCATTGGTCACACTTATCCTATAAAAAAAATCGCTGTAGAATTGACGTAAAACCATATATTAACATTTGTTTTCAAGTATGTCTTTACGAAATTTTATTTATTAGTCATGTAATAGATTTTTGACACTACTCTTATATCTGGGCGATTATTAAACCGAAGTTCTAAATTCGAAGCTCCATAGATACTCAATTAGGTTGTAAATGGATTCAGCAAAACGCAAAGAAAATGCAACAGTAATTCGTTCCGCTACACAGATTCTTGTATTTTTGAACTGTTACATACACCATAAAAAATTAATGTGGAGTGTGGAATCGAGTTTTGTTTTTACTATGGAGTGCGATGTGTTTCATAGAAAATAACTGTAGTCTGTTCTTCTTCTTTGTTCCTAGCTTGTTTCTGTCATCTATGTTCCTCGCTGACCTTAAATACTTTTCTTGTAAAATTGTTAAATATTTTGTTAATTGGTTTTGATGTCTCGTTATAGCAACAGCTGATATTGCGACTACTTACTTAATTTTTACTTACTTATCGCATTCGATTCTCTTCGTAAAAATAATGGCGTACATAATTTAAGTCAGCAGCGTGCATTCGCCTGCCAAATGTGACGATTGGGACAAATTATCCTTAGAATGTGCGAGGCACATATCCAGCTGTGGACTTAAGCGGATCGATGAAGATGGAGATCGATGAATATAGGTCTGGGTATAGGCCTTTTCTCATTTCTGAGATCTAGCAGGATAATCACACAATTCACATGTACTCAAATTTTTTTTTAAATTGTCCAAGTTGATACAGGTTTTCTCATTTTTATATTTTCTTTCACCGAGGAGCACGTAATAAAATCAGCATCTAAAATGACATTTATCGCTATTGAATTCGGGTTACTTGTAGGCGAGTGGCCAGCTTCTAAGTCTCCACGGTTCTCGATCATCATCACAATATTTATTTTAAAAAAGGGCCAGAATTATTTCATAACATATATGTGGAGCAATTTAAGACAAACACGAGTATGTTTTGTATAATATAGAGTCCGCAAACGTTTGGTAACATTTTAAAACTATTATCTTTAACGTTGAGTGATGAAGCATGTTTTGCAGACATTGAGTAAGTGAGATAAATTGTCCGCAACAACTCCACACAACGCTTTGTAGCAATCAACTGACATGTAAAACAATTGGACCATTAATTATGATAAATTTAATAAAGTATTCTGTGTATGATATAATATACGTAGCGAAAAAATTCAAATCACTCTAGTATACAACAAAATTACGTAAAATTCATACATTATATTTTCCTTATAGTCCGACATTCCACCGCGTGGTTACTACCCCTATCTGGTTTTGAATGGAAATATAAATTTATGAACAATATTGTTAATAGGAATACTTTTTTTATCTATATTCTCTATAGATTTTTACAATATTGAATGATTTTATAGAATGAAGGGTAAACATTTTTGGATCCCACTATATGTATTTTACTAGATGTAAAACTCCTTTTTTGTATTAGAAATTCCATCTTAGTCGTCGGAGGTGACAACTCATCTGTATTCTTCTTTGTTTGAAGTTGGTTACAGATGTCCATGAGCTACAGTAGCCATTGTTTTTTACTTAACTTTTTAATAAAAAAAACTCGTTTCAAATACTCTTTTTTATTTTTTTGACTTCACATATTTTGACTTCATACTTTTTAAATAAATGCTTGCTGGAAAAAATTTTTCGTTTTCAGAAAGAAATGTAAGTAGCTAGAGCTTAATCCAACGAGTAAAGAATACGACGAATGATTTCTAACTGCAACTCTAGTAATGATATAGGTAAATACTTAATAGATACATTAAATTTGCACAATATGCTCTATGTTATTATTGTCTTTATTTTGAGATTCCTTATTTCGTATAAGATTTTAAAAGATTATGTTACGTAATTAATAATCATTGTCCTTTATTATACAGGCTTATAGGTATACCACAAGTGTATACATATAAGTATATATACTATTTGTACGTTTACGGAGACCCGTTTTACTGGAAACGAGGCAATCCACCTTAGTCCTCACGGGTGACAACACATCTGCATTTTGATTCGTAATCGAGGATAGATGTAGATGTCTATGGGCCACAGCAACCACTAACCATCAGATGGACTGTGCACGTTCGTCACCCTATCCTATAAAAAAAACACATCTCGTGCGAAATAAATGTAACCACTGCGTTACTTAGGTCTATGGTACCATTTTAGGTGGACTGTGTGCTCGCTTGTCACCTGCCACCTGTCACACAAAAAACATTTAAAATTGAAAAAAAATCTTCATAACTAAAGTTGGAAAAATGGTGAATGTCGTCTTTATTATATCTCTTTAGATGACATTCTAGTTATTTACCTTGCGCTTATGATACTCCTTAGTCCACTCAAAGAGTAAAAAACTTAATAAAAAGCAAAAGCTGAATTTTCAAAAACTGAAAAAAATTTCTCGTAATAACTAATACCACAGAATAAACAATAGTACAATAAGACAGTGTAATAGCGGTGTAAAAATATCCGCTACCCAATATCATCAGGGGTGTGGTAAGAGGCGACATAGTGAGACAAACCAGAAGATGTACAGCAGCGTCTTCTTAAAAACTAAAAATAAAAACTGCGGTTGGCGGTTGCCAATTTACCTACCAAGCGTAGCATCTATGGCAAATATTACTATGACGCAATCTACGGGGAGACCTATGGTCGGCAGTGGACATTTGAAAATTTATGTATATACATTATATTAAAGAAATTTGTTATTTATGGATTATTATGTATGTTTGTACCACGCCATGAGTTAACTGGCAGAAAATGCTAACTTTAAGTTTATGGTTAGCGCAATAAAGTTTGTAAATAAATAAAAATAATTAGGTACGTAAGTTAACATCAATCGTAATTCAACAAGTATAAATGTGGTACATTATCTAAACTTTCTTAATTATTGTTTTAGTTTATAACACATAATCGACTTTTTATAGCTAGGAATGAACCATTATTATTTTACCGTTAGACTCAAAGAGCAAATTTCAATTTCACAACAAATTACGAACATCCAACCAAAAGTAATTTAAGATAAGATAAACATTTCAAGTGTTATCACTTTAAGAGACCGTTGACTCATTATTTTTGTATTAGATGCTTCTCACCAATATTTTTTTTGCTGAGAATTAAGTTTGCTAACGTACTTTAACTAAGCCTGAATCATTGTGTATTGTATTATGTGTTAGTAAATTTCTAATAGTTGTGCTAGGATATAACGTGGCAACACTAGCACATATTATTTACTTAGCTCTAGCTCAAGCTTCTTTTAAAACACATCTGGTGTGATATAAATGTAACCCCTGCGTTACTTAGATCTATGGTACCATTTTCGGCCTTTTATCTGTATATGTAGATCAAAATTGTCGGTTGGATATTTACCGAAAACACACAAATACATATACTTGCACGTAGATCGTAGAATTTATTGTAGTTGCATTAATTGTTTCTTCTATTTGTTTGACTCATTTCCTTGTAAATTATTAGAGCGAGGAAATATCTGTTATTGAATAAAGATCAAAAAGTTTAAACGTTCTCCAGTAGTAGGATAGTTTGGATGTTAATTATCATTTTAATATTATAGTTAATATATAATAACAGTGGTAGACTTTATTAAAAAGATATAACCAATTTCTTTATAATTTAACATAAAATGTAGTTATACTTGCTAAAGCTTTGATATATAATATGTATTTGGGTAGTTCTCACTTTTGAAAAAATATGTGTGACTATCATTTTTCTAAGCTGTAGTACCTAAATACCGGGATTGTGTTTTGTGTTTAATAACATATAAGTAATATATTGTAAATTTAGCATATATGTAAATTAACTTCATAGTTAGTTTTTTATTAAAAATCAAATAATCAAATACGGCCCTACCGTGGGAGTGATTCCTCTGACTTTGTGAGAAAAAAATTTAATGGCTAAGAAAACCATAATATAATAAATAAGTAAAAAAGAATACCAATATTAACTACTATCAATTTACTACTTTAATATGTAAACATTATGTCTATATTTTTACAGATTCTTCATTTTATATTATTCATATATTTTTTATATATTTTATATTATATCTTCATATATATTTTATGTTAAATTATAAAGAAATTGGTTGTATCTTTTTAATAAAGTCTACCACTGTGGTTACATTATATATTAACTATAATATTAAAATGATAATTAACATCCAAATTATCCTACTACTGGAGAACGTTTAACTTCTAAATCTTCATTCAATAACAGATATTTCCTCGCTACAATCAAAGTCAGCCTTGCAACTTTTTGCCTATTGAGGCCATTTTGGATTGTTTCGCGAAAAATTTCCGAAAGAGACTGATGTATTTGCGCAGTTCACGAAAATACACAATTAATGTTCGAAAAACTAACTGACATTATTTCTGATCAGAATTTGCGGGAGCTCTGTAAAACGGTAGTATGTGACATGAATTCAGAAGCGTGTATGTTACGCAAATTATGCGAGATGTGTAAGACTAGAGTTCCGAAAATAAATGAATTTGACGACTTGACTTAAACAACATACAAATTATGGACAGTAAAAAGAGAAAACAGATTGATACATGGCAAGAAAAAAGAAATACGTAGAACTGTGAAATCTGAAGTGAATATATCTAAAAAAACCCTGCTATTAGTTTCTTGAAGCCTTGGATAAATTTTTGGTACACCAATATTACATAACGCACCAAAACATGGCAACTACCTCATTAAAGACCAATATTAAAGTAGGAGAAATGTTCATGCAAGTAGACTTTTCAGAAAATTACTGCTGCAAATATTCCAACGAAATACAAGGCAGCAAGTAACTCTACATACCGAAACCCAAAAAGCGTCGGTTTCCCCGCTGAATGGCTATACTCAGTTTTTGAGCGAGAAAAGAACCAGCCCTCTTATCACCAGCAGCAACGATCAGCCGCGGATGGAGTTCCTTTAGGAACTTCACCACACGTCGACCCCACGGACCGATAGTCTCTACAGGAAATGGCACAAATAGGTAGTCATCTCTCAGAGACTCATATTTGCGCCACTTAGTTCAGCTGCCTCTAATGCCGCCCCGGCTCTAAACGAGGTACCCCTGAGATGAGAGGCCGCCAAAGTATATTAAATGAGAAGGAATTTTAAGGTTATTTCTTTAAATAATGGATATTTAATATTCATATTTCATTTATAATCTCCTTTCTTTTGTCGGTAAAAAGCATTTAAACTTTTATGTTACACTTTACATAGAGAAGAAATTGAAACAGTAGGCACTCTGCTTGTTCAGTTCATAGTATTACCTACTCGTAGCTTATTAGTATTTAATAAACTTTTGATGTATTTTTATAGAAGTATAGGTACGTAGTGGTATTATTTATTCTCTGGTATAGGCAGCAACCAAATAAAACTTTCAATCATAAAAATAATTGTTAAAGAAAATACTGATGACAAATCCGTAAAATAAAAATTGTTTATAAAAGTTAAAATAACTAGCAAAATCAAGATAATGCTAATTTGATTTTAAACTACATGATGTACTTACTGCTAATATAATAATGTCTATTAAGCAATTAAAATACTATTACTTAAAAATGTTGATTGATTTTGTATCTAATTACCTGAGTATAATTAATGAGGATAAAAGGCATTTTTTTATTTATTTATTAATATAGGTAGCAAACAAACAGTGTCCACCTGGCGGTAAGGTTCGCGGATGCAAATTCCCATCGATACTACATCTATTGTCAATTAAAAATTTATTAATCGAAATGGAGTTGTTCTGTCATCCCTAAGGAATAAGATGGAGTGCGTGGTTACCAGAAAAAGAGTCAAATATTCTCGTTAGTCGTGACCCGTCACCCACCTTACGAAGTGCTGCTATTTTACGTTTTTAATCTGTGCTAGTTTGGTCCTCTTCGTATGTCACCGACCAATTCGAATTGCAGTCATAATGCAGTTGCAGCGTATTACTTTACCACTGTTTATATAGGCAAGGCTTACTATTATACTAATTAATATGGCGAGAATGCATGCATTTAAATGGCAACAAGCTACGAATTTCCAGTCAACCGTAGCAAATGATCCCGCAGTGCTACTGACCACAAAACGTATCGGCTAAAACTTCACAATTCACTACAATATTCCATGTGAGCGAATTCAGTTCCTATTTTAATTACAATAAGAACTAAATTGATGTGTTTAATTACTCAGACGAATTATATTTTTTGTCTGCGTCATGAAGTCGACGATCTAATCGTAAAAGCGATGATACCGTCTCGAGGTTTACTCCGCTTTTGCGACGAGTCTTAACAAATTAAGAATATTTGTAGATACTATGCAAAAAACATAGAAATTTCAGGAAATTGTAAATAAACTTGCTTTAAAATTGCATAAAAGTATTTATAGCTTCATATGTCAGTGAAATACAAAGAAACAGTGTAGTGTAGAAACAGTAAGTTTTCAACAGTGGTAGAGCCACGCGGCAGCTTTTGCTGTCGCACGGATGGGCCGGCTCGAACCGGGGTGGTACCACGACCTCACAGAAAACCAGCGTGAAGTAGAGGTTTACCTCTGTGTTTCGCTTGGTGAGTGCAGGTGGCCGGAGGCCCTTTTTACTGGAAATGAGGCATTCCATCTTAGTCCTCACGGGTGACAACGCATCTACATTTTGATTTGTAATAGAGGATTGATGTAGATATCTATGGGCCGCAGCAACCACTTACCATCAGGTGGACTATGTGCTCGTTTGTCACCCTTATCCTATAAAAAAAAATCAATCTAAAATTGAAAGTGATGCCTACCTAACTATATTCAGTTTATCGAAAATAACTGAGAACTTTATAAAATTTTGGATAGCATTCTCGCTTGAAAGCGTCACAATAATTTAAAAAAATAATATTTGTACAGTCGAACCTTTTTATTTCTATATATGTATATATATAGTAGCTGACCAGGCAGACGTTGTTCTGCCCTTTCCTGGGATGACCCTTTCTCCAATAAAAAATCCTTAAATTCCTAATATAAAATGGTCACTTATCGGGATAAAAACTATCCTGTCTTTCAAGTTGGACCAAACTGCTCACAGTGTGCAAAATTTCATTGAAATCACAGTAATTTAGGAGTTCATCGCGGACAAACAATGTGACACGTAATTTTTATATATAAAGATATATTAGACGTGATTATATATACTAGACTAGAGATTATATATACGTGATTATATTTGCTATATTATAATAGAACCTTCCATTACCCGTACTTAAGTATATCTACACCAAACACCTACTAATATTATTTGACTTTTTATATGTTACATCGGTCATAAGATAACGTTAATTTCTTTTGATATCTATGTGTAATCGAATGAAAGAGGTCGAAATGAGATTGGGGCGATGGCGTGGTAATTAGTAATTACCGTACCGAGCAGTGGTTGGCGCACTGCTGTATGCCTCAGTCCGTTCCGCGCCGCCAAAGCAGTCGCGTCGGCGTTCACAACGCAAAGTAATATGACCACAAAAACACCACAGTTCAAACATAAATGACGTCGTAAGTGACCTTTGCGATTTCGCGCGTTTGATGGTAGGACAATGAGCGAGGAACAGAATCACGACTCCTTCAATTCGTGGGAGTTGAACGGACTGAACTCCTTGGATCTTTGGGATTACACGGTCGAACTAGAGTGTTTGCAAGGAACCGAAGGTAAGTGACTTGCGCAAGGTTGTATGAGAGGCGCCGTTAAAGTTACACTCGTTAATCCATTTATAAGAAAAAAATAGCAGTTAGTACCACTGTAAAGTGCTATAACCAGCTAAAACCATGGAATTGTTTGACTATGTTATTCACACCGACATGAACTCGTAACGCTTTTTTGTCTTGTACTGTTATAATGACGAAGCACTCTGTATGGCAGGTTTAATTTAAAGTAACTAACGCAATATCCTCTCTTTATATTCGAACACAATTATCATGTGAAGTCGTTGATAATTCCATCAATATTAATATCCGTTCAAAGTACAGTTTATATTTTTTATTGTCTGCCTGCACAAATCACGTTTATGTCATTATTTAACCTCACATTTACATTGTATAATCAGTCATGAATGTTTTCAAAGCGTGAAATACATTTAATAGTTATTTATGTACTTCGCACCTTTCGTCACAGATAAAGAAATGTAGATACTCGTATGTTACCTGTGTACTTACAGGACGGGTTCCGCAGTCGAACCATAAGTAGATGTCCCACGAAACCTATTTGAATCTTAGATGGCGGCACAGATTATCTAATAGTTACTACGTAAGCGGTAGTATATCAAAAATATCGCTGTTAAACCATTATAGACAGAAAATACCACACACCTTACTAAGTATAAACACGTAGGAACACAATATTATATCTATGTGATATAATTATTAATTTAAATGTGGTAGAGCCGCCTCTATATTATAGCTGCAGCATGAATGGGTCGGCTCAACCTAGGAAGGAATAAGCTATCACAGAAGATTAGGTACTAGCATAAAATAATAGCATAATACTGCTGTATATCATTGGTTGGTGATGAGAACCGGAGTTACTTTTTACTGACGACGAGACAATCCACTTAGTACTTAGGCTTAGGGATAACGGATCTCCATTTTGATTCCTAATATGATTCTAAATAAAAGATAGATGTAGGTGTCTAAAGGCCACTACAATAACTTACCATCAGCTGGACTGTGTGCTCTCTTATCACCTTAACTTGATTAAAAATTATAGATATTTCAATCCTTTAAAACGTCCTTTTTATTCATAATGCACTCAACAATTAGTTCAACTCTACAACAATGACTAGAAAATATAATACCTAGATCAAACCATTTAAATGTTATGAGATTGCGAACATCTAATGACGATATAGACGTTTGCTATTGAGATTTAATAATTACTTTAAAATTATAGTTTACATCATGGTTTTGTAATCTTCCTCTTTGAAGAAAATGTATCATTAACCAACAAACTGAAATACAATTCAAATGATTCTACAATTTGTTTCGTCGGTTCTATGAACGATAAAAACTGTTCCATAATTACAGCATACATACACACATATAATCACGCCTCTTTCCCGTAGGGGTAGGCAGAGACCAGTTCTTTCCACTTGCTACGATCCTTACATACTTGTTTTGCGTGGACGAACACTTTCATTATTCCCTACATACATGCTCTACGGTTTAGGGTACTCTTGACCTGGCCTTTTACAGCATTACCACAGAACAAAAATGGTACTTACTGGAAGTAGCATAACTTCGTTCATATTTATGTTGATTTTATTTTAGAACTATAAACATAAAACTTGTTGTTATATTGAAAGAACTGGTTCCTTAAGTCTAAATAATATGAATCTTTTAGTTAGTGCAACAAAATATGCAGTGGCCTATACATTGCACATTTTACTCCCATGTCCTAAAATGTGGCGTGTACTATCTGCTTAAGAGAACCCATCATCCCATTTCGTTCTTTACCGACTGTGGAAGATGATAGTTAGGTCTTGTGACCACCGATAGATAGCGGTATCATCAACTCATTAATGCAAACGTGAACGTACACACACCGATGACGAAGACGGACCGACTATGAGACTATGACTTGTATTGTGCGAACCACAGAGTATTTTGCATAAATGCGAACCATCTGTCACTGCGGTCGCCATTCTGACTGATAAGTGTGACCATTAAAGAACGTCTGCGCTGCAATGGGAGGAGGCCATAATCTACCAATGGACTGTTACGGGCTTATAAAGAGGACGAGGAGGAGCCGGGTTCTCTGACCACTGTAGTAGCTAATTATCTAGTCAACGATGATAATTGTTATATTGTTTCACGTCGATGCGTACAAAAACACGTACTTGCGCTTGCTCTTTGTATTGTAATTTTTATTTTATCACGTTATACTGTTTAGAAATCTTCTTTAAACCGGTTGTACTCCGTCTCAGAGAAACATGCTTCAATTTATTTTTAAGGTCTGGTTCTATTGCCTACAGGCTAACCTCAGCCGGTCAGAGAGGAAACGTAGCCAGCGTTCTTGTGCACTTTAACACTATACTACAGGCGGTAGAACTATTTTACTACTATTATTCATCAATAATTTGTTGGTCGTAGCCATAAGTGCAATCTCTGATCATATTGTCCCGGGATCGAATCTCGGCTGTGGCCAAAATATTTTCCTTTTACTTTCAAGAAATTTTCAATAGCAGCCCGGAAGTTAGCGATGTTTTTACCCTCGTGCCACGGAAAGCAAGTAAAGTCGTTGGTCCTACGCCTGAACTCTCTCCGATCTTGCTAAATTACCATCCCATCGGACTATGGAAAGTGAGGGAATAGAGAATACATCCGTGCTTGCGCGCATATTCGTACGCTATAATCCTATCTCCGCTGTAGACATGTGTCATTCGCTCATTTCTAGTGACCCGACATTCTAGTATTGATTCGTCTTACAAACCGGGTCATACGGAGCGATCATTCATATGCATCATTTCGAGTTTTAGTACTCTGTGATTTGTGATACCCACTTGATAATGTCGGTCGTCGAACATTACTCTTTGGTCGTAGTTCCTGTCAATCGTTTGATCCGGAACATTCAAAAAATATAATTGCAATTATCAAAACTTTGATAATTGACCTGGGTTAAACGAATGAATCAATCACGATTGACACATGTCTACTCTGTTGAGACTAACCGCCGTGACCGATACGCGGTCCCGAGATCATAATCTGTGGTAGGAGTAGGACTGTATTGATAATTTTAGTAATTGTTTTTTTATTCTACTTAGTAATTTTTGTATATTGTTTATATCTAAAGCAGCAACAGATTATACTGATTAAAAACGTTACTTACAACAGATAAGACAAAAACTCTGCTTTAAAAAATCCTTAATCCGCAAAAACGAAAGTTATAGCGTAGGCAAATTAATTTTTAGGGTTCTGCTTTTGCTTTTAAAAAAAATACATCTATTATATCATTTTAACAGTGGTAGAGCCACGCGGCAGCTTTTGCTGTCGCACGGATGGGCCGGCTCGAACCGGGGTGGTACCACGACCTCACAGAATACCAGCGTGAAGTAGAGGTTTACCTCTGCGTTTCGCTTGGTGAGTGCAGGTGGCCGGAGGCCCTTTTTACTGGAAATGAGGCATTCCATCTTAGTCCTCAAGGGTGATAAGGCATCTGCATTTTGATTTGTAACAGAGGATAGATGTAGATGTCTATGGGCCGCAGCAACCACTTACCATCAGGTGGACTGTGTGCTCGTTTGTCACCCTTATCCTATAAAAAAAATCTATACAACGTCCTCCTGGACGATTTTCGATTATGGCAATATATTCCGAATTATGGGATGTCGTAAGCTGCAAGAATGTAGATATTAATGTCAATTGAAATACTTTGGGAAAAATACTAATGGGAAAAAGCATAAATAAAATAAAATACTTGTCAAACAACTTACGACTTAACGTTGTTTTATTTTGTATGCCGGTTATAAAATCAGTATTTTTTTTTTAATTTTGCATAAAATTAAACTAATCGTAAGAGATAATGAAATGTTCTTATTACGTTCTTAATATAGGAACGGTATCAATAAGATTATTAGCAATATGTACAAATTTGAACGCGCGCAGCCAAAGTGAGGCGCCGCGAACAATTTAGTTTTCTGTTTTCTCACTTCATTTTTTTTTCCTATTTAGCTTCCACGAACTTCTTTAAATTATGTAGGTACGTAATTCACTGGCTCGTCTACGGCCCACCGTTACGTTGCAACTCCCAATTTCTCGCGATCACGCTCTATTCGTAAAAAAAATAAATTGAGCCTTAGCCCTTAGTACCAAAAGCTTATGCGCAAATAAAATTACTTTCTTCCTAAGCTACCTGAGGTAGGCTAAGATGCAGTATCAGTGATAGACCAACATTCCAAGTGTTGGCTCCAGTTAGGTTCGATATAATATCGATTTTTATATCGAAGCTAACTAGAGCCAACTTGGATCCTGGAGGGACCTGCATTGATGTAGCCAAACTAAACATTAGGTTATCATACGATCGCGTTTTTTTACTGTATCGCTGTAATTCCTGTTTATAACTAATAGCGATAGGAATTTCGTAATATTTTAATTTGCAACGGAGATTGCTTACTTAGTGGTTAACGTAGTTGTTCTAAGCCTGGGTCGAATAAGTTAAAAAAAATAGTGATTTTATTTGAGTACGTTGTGCACGTGAAATGCTTATTTTGATGGCAAAGGCGACAAACCGCCATCTTTGCTACTTACAGCAATATGCTATTATATTATGTCATAAGCAATTTTATTTTTGCATAATCGAAATTTTTCGCTTTGTCGAGTCGACCGCGGTTAGGCGTTCCGATGACTCGTTTTTGTCATTCAGCTTTAGGTACATTTTGACAAAAAAATTAATTCAAAATAGTTATTTAGATAGTCATTTAGGTCGTCATCATGTATATAATGTAATTACATCACATACATGGTGACGACCTTCCTAACAGTTATAGAAAAAAAGGCGTTTTGATACCTCTAAAATTCACAAATGTGCGTTGATTTTGTGTATAAACAACGCATTTTTGTTTTTCTGCCTTGATTCGCCGTTTATGTTAATCTTTGTATTTAGTAATAAGCAAATAATTAACCGATTTTTTGTTCCAAAGTCTATAAAACTTCATTACACACACACACACGCTCTCGAATCATAGTTGCGATTGGTACGGCCAATAATGATTGTTCTTTTTATGTGTAGATTTGTGTACATTAATTAAGTAATAAATGTAACTGTTTGTATAACGCTGTGTCATTTCGAAATGCATTGCAAATGTTGCGGTAAGTTTAAGAATCATTTTTGACGTATTTTGCAAATTTCCTGAATTTACTTGTTATATAGCTTTTTTTTGTTCCTAAACATATTATATATTAACATTTAATTTAAATTATAATGATAACAACATTAAGAATAAAACAGTTGCCATCTGCAAACAAGCAAATGGGAAAATGATATTTTCTGTTATTTTAAAAGGGTCTTATTACTAAACATAAAAAAAACATGTGTGAGTGTCGTGGAACACTCGGTTGCTGGTTGTTCGCTCTAGTGGTATATTATTATTGATAAGCGTAATATATTATTGATTAACAAATACAAATAAATGAATCACTACCTACTACTACTACTAAAATGAAGCTTTATTTAAAATAAAATAATATTTCTTTCATGGCAAGATAAGAAAAAGTGCGAGGGCGATGGATGTTATTCCATCTCGCTTCCTTATAGCCGCCAAGGCCGTCTACACTACGTCATAAGAGGTCGTGATGGAAAAATCTTACACTTTTTCTCGCCTAGCCCCCATCCGCCAAATTCGTACCGTCCGATAAGGAACTTCGTTCCAATAAGCTTTGTAGGTACATAACTTGTATTACTTTTACGCAAAGAGAATGATTGATGTGAAAAACTTGCAAAATTGCAGACGAATAAAGAAGTAAAGCACTATAAGTTATTATACAAATAAGCCAAGTAAATGAGTCCCCACAGTCTTCCCATTGTAAGTTCGATTTGTTTTTGTTTTATAAAACTATCTAATCGATTTTTATAAAAACTGCCACCTATTCTTATTTCTTTTTTATTACGTGTCGAATAAAATTTTGAGTCGATATCAATATTTATCCTCGTAAAAAAAAGTTTACGATACGAGAAATAAGTTGAAATTTGAAAAACATCCGACCCATCACAACAATTTCCAAATAAGAAGTGAAATGGTATTAACAAATTAACAGAGGTCATGTTAAATATGTAAGCAGCGTACACCTTAATCTGTAACTGATCACCATATTTAATTTCTGCTAGCCACTACTTAGTCAAAAGAGGTTGCCATTCAAGAACCTTTCTTCCCCATCGGTTATCGGTTTGCGGTTACACATATTAAAATTGTATTGTTGCATGAACGGAATAAATCCGTAACAGTCTATGATTATATAGATTATATACTGTATATTATACATCCCACTGGTCACAGGACTGCTCTAATTTCTGGGAAGGTTTTGGAACAGGGACAGACTTCCGCGCTAGTCCAATCTGTTTTGGCGGACATCATAAAATATCATCAAAATATTTTTTTTTCAACTCTGACGATGCATCTGCATTGTGCAGCGGAGTGGAGTTGAGTTGAGTTTGCAGGTTTCTTAACGATGTTTCATTACTGCGGACCAAATATCTACATACATATACTTACTTACTATACTCCTACAATCCTTCCTACAATGACAAAGGCCTATGTTTCTTTACGGGGTTATTAAGGACAAGAGGAAACACTTATAATTACAACAAATACTTTATTTTAAATGCCTTAAAAATTGTGTTATAAGCTTATAAGCATTATACCATGTGGCCTTCACGGCTTACCAGTAAAGTCCAACGAGTTGAGACACCGACAAGTAAGACACAAAGAATATTCAAATAGTAATTACCTACATTACGTTATTATTATTTTTACTGGTTTCTTTTTGTTCACAGCATAAAACATAGCTAAAGCGGAGTTAAAACTGAGTCGAAGGCCAAACCAAATATATCAGCGTTCATATTACCGCCAATTAATGCAATTTTTTTTTTAATTTGCACACATTTATCTTATTCAAATCAAAATAGTTATAATCATTATGTTTAAATTTCTTTCTTGACATAGTCGCCTCTTGTATAACTAAATCATCATCATCATTAGCATATACACTGCTTTGCGCAAGAAATTTCACAAAATACAATCCTGAGCCACCTGCACCCATCGAATTTCAGTATGTCTTCTAGTTATTAGGTTGTTACTCTTTTTGAAACGTTTCACCCTACACTCTGCTTGCCGGTACGAGGCAGTCTCTATCTTCCTAATCGGTTGTCGGTTCTTCGACCCATATGGCCGTCCCATTGTCACTTCAACGTACTGATTTGTTGGGTTATGTGAGTTACTCTAGTTTTACTACGGATATCTTCATTGCGTGTACTGAAACGCGATATCCTCATACAGTCAGTCTTTACACGTGGTAGAGCCGTGCTGCAGCTATATTAGTAGTATAGTTGTAGCACGAATGGGTCGGCTCGACCGGGGAAGGACCACGCTCTCACAGAATACCAGCGTAAAATAGCAGTTTAACACTGCTATGTTTCGCATAGTGAGTGTAGAGAACCGGAGACCCTTTTTTTTACTGGAAATGAGGCATTCCATCTTAGTCCTCACGGGTGACAACGCATCTGCATTTTGATTCGCAAACGAGGATAGATGTAGATGTCTAGGGGCCACAGCAACCACTTACCATCAGGTGGACTGTGTGCTCGTTTGTCACCCTATTCTATAAAAAAAAGTCTTGAATATCTTACAGTCCACCTTGAATGACAGTTTTGAAAGATCGGATTTCGATTAAGGATGCCAGTCTTAACGAGACTAGCTATCTGCGCGGAACAGGATTAATTTGCAAGTGTGTATGTAAGCACAGGTTCATTCTCTACTCCCTCACTTTCATAGTCCGATGGAACAGCAATCCGACCCGACCGAAAAGAAATTAGGCGCTGGACCAGCAGCTTCACGTGCTTTCCGAGTCATTTTGGTACACTTCCAGCTTCTTGACTCCGAACTGGTACTGAAAATTTCTTGACAAGAAAATCCGATAACTGATTTTGAACCGACCCGGGATTCGAACTCGGATCCACATAATCAGCAGTCGCGCTTATGACTACTAGACCAACGAGACAGTCGAAATGCCAAAACGGTGTAACATCTTATCAAAGCTGAAATTAAGATTTCTCATACACTCTTCTTCTTCACGGCATAGGCTCCGTTTCGTTCAGGCTACGTTTACCTTTTGAATACTAATCTATATAAATAAAATGATACTGGTTTGCAGTTATGCGCGTCACGAAAAAACTAATGGATTTAATTTCTAAGACACCGTGGCCCTTATCTAAAAAAAAAATTGTTGCGATATCTTCATTCAATATAAAGTTATTAAAGTTTTAAGAAATAACTATTTATATACGGGGTTTTTTACACGGTCAACTGTAAATCGCTTGCTCTAGCGTTACTAACACAGATAATTTATATATTTTAGCTACAAACGTTACCAACCAATAACATTGTTTACAAATAAATTTTGTAAGCAAAGTATTTTTTTTGCTTGCGATCTTTTTGATGTTTTTTTTTCCATTGCACATACGAAAACTTTGTTAATATATCAAGCGATGCGAACGACGCGCAGGTATCAGCTAATTAGTAATACCTATGGACAAGAAATAATAGTTTGTGAACAGCAAAAGGCAAAAATATATATCCATCTCTTAGGGATTCATATTTGCGCTATTTAATTCGGCTGCTTGTGATGCTTAATTAATTTAATCGCGATTCTACTTAATTTACAAATGAAGTGTAGGATCAATTTCAATCTAATTGAATCATCAAAAATATTATCTGGAAGAACACATAAAATAAAAAAAAATAAAGATGCCAATAATTTTTTTGCGATAAGAAAACTCCGCTGGTACAAAATAATTTGACTGTTTTAGTTTGTCGATTTTTTTAAATTTTTGATGTTGTTAGTTTTTTTTTTTAATATTAATTATTTTTTTTTGTCCCTTAGATTTTAAAATTTAAGTGTTAAATATCACTAACACCATGATAAGCTCTACCCGCAGTTTCTAGCTCTTGATGACAGGAATTCTGAGATAATTTTGTATATAGTTTAAAATCTTTAACACAACGTTAAAGTATTATTTTTTTATTTTATAATTACAATAATTACAATAATAAAAAACTAAAAACAAAAATTATCATAGAGTGGACCTACGGGTCCACTCTATAGTAATAAGAACGCTAGCTGCGTTTCTTCGCTGAATAACTCTTACTGTGTCAATTCGTGATCGTGACTCATCATAGACAAACGCTTGGCAAAAATGTTATTAAATAGAAATCACATCTCACCAGTCAGAAAGGCATCAGTCGAAGCGATGAGAATACAGAACACCATCGTGCGAGAAAGTTTCATGTCACACAGACCTATTTTCTTAATAATGACTAATCACCAGTAGAAATCCGCCGAAGCTTTTATGCTCTTAACTGCCCGCATTGTTTTGATTGAAACCAATTATGAATAGTAGATAATATCTTTATATATATACTTATCGGGGAAATAACTATCCTATCTCTCAAGTTGGACCAAACTGCACACATTGTGAAAGATTTCATTGAAATCAGTTCAGTAGTTTAGGAGTTCATCGCGGACAAACAATGTGACACGTAATTTTTATATTTAATACTAGCGACTTCGCCCGCGTGTAATTCAGGGTTTTAATTTTTTTGCGCGAAACTCCAATTCTCTTTCTAAAATAAATGTAGCCTAAGTTAACATCTCTATCTGACAGCTCTCATCTATCTGCCAGTGAAAGTCCTGTCAAAATCGGTACAGTCATTTCGGAGATTAGCCGGAACAAACAGACAGACAGATAGCCATAAATTATAAAAATTGTGTTTTTGTCATAAGTAACTTTCATATGCATTTACGAGTAGTAAGAAGCTGTTATTTTGACATTACAAACAGACAGTTCAATTTTATTTTAAAGTTTTTAAAAAGTTACCTCGCGTACATCCGCTCGATAAAATAAAATTATATGTGTTACCTTTTTTTTTATAGGGTAAGGGTGACAAACGAGCACACAGTCCACCTGTTGGTAAGTGGTTGCTGTGGCCCATAGACATCTACATTTATCCTCAATTAAGAATAAAAATGCAGGTGCGTTGTCACCCCTGAGGACTAAGATGGAATGCCTCGTTTCCAGTAAAAAGGGTCTCGGTTCTCTACTCACCATACGAAACACAGCAGCGTTAAGCTGCTATTTTATGCTGGTATTCTGTGAGAGCGTGGTCCTTCCCCGGTCGAGCCGACCTATTCGTGGTACAACTATACTACTAATATAGCTGCAGCATGGCTCTACCACTAAAGACTTAGTTTGAAGAACACCTCCCGCCCTCCCTCAATTGCGTGCACTATCCCCGTCACTACTAATCCCAGCACCACTACTCCCAACATCACTACACTAGGAAAAGTTTTATATAATGGATTTCCGCAAAGCAACGCCTGATTCTATTAATTATCAATTTTATTTATATGTATAGATGTTATGTTACAATTTAATGTAGTGTTTGCTTATATTATATTAGTTCTTCTTATCTTAAAAAAATACTAGGAATTACTCCTATATCGTGGATGCCTTCCCGGTACAATTGTCTATTGTGTCAATCAAACGCGTGACCCGCTTTATTATGGGAATCGATCGCGTGAACCGCAGCGCCATGCGATACCGAGACGAATGAGTAATAATAGTCTCATAATAAAGAAAAATCTTACTTAAAAATCTTCTTGTTATTTTTTTTAACTTTCAATGCTATTTATATTATAGCTATTTACACTTCATATTAAAATTCCCATTAACCGCTACAGGTAAGTTTAAGTAGATTGTGTTAAGGATGGTTCAGGAATCGAATGCCGTATTGAACCTCCGACTATTTGAGTTCGGGGTCGACACTCTACCATGAGGCTACTGTAGCTAAACATCTAGTACCACCACCACTTAAAAAGACCGCCGTTAAGGTACTATACCACCGTATAAAGAGCCGTGGTAGCTCAGGGGTTAGGCGCTCGCAGTAATTTCACCGTACGCGAGCAACTCGGGTTGAACCCGGCATCGCCGGATTCCCGCCGGCAACAATAAAATTGTTTATTGTTATTTTAAGTGCTGATTTACCACGTGATTGGCGATGAAGAAAAAGGAACTCGTCAACCTGCATGTGTGAGAAATAAAAAATAAAAATTTCAAAGACATGTAAAATACGCCAACTCGCATTAGATACTTCCTTGCCCCAAAACCCTCTCAGTAATGAGAGAAGGCTAACGTCCAGGAGTGGGATATATATAGGCTATAACTTTATGCCACCGTATGTACTTAACTTCAAGATTTGTTGCTAACAAGTTCGCGCAATTTTTTTGTCTAACTTTTTTCCAAGACTAACAATTAATTTCTCACGTTGGGTCAGGAACCGGTTAGTTTGGAGTATGAATCTTTATCGCTTGGTTTGTCCTTCTTGTGATGAACAAATTATTCGTTTACGTTATAAAATGTTGTTAAAATTTCATTCTTTTATTTAAATTGATGATTGAATAAGGTCCAATCGTCTTTGACGTGTCGGGAGTACAGCGGCTTAACGTTAGGCAGCGGTCCCACGGACCGCGGGTTCTAAACCCGCTCAGAACAAGTATTTTATTTTTACAAATGATTGCTCCGGGTCCGGATGTTAGTTAGTGTCCAAATAATGAATTTAAAACGACTCTACAATACAGAAGAAACTCATAGTGTTGGGGTTGCATAAAGATTTTTGTTCATTGTAACTTTATTATAAACACTTTATTCTTAATTTAGGATAGATGTAGATGGCTATGGGCCACAGAATCCACACCATCAGGTGAACTGTGTGCTCGTTTGTCACTCATATTCTGTAAAAAACTCACATGAGGTATGGTCTTCGCCTTGTTTAATGAATACATTGAGCATAGTGGTAAAATATTCCAGCGATTATGTTTTGTAATGATAGGCTATTTAAATATTCATTTTATCTCAAGTCATTTGGAAACTGGACTGCATGTAAAATTTAATGTTCCGTGATGAAGACGAAATGCTAAAGAATTATATAATTAATTCTGACTGCTGTCTATAAACGTAACTCATTTGTTAAGAATTTCACCAGATTAAATATTATCCATCTAAATAATGTATTTATATATTTCGTAAATTTTATACGTGGTTACTACATTTTTTTTAATTATTTTAATTGCAGCCACGAATCAATTAACTATATTGTTAAATCGAGTTTATCTAGTGGTAGCCTACTACGGATAAGTATGAATGGAGGCAGATGGAACAGGGCCGTTATTTGTGGTGTTCCTTGGGGAATCTGATCCGCTGATTCGCTATTCATCTGTGGACTTGTGAACGTCTATAATGATGATGATGACGATGAAGCTTCAATACTGTTAAAAACTGTTAAAACCCATTACTGCAATTTTAAACTTTACGTTTAACACGTTCACTGTCCGGTTTTAAAACACAATAGTAAAACAATAGCAATGACTTATATGTAGTGCACGGGACAGCGAAAGGGTTAAAACTGCAGTAATGGGTTTTCGTACCCTTTTTTATTAAACATGTTAATATTATCTACTTACTCATAAAGTATTGGTAGCTCAAAGGCTGGCCGTTTAGTATTAGTTTAATAAAAGTTATAAGCAATTCCTATACCTATCGCTGGACATCATCTAAATAATCTATATAAATAAAATGATAGTGGTTTGCACTTTGCAGTTGTGCGCGGATCGCGGAAAAACTACTGGATAGATTACAATTACGTTTTCTAAGTTTTAATTCTTAGACACTTGGCCCTTACTAAAAAAAAAAAATTGTGTTATTAAAGATTTAAGAAACAACGATTTTTATACGGGGGTTTTACACACGGTAAACTGTACGTCGCTTGCTCTCGCGCGTACTAACCCAGATAACTTATATATTTTAGCTACAAACGGAGCAACGAATAACTTTGTTTACAAAGAATTTTTGTAAGCAAAGTATTTTTTTTTCTTGCGATCTTTTTGAATTTGATGTTTTTTCCTTCGCACATTCGAATACTTTGTTAATATATCAAGCAACGCGGACAAAGTCGCGGGAAAAATGCGCCAACCGGCAAACATTACTTGATAGATTTCCCTGTAATCACCACACTTGGTGAGCGAAGAACTGATTTCCTGTTTATATAATTAAACGTGATAATATTCATAAAAGTAGTTGTATTCAAGCTAACTTTTCTTTTAAAAATCGAAGCAATTGTTAAGTTGGATAATCACACCCCTAACTTTCAATTAGAGAACCAACTGGCTAAAGAGTAAAGAAAAAGAAAACGGAACTATCATGCTGTATTAGCCGCTTTACTGTAGTCAGAACTAACAGACTGTATCTGATAAACTCGTACTAAGTGTGCACTGAATTCGAAGTGTTACTTATTAGTAGTATTACTTATGTTTGCATTCATTGCAATAGAGGAAACGATGCGTTATTTTATAAAAATGATGAGCTAATGGTATTCCTTAGTCCACCCAAGAGGCTCGAAATAATTTCCACGTGATACAAATAGCTTCTCAAGACGGGGCTATCTTTTTCTTATAACACTAATTCTTTGACACACCATGCCTTAACAACGACTTCGGGAGCTAAGTATTAAGTGGAATTTATTTTATACTTTTTAGTGTTTTGAAGTCGGCTTTTACTTTTTATTAAATGTTTAATTTTAATATAATATAATATGTACTTCCCCGATCACACACAGACGCAGGTTGATGTACCTGTGAGTAATTGCAATTGCATTTAAAACAGTTATTAAATGCTATGAAATAGTTTTAATAAAATTACTTTTTGAAATTATAAATCCATAACATAGTACTGACTAATTCATTCTCGGGGCGATGTGTACGCTATTACAACAAAGTCCCGGAAAGTGTACAGGCTCTCTCTATTACCAAGTTTAATGTTTTGTTAAGCTGAAACTGTACAAAAGGGGTTATTATAATATAAATGAATACATGGCTTATAATAACCCCTGGCAATCAGGTGGTCGTTTCTAAGCAGTTTCTAACATAAATTTTGTAAATAGTACAACCATTAATGTAAAATTTACTTTAAAAAAAGTACCGCTGTGTTTCTTGTTGGTTCTTCCCAGGACAAAGGGTTTTTTCGAACCAGTGGTAAAGTAAAAAATGACTCAATAAGAACTACACATGTGATCTATATTGAATAAAAAATTATTCTATTCTATTCTAATTTATCTACTAACGTGTAATTTTAATATATCTGGTTTAGTTCTGCATAAAAAAGTTGTAGCTAACCGAGTTGAGTCATAACTCACTGTGCGTACGACAAAGTGGAACGCTTGTGCACAATGTATTGCGATAGCTGCAGTCAATTATCTGTTCTTCGCCTCGGCAAACTCTTGACGCAATCACCATGAAATTCGGAACTCAGTACTACTAGTACGCTGTTAAATATAAATAATATTAAGCGACTGGCCGCTAATCGGAATTCATTAACCTTGGAGTTGGAGCTTGTTTAAAAAGCATTCAAATTAAGTAAAAACACCAACACATAATATAGTGGTAAGACGGCAAAAAACACAAACACATTATTTTAGGTTTACTTTTTATAACTGTTAGTAAGTCCTTTTTTAAGGGGCGTAGTAAACCAACTTTGTAATCATGACTTATGATAGTTTTTAAAATAAAAATAAATAATTAAAACTATGGGGGAACCGTTAACTGGTTATTATAGGCACGTGCAGTACCTATAATAATATGATGAGTACACTAACCGCGGTAGAGCCAGCGTGGTAGTAACGTGCTTGTAGAGCCAGAGAGAGCAACATGTAGGGATCGACTAGACGAGGAAAGGATTACGCTCTCAAAGAATATCAACGTAAGATACCATCAATAATTGCTTTATTTTGTATAAGTCGTAGAGCCACGCTGCAGCAATATTATGGTTGTAGCACAAATGGGTCGGCTCGACCGGAGAAAGACCACGCTCGCACAGAATACCAGCGTAAAATAGTAGCTTAATGTTGCTGTATTATGATTAGTATATAGAACCGGAGACACTTTTCGCATGTGCATTTTATTTCTTAATTGATATTAGATGTAGGTATCTATGGGCCACAGCATCCATCAGGTGGACTGTGTGCACTCGTGGGTAAACATTGTTCTATAAAAAAAAACTATAAGCCTCAATCTCCTATTTATCCAATCTGATCTATATATAATGCACCTAGCATTGTACCTAGTAGATATGATAAGGTGAGGAAGGCACTATAAAAGTAATGTCTATTTAAATTTGTTTACTATCTCAGATAAAGCAGCGCTGTCCCAATTTCTTTGAGACAATTCACGTAGACAAAATGAGAACAAATGCTTAAAACTCATTATAATTGTGTAGTTCATCAAAGTTTCAAATGTTGCATTTTTTATTTAAGAGGGTACCTATATAGTCTAGCCCCGAAGTTTCTCAATATAAATTTAATCAAAATTCACCCGCTGACTTCAAAGAATCTCTACGATGCATACGAACTGCTTATTATTTTCTTAAAAAGTTTTTCTATTATTTTACAGATTTGCAACTCGCAGCTGAACTCGGGAAGACACTCTTAGAGAGAAACAAGGAGTTAGAAACAGCTCTTCGGCAACATCAAAATGTAATCGAAGATCAAGCGCAAGAGATCGAGGTGACGAAACATTTTATATTATCCATATGCTGCGACTAAAACGTTGCTGCCATGTATTAAGGTTTTGTTTATGGAATAAATGAATTATGTTGGTGGAGAAAAGGATAATTTATCATCAAAATGTCTTCTCTTGGAAATTTAAAAGTCGACTAAGATTCTTGGTTGATTCACTCATTTACGCGGCCAGAAAAACAATTGAAAAATGGCGGGAAAGTGTTTTTTACTTTTTATGTCCTATATGTATTGATATTTTTTTTATAGGAGAAGGGGCAAACGAGCATGCGGCTCACCTGATGGTAAGTGACTACCGCCGCCCATGAAAAACTGCAACACCAGGGAGGGAATTGCAGATGCGTTGCCAGCCTTTTAAAAAGGAGTACGCTCTTTTCTTGAAGGTCCCTAAGTCGTATCGGTCCGGAAAAATCGCTAATATTAAAACCAGCCAGATACAAACAGTAAAACCAAAGATTAGAAACAAAATTCCATCGGTGGCGTCACCTTACTTTTTACAAGGAATTTTCTGCCACGAACGACAACATTGTTTTGTTTTTAACAACAACAACAATTTATTGTCACCAGCGGATTTTTTTCAGACCGATTCGACTAATGGACATTCAAGAAAAGAGTCTACTCTTTTCTTAAAGGCAGCGTACCTACAGTTTTTCTGGTGTTATTATTCATGGGGGACGGTGATCATTTAAGTACCATCGGGTGAGCCGTATGCTCGTTTGGCTCCTCTTCTAGAAGAAAAAGATACTAGTAGTTGTGTCTATAACATCGCCTCCGTGAATGCACGACGAGGCATTCAATCTTAGCCCTCACGGGTGGCAACGCATCTGCATTTTGATTCGTAATCCAGGATAGATGTAGATGTCTATGTGTGTGTGCTCGTTTGTCACCCTTATCCCATAAAAAAAAACAGGAAACCATTTTGTAGCTAAAAATTTGAAAACTACGAGGGGCTTTCAATGTATTCACGGTATTGGTATGTGTGAAAAAAGATAAATTTATGAAATATTTTTATTTTTCAATATAGTCTCGCATGACATTACATTTATTTGTTCATGAAATAAACTGTTCTATTGCCTTGAAAAATGATTCTTCGTCTTGGCCAGAAAAATGCTCATTTATAGCGGACTTGAGCTCATTATCGTCAGCAAATCGCTATCCCCGAAGCTCTTTTTTCAAGTTTGGGAATAAAAATTAGTCACCAGAGGCTGTATGGTTAATTTTCTCAAACCCGCAGTCTCGTACAGCAGCCTTGGAGATTAATATAGTCACGCAATATGTATGGTACCAACGGATATGTTAGTCATTTCTGCTAACATCTTAATTCATAGTCGTGCATTTTCTAATATTGGCCCACCCGGGCGGAGGTTATCTTTGATGCCTCTTTTGAATTGACCACTTCTGTACGGTTGACATTGAAGAAGCAGTCATGATAAACGCCCACCATTTCTTCATGGTTTTTTCTTTAATTTTTCCTTGTTTAGTGAGGGATTTAATCATTGCACGGTGTTCGCTTTTTTTCAACATTGTCGAGTCAGTCATTCCCGTCGTCTATGACTGAAGGTTATATAAGAAGTAATCAGGTTATCAAAACGAAATTTCATATTTACACCTTCTGATAGTGTCGTTAGCTAATGGTTTTTTAATTACCCACATTATCAGCAAATCACCCTAATGCCGAGAATACATTGAACGCCCCTCCTATATCACGAAAACAACAGTTGTATTCATTATTGTAAATTAAATATTTTTATATCTTTAGTGGGGGACCGATGTTTAGCTGCATACTGTTACCACAAACATATTATTATAATTTATGTCTGTGGCGGATATCGATATAAAGCAATGCTCTGACAATATTCATTTGCGTAACAAATAATATCTTTATTGCGGAACAAATAATATATAACAAATAATATCTTTATTGCGGAGGCCTATATTTAGCAGCTAATCTATACAGACACGATAATGTATACGTGGTAGAGCCAAGCTGCAGCTATATTTATAGTATAGTTGTAGCACGAATGGGTCGGCTCGACCGGGGAAGGACCACGCTCTCACAGAATACCAGCGTAAAATAGCAGCTTAATGTTGCTGTGTTTCGTATGGTGAGTGCAGAGAACCGGAGACCCTTTTTACTGGAAAAGAGGCATTCCATCTTAGCCCTCAAGGCTGACAACGCATCTGCATTTTGATTCGCAAACGAAGATAAATGTAGATGTCTATGGGCCTCAGCAACCACTTACCATCAGGTGGACTGTGTGCTAGTTTGTCACCCTATTTCTATAAAAAAAAGGCAACAATTATAGGCGATAATTTTGTAATGAATTAGTAGAGATCTTCACATACAACGCTTACTTCATTTTTATTTTATCATCGAATTGTAACACAGTCAAGAGGGGAAGCCAGGAGACTCATAGCACGAGGTAACCTAGTTTGGGCCCCTGTCTCCCACAACAACTAAAAATGCTTAAGCAATTTATGAAATAAATGAAACTAAAAAATCGTTGGAGTATGAGTAGTTTATATCCATAGATTACGCTATTAGACAATATATTATGCTACTAGATTATTTGGCTCGACATAATCAACTAAGACATCCTGAAAATGAGTGAATCTAACGAAGAAATTGGATACATTCTGAAGTTCTATTACATAAAAGGGAAAAATGCGCCTCAGGCCACGAAAAAATTTTTTTTTTCGCGGCCTGTTTTTTTTTAAATAGAATTAGGGTGATAAACGAGCACACAGTCCACCTGATGGTAAGTGGTTGCTGTGACCCATAGACATCTACATATATCCTCAATAAAGAATCAAAATGCGGATGCGTTATCACCCGTGAGGACTAAGATGGGATGCCTCTTTTCCAGTAAAAGGGGTCTCCGGTTCTCTACACTTACCATACGAAACACAGCAGTGTTTAGCTGCTATTTTACGTTGGTATTCTGTGAGAGCGGGGTACTTCCCCGGTCAAGCCGACGCATTCGTGCTACAACTATACCAGTAATATAGCTGCAGGCATGGCTCTACCACGTATAAACTACATGTTTATGCAGTGTCAGTAAGAGTAGCCAAAAGTTGGTTTAAGCGTTTTCAGTGCGGGAATTTTGATATCAGATGCAGCTCGCTCTGGTCGCGCTCATACGGATAAAGTCGATGCCGATAAGATCTGCATATCAGTAGTTACGACATAGCCAAGGAATTGAGGATTGATCACAAAACCATTTTTTACCCATTTGAAAAAGTGTGAAAATTTTAATATTGAATCGTGTACCTACTCATTTGCGATTCTCTATTGAAACGCAATGAAACCTTTTTGAAAAGATTGATCACTGGTGATGAAAAGTGAATCACCTAAGACAAGAACGTGTGGGAAAAAGATCGTGGTCAAAGGGTAGTCAAGCTCCACAGACTAGCGAATGAAGATAACGAATAAGGTGTGTATGGCGGGATTGGAAGGTAGCGCATCGTTTATTATGAGCTTTTACCGCCGGGCAAAACCATCGATTCGGATCTCTACTGCTAACAACTATTGAGACTCATGCGTTAAACGCGCAACGCAAAACTGTATCTTTTTAGGTGTGGAATCTACATACTATGTACGTTTTTATATCATTTATTACTCTAAGGACGAATCCAATAAGTTAATTTTGGAATCTGAGTATCTTATATCATTTTTTTTTATTTATATATACTACTACTTCTAAAATATTCAGATTGAGTTTCTTCTAAAAGGTACACAATAACGAGCTGGAACGTCGCCGAGAGAATTGAAATAGATCCAGTGTATCCATGGATAAAACTAAAATGCAAAAATCAACAGCCTGTCGGAATGGAACATTTTAATTCTCATAATATACTATTCGTCGCTCTCAAAACAACTTTTAAAAAAGGGTTCACTTTGCCCCGTTTCTCTCGTTACTGCCTTCCTATTGTTATAATTTAACCATAGAATTATTTAACGTATAAAATTGTGCGGGAGCTATCACGTTTGATAAGAAAATTATACTAACCCTATTGTAACAGAACTTTGCTGTTATGCCTTTGTTTAATTTATACCTATCCTACTATGATATTTACAGAACGATACGAAGAGATGAATGAATACCTACGTTGCTAAAAATATTTTTGATTATTGCCATTGATTTCGCTTTTTGTATAGCCATGCTGCAGCTATATTATAGTTCTGTGAGAGCGTGATTAGACCAGGGTATAATCACGCTATCACAGAATACCAGCGTAAAATAACAGCTAAATGCTGCTGTGTTTCGTGTAGTGAGTGTAAAGAACTTTTTACTGAAAACGAGGCATTCCACTTTAGTCCTCAGGGGTGACGAGGCACAATACCACTATCCACTTACAATGAGGTGGAATGTGTGCTCCTTTATCAACCTTATTCTATAAAAAATATTTTGTTTTAATTACAGTACTTAACAAAACAAACCGTCGCTCTACGTGAGGTGAACGACTCAAGGCTGAGAATATACGAACAGCTTGAAGTAAGCATCCAAGACTTGGAGCGAGCAAATCACAGGCTAGCCGTCGATCATGCCGCCGATAAAAAACATATTAAAACGTAAGCATGAATATATATTTTTTTTATAAAGAAGCTGTAATCATCCAATTATTATGGATTTCAAACACATCATGACGTCTATGGTGACAATGTCGCTGGTTCTGTTCTCTTCGTATCCCAACCAAAGGCAACATTTGTGCAACACAATAACACAAATGTTTCCTCTTCATGTCTGGGTGTGTAATTATTAACCATGTCATACCATATATAATTATAGCTTTGAAACTGCATCCAAACCTTCCTCCAATCTTAATAGTACAGGCGTCAATCGTGTTACATTGCTTAAAAGTAAGTGAGGAGAACCACAATCAGTAATAGCAACCAAAGATAATTTATTAGTGCGGATGGCATAAATAATAGGGATAGTTATTGTCAGGTAATGTTTAGACCCTTCAAAATTTAAACCCGCCATCCGAAAACAAAACATTTTTGTTTTCGGATCACGTCACGTTGTGAGCTTAATTTTTTGAAATATTAAAATGAATTTTTTTGTATTATTTTTACAAAATTTTTCTCTAAAGCTTTTCATAGGTTAGCTCTACATATTATAAGGAATACCATTAACTTTACTATTAATCTATGTTCATACTATTTTAGTAGATCACCATACAAAGTATGTATATTATGGCAGGAAATTAATTACTTAGTATTATAGTAATTATAGAGTATTGACCAATATTGTTACAGAGGGCGCACTAAAGTAAACATTCGCTCCTTAAATAATTCATTTAAAAATAGTTTAAAACAATAGAATAGTTTAAAAGTGATAAAAATAAATTGAATATACTACGACGAGAGTGAAACAGTGTTTGTGACTATATCAGTTGAACCTAAGTGAAAAATTTATCGAACTTAAACAGTGCATAATAATCTCAGATTTTATTAACTAAAAGACATTTTTACTCAAGATAAACTATAAACAAATAAATGTACCAAAGAGCCATCTCAAACAAAACTATGTGTATCAGTGAATAGTGCTTTACTTTTAAATTCGTATAACGACTTCAAACAAATACGTGTATCAATCATTTGAACTTCGGACCCAATCCCTAGCTCAATAGTCTATCGCTAAATACAAAGAGCGCCATCTATTTGCGTGTTGCTTAACTTCTTGCTTTCTTGCTGCGAAACGATCAATACAAACGTCAAGTCAAGTCCATAAATATCTATTAGTGCCGAGAAATTACCCAAGATGTCACTAATATGCTCAAAGTGTAAAGATTTAATAGAAACAAGATATTATCTAGAGTGTAACAATTGCATAAAAATATATCACCTTGAATGTACTAATATTACAGAAAAAAGATTTCACCTAATGACAAATAATCATAAAAATAAATGGAAATGTACAAATTGTTTGATGTTGTTTAAATCAGATACAAACCAGAATGAAAATAGCTGTTACGTCACAGAACGAAAAAAGTATAATATAAATATAACTACTGAAAATTCTTTTGAAGGTTTATCAGACGAAGAATATTCTTCCTTTGTCACAGACAGTAAATTGAACAGAAGTTGCCCAAATATAGGAATGAATCTGGAAGAAGATACGCAGGAAATGAAGAACAAAATATTACACCTAGAGTTGAAACTAAAGGCTGCTGAAAACGAAATCGAAAACCTTCACTCTGAAAATACTGCCTTAAGTGAACGACTAGCCGAATATGAGCGAAAAATAAAAACTTTGACTGGAATATGTACATCAAGCTCAAAAAATCCCACCAAACCAAAAAACAGGACGAGCCTTAAGGGTACTCAGTGTGGCGGATTGGGATTATTTTATTAGATATAGTGGACTGTATTGAGATTCTAAATCCCCTGAAACGTTCAGTTACCGCAGTCACAAAATCACACCAAAAACAGCAATAAACTACTCACGGTCTTACTAGCCAGCCTCCCAAGATCAGCAAACGTTGACAGCTCCTGGTAGCTTCTTCTACACGGTAGAATACACTAGCAATTAGATTGTACACGGTACACTCTGGAGTAGTCCCTTTTTAAAGTTTTTGGAGAGATGTTCACATCACGAACACAAAGAGAATGTGTATGGCTTGTCTCGCCTCCTACCCTCCTCTTCTCTTTTTTTTAACTCCACAGATTATTACAACGCATATTACGTCGCAATGTTGCCACTAGGTGTGACCGGCGCTCCGATCGTAGCAGATCATTGTGCCTCGGTATAAATTTTGTGAGTTGCGGTTTATTACTGAACACACCCCCCACCGAAACCATCTTGATGGTTTCTCCTAACTATATGAAAAAGATATTAGAGAAAATATTATAACTTAAGCTACGGAACATGCAAAATAACGCTGAGACACAGAATGTCCTCAACGAGAAAAAAAAATATTAATACACGTAAAAACTAATTTGAATAAGGTAGAGGACTCAGTTTATTAACTGGTCTCTGTAGAGTACTCTTTTGAGTGCGAAGCGTAACACAACGAACAATCCCATCTGGACCGGGGTGAAGAGCCTCAATTCTACCCAAAGGCCAATTGCACGGCGGTACATTATCAGTTTTTATGATTACGAGATCACCTATTTTTATATTAGATCTATCCGAATGCCACTTTGCTTTCTGTTGCAGCGTATTTAGATATTCGTGACTCCATCTACGCCAAAACATTTGTGAACATTTTTGAATATATTGCCAACGTGATAATCGATTTATTGTTATATCCTCTACATTATACTCAGGTACTGCTGTTAACCCTTTTCCAATTAGAAAGTGTCCCGCAGTCAAAACGTTGAACTCATCAGGATTATCACTAGCTGGTAACGGACAAAGCGGCCGCGAGTTGAGAATCGCTTCTACTTTACAAAACACTGTTGTGAGTTCCTCGAACGTCAAACTTTTTTCTCCTACGGCTCGCGTTAATAGATACTTGGCGGATTTAATTCCAGCTTCCCAGAGCCCACCCATATGTGGTGCACCAGGGGGATTAAATCTCCATATAATTTGTCGTTTTGAGCAACCCTCTAATATATTGTTTTTTTGTTCGAGCATAAATCTTTGTACTTCGGTTAAATGCTTACTAGCAGCTATGAAATTAGTTCCGCAATCCGAATAAAGGAAGGAGCACACACCGCGTCGCGCTACAAATCTGTCTAAACACGCGAGGAAACAGTCCGATGACAACGACGATAAGACTTCAAGGTGTACAGCTTTTGTCGAATAACAAATAAATAATGCTAAATATGACCGTTCAACCCTAGCATTTCGTCGTAAACTTTCTTTTGTAAAGAACGGACCACCGAGGTCCACCCCTACATGCTCAAAAACATTACAAGGTATCAATCGGGCTGCTGGCAAAGGTGCCATCTCAGGCTGTAAGAGCACTGGGTTGTGTTTAAAACAAATTTTGCATTTGGACAAAACTGACCGAATAATGCGACGGGATGCTAAAATCCAAAAATTTTGATTAATAATGTTTTGTAAGGTGCGTGGACCTACGTGTAAATATTTTTTATGTAAATATTCAATAAGTAACAAGGTAAATCTACTATTTTTAGGTAATAAACGAGGATGCTTCGCGTTATAAGGTAACGCTGAATAATTTATTCGACCCCCCACCCTGAGGTATCCGCGTTCGTCAATAAATGGAGATAATTTTCTCAACGACGGAACGTACTTTGTGCCCTTTGACAATCTATTTATTTCATTTGCGAAGTATGCACTTTGTACTAATTTAATTAAAACATCTTGGGCAGTATTTAATTCGTTAGTCGTCAGTATTGATTGCTTCGAGTGACCGGATTTGAGTCGGAACCATCTCAATATTCGAGCAAACGTACGTTGCAGTTTATAATAAGAAGAGAAATTGGAAAAGATTCGGTCACAGAACTCTAACTTAGTCTCCTCTATCGAATTATTTTCATTTGTGATTAAATTGAAGGAGCCTAATGTATGATTTGATTTCATTTCGGGTGTATTACTTTCATGTTGGTTGATAAATGTTCTCACTGGCCACTGCGAATAGTCGTCGTACAACCAAGATGGGCCCTTCAACCACTGCTCACTGCACTCCACGAGCTGTGACGGAGACGCTCCGCGCGAGCATATGTCTGCCATATTGCACTCACTACTCACGTGACGCCAACAGTGTGGAGGTAACACTTCACATACCTGAGTAACACGGTTACTAACAAACGGCTTTAATTTGTAAGCTTCTGTCTGAAGCCACGTCAACACGATAGTCGAATCGGTTAACGCAGTAATACGAGTAATTTTTACACGAGTTAAAATGTCACGGACATATCTAATTAATTTGCTTAACAAAACTGACGCCATTAATTCCAACCTCGGGATAGTTAATGGTTTGACGGGGGCTACTTTAGATTTTGCTGTCACCAGGCGTACTTTAGTTTGACCTCTATCGTTACGACTGATCACATACACACAACTAGCATAACCGCGAGAGCTTGCATCGCAAAAGGCGACCAATTCACATTCGGTCTGTTCTGGTAGCAGCATATGTCTATCTATCTTGATTGCCGTTAGTCGGGGGAGATCATCAACGTAATTAAGCCAGCGCTTAGTTACGTCAGTTGGGAGCTGCTCATCCCATCCTATGCCCAGCTTCCATAAATCTTGCATTATTTCTTTCGCGATGAAAATGCACGGTGAAATAAAACCCACGGGGTCGTAAATAGAAGCTAATAATTTTAAAACAGAACGTTTAGTTGTTACTTTATCAGTCTTATCTACTGTGAAATAAAAACAGTCAGTCAAAGGGAACCATTTCAGACCTAGCACTTTGACTGAATATTCGTTACAATCTTTCATAAATGTAACAGGACACTCTCGGTTTTCTAACGGAACGCGTTGTAAAACTTTTGCACTATTACTCGCCCACCTTTTGAGTATAAAGCCACCGGAATTAAACATCTCTAAAAGTTCATCTTGTAACCGAGATATCTGTGACAATGAACTACAAGAATATAGAATGTCATCCATGTACACGCCCTCGCGCACAACCTTTGCAGCGAGTGGGAAACGTTCTTCCTCGTCATAGGCTAACTGTAAGAGGGTGCGGATAGCTAAGAACGGTGAGCAACTTAAGCCGTAAGTGACAGTTTTTAATTCATAAACGTCAATGGCATCGTTAGGCGAATGACGATACAAAATATGTTGATAACATCTATCTGACTGATTCAGTTTAATGGCCCGATACATTTTGCATACGTCACAAATCAAACAATATTCAAACAACCTAAAATTCAATATTATAGCCCCAATATCTCGATACAGATTAGGCCCGGTCAATAGAATATCATTAAGCGAAACGTTCGTGGACGTTTTAGCCGAGGCATCGAATACCACACGCAAAGGAGTAGTGGAACTACTGGGCTTAAGTATACTGTGATGAGGTATCACATATTTGCTTGGGGTGTCCCCCGAATAAAGCTCCATGTGCCCTAGATTTTCATATTCGCACATGAACTCTGAATAGGCTTGTCGTAATACAGGTGAACGATTCAACTTGCGCTCGGTGAACAAGAGTCGCCGCTCGGCTGCCGCTCGTGACGCGCCCAACGGAGGCGGGTCTGGTATGAATGGTAACGGCACTGAATAGGTACCATCCTCAGTACGACTATAACGAGCCACGAAAATGTCTTCCGCTAATTGTTCCAAAGGATTAATCGAGGGTTTGCTTGGCAATTCTTCGATTTCCCAAAACTTACGCAACGTTTGATCTAAAGACTCTTGTTCATCAAATGAGACTGATAAATTATAATTTTTTAAATTGTCCTTATCATTGCTATAAAGTTTACCACTTACAACAAACCCGAAAGCGGTATCGATCACGCTTGGTATATCCGATGAAATAATATAAGGTTTATCCTTAATAAGTTCCGAAACTATATCATTGCCCAATAGTATATCGATACGCGAACGCTTATAAAATAATGGATCAGCTAAATTAAAATTCTTATATTTATTAATAACGTCCGAGTGGAATCGAACGTTAGGCATATCAGCAGATACCTTAGTCACTACGACCATGTTCAGTGTAAAACTAGGTAGGTCAGTGTGTAGGGACCTTAATGTGCATGTAATCATGCCGTGATTTTTTACAGCCTCTCCACCGAGACCATAAATATTAAACGAACACTTCTTTCGAGGTAAGCCCAAACGTTGAGCACACTCAGTTGTAATAAATGAGCTCTGAGCTCCAGAGTCAATAACTGCACGGCAGTATTGAAGCTGGCCGCTACTATCAATTACTAACACGCGCGCCGTTCCCAATACAACACCGTAACCCGAGTGAGCGTTATTGGAATGAAGCGTATCTATCGTATAACGCTCTGAGTCACTCATAGCCTGAGACGAGACGAGTGCTTGTTGCACTTGCGAGTCAGAGCACAATGGACGGGTGGATGTTGGCACGAGCGTGTCGCTCACTGGCTCCCTATGCAATAGATAATGATGTAGTGACGCACATACACCACAAGACATCTCACTTTTACAAGTTGAGGTATCATGATTTCCTTTTAGGCAATTATGACACAATTTTAAGGTATTGACACGGTCAATCCTTTTATCTACGGTCAATTTACGAAATTGATCGCACCTATAAATCATGTGATTTTGATTGCAATGCGCGCAAATTATTTTTTTATTTTTATTATAATTTGACACATTAGTATTTAAAACTGTCTTTGAATAACTTTTGTAGTGGTTATTATTGTTGCCTTTGTAATTGTTACATATAGACTTATTTCTTGATTGTAACGACATCGTACTATTCGATGAATGTTCGAGTACTTTAACTTGTTTATTTACAAAACTAATTAATTCCGAAAAAGATGGAAGTGAATTTTGATCCCGATTTTCTTCAAAAAGCCTCCTAGTATGCGCATCCAACCCACGTAAGGCTAAATGACAAAATAAATAGTCATGTAAATTTTTAATTTTTAATGCCTCGATGGCTTTAAAAGAGTGATCGAATGTTTCGATAAATAAAGTAAGATTTGCGGTAGTGTCTTTATTTAACGGCGTAAAGTTTATCATTTTGTCGATGTACCTACCCACGAGTATTCGATCATCTTGATATTTATTACATAAACTTTGCCATACGACAGTATAATTAGCGGCTGTTATGGGCAATTTTTTAACAATGTTTAATGCCGAACCTTTAACACATGAAAGCAAATAGTGAAACTTATCTATTTCATCGAAATCTCGATTGTGGACAAGTGATACAAATGTATCGTAGAATGTGGTCCACTTCTCAATATCACCATCGAATTCAAATAAACGTAATTTAGGTAATGACGGCCTTACATCACTCCTATCTTTCCTACTGAGGGATGCCTGCTCGTCCGGTTTTAATCTTAAATATTGCAACCTACATGCCTTATAAAGTTCATCAAATGTATCTAATTCTCGCGTTGACAATCTTGTCTCCGGTTTTAATGATATATCTATTTCAATAATATTTAACACTGTTTCTTCAAACTTTGAGCGGACACTTTCTAATTCGGAATAATCGGCTAAGAAATTCTGAATTTGTGTGGGATCATTTATTTGGGATCTCGCGATATCGAAAACCTTTTGTAATTTAGCAAATAGGTATTCCTTTTTAAAAATAAGTGTTTGCCTTTTTATTTGTAATTTATCCGACATTATGAACAAATTACAAAATTAATACTTTATAAACGCACCGCGAGCAAGGGACATCCAGGTAAAAAAGAGGCAAATTAAATAAGGGATATTAAATTAATTAAATGCGTAGTTTTACTCAAATATATGACGTCCACGGGACGCGAATTAAGGGTAGAAAATTATTATTCGAAGATCACTAATTCGAATATATGCGGCTCGAAGGCCAGAAATGTGGCGGATTGGGATTATTTTATTAGATATAGTGGACTGTATTGAGATTCTAAATCCCCTGAAACGTTCAGTTACCGCAGTCACAAAATCACACCAAAAACAGCAATAAACTACTCACGGTCTTACTAGCCAGCCTCCCAAGATCAGCAAACGTTGACAGCTCCTGGTAGCTTCTTCTACACGGTAGAATACACTAGCAATTAGATTGTACACGGTACACTCTGGAGTAGTCCCTTTTTAAAGTTTTTGGAGAGATGTTCACATCACGAACACAAAGAGAATGTGTATGGCTTGTCTCGCCTCCTACCCTCCTCTTCTCTTTTTTTTAACTCCACAGATTATTACAACGCATATTACGTCGCAATGTTGCCACTAGGTGTGACCGGCGCTCCGATCGTAGCAGATCATTGTGCCTCGGTATAAATTTTGTGAGTTGCGGTTTATTACTGAACACTCAGCTTAGCTTTAGAGAGGAAGAAAGGAATAGCCTTAATGATGAAAGCACAGTTAAACTAACCGAAACACCGTCTAGTAAACAAAAAGTATCTGTGCGTAAAAATTCCGAAATTAGGATAAACTCAAAACAGACAAGATACAGTCAATTAAAAAATGAGACTATGACAGAAGAACAATACACATACGCACACAGATTATATATATTTGGAGATGAACAAGGCCGGGGCATAACCACACAATTATCAAAGTTACTTGGAAATAAATACAAAATATATGGCGAAATAAAACCAGGAGCTACGACGGATAAAATACTAGAAGGCATTAAACTCCATTGCTCAACTTACAGTAATATGGATTACGTACTGATCCTTACAGGGAAAAATGACAGTGACTTAACAAAAATGAGTTCCTACCTTTTTTACTATCTAAGCCAGCTTAAAAACACAAATATTATATTATGCGAAACTGAGGGTAATAGGCAAAATAATACTGAAGATATAAATAGAATATTTAAATCATACAGCGCGAAGTTGCCGAATGTTAACTATATAGATTTACGTTATTCATATTTGGGCCTGCCACATAATAACTTGAGACATCTGTGCCAAAATATACTTCAAGAAATATTACGACTTGACTATAAATATAAAATCAAAAATTACCAAAGTAAAGAAATACAGAAGCTATTAAAAGGCATTAGGCTACCTAAAGAGAATATTCATTGTGATTCGACAGATGAGATTGTTAATGATGATCATTTTTTTCGCTAGTACTGCCATAAACAATAATATGCAAAGTCCGTCTATTAAAGACAGTTTTGTAAAGAAACCTATATGCAAATCACGATCTGATATAAAACAACATAACATACCAGAAAAAAAATTACGGTTTAAAATATTATTTCAAAATATACAGAGCATCTTCAATAAACAAGACATACTAGAAGCATTTTTGATAGAGTTTCCACAGTTTCAAGTAATATGCATTACAGAATCTTGGTTAACACTTGAAAAATTACAGATAATACAATTTTCAAATTATAAGATAGCTGCTGCATTCTGTAGAAAATCCCGCGTTGGCGGTGGAGTTTGATCTTGTTGAGAGATGTTCTAAAATATGTAGAAAGAGAAGAAATAGCCAAAATGTCAATAGAATATGTATTAGAAGTGTGTGCAGTGGAGCTACCAGAAGAAAATATTTTAATTATTACTGTGTATTGGAATAGAAGAGAGGAAGACGCATTTTATAATCGGTTACAATATATCTTAAACTATATAAATATAAAATTTTCTAAATACAGTATAATTATAGGAGGTGACTTCAATATTGACATATTAAAAGAAAATACAAAGACTAAACAATTTTTAAATCTAATGTTAGAATTTAATTTCAATCAACATATAAAAAAGCCTACGCGTGTAACTAAAAATATATCAACATGCTTAGACTTAATATTTACAAATTTCTACAACCTAAAACTAAAAACTAGTGTAGAAGAACTTGGACTATCCGACCACATGAGCACAATTATAGATATAGAAATAAATAAGCAAAACAAACAGAATATATGGTATACAGAAAAAAGAAAATTTAATTTCAATAATATGCAAACCTTTAAATCCAAATTAGAGACATGCAATTGGTCAGAAATTTTGGAACCTAATAAAAATATTAATTATAATTACAATAAGTTCAATGATAAACTAATAAATATACTGAATGAGAGTATACCCAAAAAGAAAATCATAATTAAACCAAGATATAAAAAAAGTTGGTTAACCGTAGGGTTGAAGAAATCTTGTAAACACAAAAGAATGCTAAAGGTATTGGCATTAAAATCAAATAATAAAATACTTATCCAACATTATAAAAAATATGGAAAATTACTAAAAAAAGCTGTTATTACATCAAAGAAAATAGAATACAAAAACAAAATTTTAAGATCAAATAATAAAATCAAAACAATGTGGCATATAATAAAAGAAAGAACAAATAAAAATATTATAAAAGAAAACGATAACCTTAAACTAAAAATAAACGATACTTTAACTTCAGACCCGATTTTAATAGCAAATACTTTTAATAGGTTCTATGCTTCAATAGGCGAAAACTGTAACCCGCTAGCACACGGTCGAACTACACAGAATGTGTTGAATAATTCTATATATCTCAGCCTAGTGACCCCAAGGGAAGTATATAAAATAATAAAAAATTTAAAAAATAAAATGAGTTTCGGGATAGACGAATTACCACCAACCTTAATCAAACATTGTGCAGATGAGTTAACTCTACCACTCTCTAATCAACCAATCTCTCACAGAGGGCATCTTCCCAGACATGTTAAAAAAGGCATTAATAACACCCATCCACAAAAAAAATTCAAAAACCAATATCGATAATTATCGCCCCATAGCATTACTCCCCACAATCTCAAAAGTTTTCGAAAAAGCAATGTTCGAACGTGTGTATAATTTCTGCGAGAAATATAAAATTTTTAGTGAATGTCAGAACGGCTTTCGTAAAAATCGGTCCACCGTACTAGCAGTATATAAATATATTCAAGATATTTTAAAGATATTAAGCAATAAAGAATATGCAATAGGAATACTATTAGATATGAGCAAAGCATACGATAAGGTGCAATATAACATATTGATTAATAAATTAAATAGTATAGGTATTCGTGGGATTACTTTGGAATGGTTCAAATCATACTTGCAAGATAGAGAACAATATGTAGAAATAGAATACTTTGATAATAATAATATAGTGAAAGTCAGATCAAATAAAATAATTATAAATGCTTCAATACCCCAAGGTAGTGTATTGGGATGTTTATTATTTTTAATATATATCAACAATCTCAGTGAAACTATGGTTAACCCATGTGTTATGTTTGCGGATGATATCTCTATCTTAGCACCATGTCGTAACGTAAATAATATAAACGATATACTATATAGTATATAAAATATTTAAAACTACTGACCAATGGATGAAAGAGCATAACCTAGAAATTAACTATAAAAAAACAAAAATTTTGCCTTTTTACCCTTATCAAAAACCACCGATTAAAATCAATTTTTCTTACAAAAATACAAAAATAGAGTCAGTAAATGAACACACTCTACTCGGTTTAATTCTAGATAGCCACATTAACTGGAAATCTCAAATTCAGAAAATTCGTAACAAATTGTCTAGCTTTGTATATGCACTAAGTGAAATAAAAAAGACAACTGACCTCCAGACAGCGTTAATTACTTATAATGCCTATGCACAGGCGTGGCTAAGGTATGGTATTATCCTGTGGGGCAACAGTACAGATGCACCCACCATCTTCATCTTACAGAAAAAGCTAATTCGCATTATGTCTAACATAAAGAATACTGAAAGTTGTCGTCCTCATTTTAAGAAACTTAAACTTCTTACCTTAACTTGTATTTATATATTGGAATTATGCAAATTCGTGCGAAAATACCCTAATTTATATGTAAAAAGAGAAACTAAAAATACGGCTTATAGTTTTAGATATGAAAATAAATTATAGCTACCACCCTCTAAAATGAAGCTCTTCTCATCAGGCCCTTACGCAATGTCCATAACTGTCTATAATAAACTACCAAACTCATTAAAAAACGAAACAAATGATAATATTTTTATAAGACAATTAAAAGTGTTTCTAATCAATAAATGTTATTATACTTTATATGAATACCTGAATGACAAATGCAATACTTTAAATAAATGAATGATTAATATGAATAATTATGGACTAATAAATGATATAATAATAATAATGAATTATAAAACATCTATGCGCCCTCCTCTGTTCTAATTTTCTAATTTGCTATACCCAGCAGGGTCCATATTGTGATAATTTAATTTATTAATTTGTACATTATGGAATGCAAATAAATATTGAGTATTGAGTATTGAGTATTGAGTATTGAGTACTTTGTATGTAAAAAATACAAATGTGCCATCATAAAAATGACTACTTTCTTAAAATGCCTTCCAAGGTCTGCTTGCGATTATATATTCACTAACTTGTATACACATTATTTGGTGATAAGTATCGCCTTTATTATCTCTTCTTAAAATATCTGAAACGGTCCAATGTTTGCGGCTTAGTACCGTATCTTCTCTTTTCTACCGACTTCAAAAAGGAGACGGTACTCAATTCGACTGTTTTTTTTATCTTTTTTTTATGTGTTACCTCATAACTTTTTTCTGGGTGCACCGATTTCAATTATTCTTTTTTTATTTCAAAGCTAGTGCTTCTCATTTGGTCCCATATAAATTTGATCAACCTCTGACCAATAGTTTTTGAATTATTCTTAATAATTTATATTGAAGTCGGTTGTACAAAATTTTTAATTATTGTTTTTATCAATGTCCAAAACCCACTATATGTTAAATGCCTTGCCCTGTATATGACTACTACAGTCATTACACAGTATATTAAATAATTCTTTAAATTTTATTGATTTTATTTATGAATAGAATTACATTCATTTTTCAGTTTATGCTCAAACATCGAGACACTGGAGGGGAGATGTGAAGAGCTTCAAAAGACTGTGGACGACCTGAACGCTCAATTAGAGATCGTCAGACGAAGGGCTGAACGAAAACCCGAGAGCGCAGAAAAACCTAAAGAAAAGGAAACAAAACCAGTTGAACAAATTACGCCGAACGCTAAAAAGCCAAATGTAAACAGTACACCTGTAAAAACTGTCGCGCCTCTTCCAGAACTTACGAAGGAGGATGAACATTTGCTCAGATTGAGCGATGAATTAAGAGAAAATAAAGCAGCTTTCGCACAAGAACATCGACGAGTCACTGAGTTAGAAGAACAATTGGCGTCTATGGTGCAGGAAAATAACAGATTACAAGAACAGTTAAGGAATTGGAACCATAGAGATGACGAGCCGAAGTCAATGCATGAAGAATTCGCTATTTTGGAAGAAGTGAGGTAAGTAAAAGTTAAGACTATTGTAATTGTTAATTTTTATACGTGGTAGAGCCATGCTGCAGCTATATTAATAGTATAGTTGTAGCACGAATGGGTCGGCTCGACCGGGGAAGGACCACGCTCTCACTGAATACCAGCGTAAAATAGCAGCTTAATGCTGATGTCTTTCGTATGGTGAGTGTAGAGAACCGGAGAGCCTTTTTACAGGAAAAGAGGCATTCTATCTTAGTCCTCACGGCTGACAACGCATCTGCATTTTAATTAGCAAACGAAGATAGATGGAGATGTCTATGGGCCACAGCAACCACTTACCATCAGGTGGACTGTGTGCTCGATTGTCACCCTTATTCTATAAAAAAATTGTAGTTGCATGACTCTTTTTTTTTCCTACCTATGAGACCGTCTGTGTGAATACCACTCTCTTACCGTTTTCTGTCGCCCAAATAGCAGCAGTGCTTGCACTGCTGTTATTTGGCGGCAGAAAACGGTACTGCAGTCCATGGTCACCTGCATGCGACTTCAAACAAAGAAAGCTTCAGATGCGTTGTCATCTTTGAGGACTAAGATGGAATTCCCTACAGCCTGTTCCCAGCTGGCTTTCTTTGTTTGAATTTTACTACAGGTGTCCATGGACTGCATTAGCAACTTATCATCAGGTGCACCGTTCGTTTGTCACTTAAGTTTTTAAAAAAAAATACGCCAATGAACACTAAACACTCTCAAAACAACTGCAGAAGCAACTTCAAAGGTGTGCGACGTGTTGCAACAATAGTAAGCTAAAGTCAGCTAAACATAGATCTATACAGAGCATGGAATATTTCACTACTTCCTGTTTTGACAGGGAGAAAATGCCCAAAGCCACGAACACCTTCCGTTGTTTTTATTAAATAAACGTACATAAAAACTTGAAGGCATGTTTTTGTAATTTCAGACAAGGACAACTTTGCATCCGATGCCTGCGAGGCGTCGAAGGAGGGGACGATATGTCGTCCATACTCGACGGCGATGACGACGACAGAAGCGTAATCAGCTCCTTAATCCTCACACCCACAGGCCAAGACAGCCCCAGACAAGATCACGTCACAAGCAAACTGGTCAAATTTGATGTATGTATTCACTCAAAAACTATGCATGCCATTTACAATATTTCCAAACAATACAATCCTTAACATCTATTTCTTTTTAGCTTTCTTTTCTTTCTGTGAAATAGTTTGGTGTATCTATTAACATTACTTCTTTGTGTAGATTACTTAATAAGTTCTGTGTCTGTAGAAAATAACAATATTAACTCACAATTTCGCAATTATGTGCAAACAAATAATTAACAATTACTAACATTACGTATTCGGAGCTAGAAATGAAACATTCAGTAGGTGTCCGATTTGGCTAATCCATTTGGTTAATTCCAACATTTGAAATTTCATTCCATTTCGCAAAAGTACACAAAATATTTCTAATATATCTGAAAAATTATTTTGAAAAATTACAAATTGTAATAGCCTCCAAACTAAAGCACAAATTGTGTCGCTTGAGATCTCATACGAATGTTTCGATCGTTCTAGGCGACAAAGCTTTTCCAACTGCCCCTGATGTTGTTGATCACGCTTTGCATATGCATTATGAAGCGCATTTGCAGTAGTTTTCTTTGGATATATCGAATGTAGTCGAAGGTACGTCCATTACTGACACGTTACTCAACTAAGCGTGGGAAATGCACCCTCCTAACCGGAATCATCGGTGATGGCCATCAAATCATCAAATGTGTGACAGTTATTGAATGTCGTATAAACATATTCACTACTTTCTTTGTTTCACGGTGGATAGAAATACTAACTGATATGAACTGACTTTACTGATCAATAATTGATATTATATGTACGTACTTATTATATGTAAGCTGTGTTTTGTGAAGTAATGGCTGTATGTTTGACTAATAAGCAATAATTGTGAAGTTTAATCAACTAACGCTCGATTTGTGTCATTTATTTCAAGTATACAACTCATCGTGTCTATTCAATATGGATCATCTACTTATTAGAGTATTTATATTTAAAATTATCTTATCTCCATATCACACTTAACTATCGTAAACTTCAAAATAAAGTAACCAGCATTTGTTGCCTGTCATTAATTTTATTAATAGTCACAGTTCCTTTTTCTATTAATTTGCGTGCTCGTATCTCACATTAAAATTTAACATCTGCTTACTTACAGAAAGTATAAAAAATATTATTTTTACAGAACGCCAAAGAAAAGTTACTTCAAGGTATATGGGCGAATAAGGACGACGGCCAAGAGAATCCATATAGAGAGCTGGTGCAGAAGTACGAAGCTCTTTTAGAAGTACAGTTGTCGCAGGTGAAGAACATTAAGAAAAACAAAGAGAACTCGTTGCCCGCACAAAACCAATCCGGCCCACTCTCGCTACAAGACGAGCTGCAAACATCAGGCGACTACAGTCAGTTCAGCGTTAAAGATACTGACGAAGAGAGTGGACACGGTGAGGAGACTCATAAAGACAAAGAAAACCAACCTAAGAAAGTCGAACTTACATCCCGCAAGAAGATTATACAAACGCCCGACTTCTCGGAAGCGGAAACATCCAGTTCTGGATTCTCTGATGAAACTAGCAACAAAGCAACACAAACAGAGCGCGAAAGGCCTGGCTCCTTCCTGTGCACAATTGCGGACGGTGAAGATTACCGATTTAGCATTTACGATGATGTCAGCCCAATGGACAGCCGCTTCCGAAACAGGCCGGAATATCGCGAATTGTTCAAAGAGATTTTCACTATCCTTAAAAAGGCAGCAGAAAACAAAGACGAAGGAGAGAGGCTGCCGCTTCTTGATGATACTTCTGCAGGTAAAGTACCACCGGTTACCCCGGCCACGGAGGAATCCCCGGGCAACTTCACTGATGATACACAGAGTGTGTTGTCCTCTGCAATGTCTGAGCAATCTCTACCTGTATCCGATATGACCGCACCAGAAACACCTACTCTCAAGGAAATGGTGCAACCGGCTCCCGAGCCAGTTAAGAAACAGGAAATCGAAAAGAAAACAGAAAATAAGCCTACAGGTGTGGCGCCCGCTGAGAAAACAAAGGAGAAAAATAAAGTGGTAGAAAACGAGAGAAAATTGGAAGAAAAGGACAAAAACAACGAAAAAGAGCGAGTTTTAACGCCCCTCGTTCGTCAACCATTGGAATACATCGCGGCTACTAGAAAGAAATCAAGGCATCGCAACCGCAAACAAAGTCAGGATCGTCAGGGCGCAGATTCACCAGTGTTCCCCTCACCACCAAAAATCACCTACCAGAAACAATCAAACAAAAAGAGGCGAGACTACAGGCCGATCGAAGTCAGTCCCCTTGTGAGAGCAAACGAAACTGAATGGAATGGGAACACGATGCAGTTCTACAACCGAAACATGCAATCGCCAACTCCTAGTGCCAGCGGGCGGACCGGCAAGATCTACCAAGGATGGAACTCGGAAACCGACTCCTGGGATATCAAACAGAGCACAGCGTCACAAGAGATTCACAAATTGAGGAAACTTGAGCTTTCCTACGCCGAAGTACTGAGAAACGCCGATAAAACAAAGAACAGGCGCAAGAAGCACCAGTAGACTTTAGGTATTTATTTTAACTAAAGACCCCCTCTTGCTTACAAGTAAGTGTCGAGTGATCCAACCGCCATTTGTCTTTGCCAACTGGACTATTTAGTTTAGGATTTTTTGTGATCTGCAAGCGTTACATTTAAGTTTTACTTATACCCGCTAACAGTCATGAAATGCCATATACGTGTAGTTCATACACATTGAACAATTATCATATTATATGTATCTATAAACAAAAATATAACATATATATTCCATAAGACATCAGTAAATTACCCCTCCGATATCTCATTCAATAGGTACGTCTAGCGTCAAAAATATCTATCGATATTATAATTGCATTTAAATTATTATGAAGCATGTACCTATGAAGTATTCAGCTGAACGTTTTTAGCATTTGAATTCAATTTATTTGGCATTTTAAACTGAATAAAGTTTTTACTTTTTAACTCTATTCTGTTGCTACATTAGTCACTATTTTAATTGTATATTCTGTATTTGGATATGATTTGTAAATATTCATTTTTATAAGTTAATTTTTTAATTGCCATGGTAATTGCGAGTACTTCCGATTCGTTATGGAATTGTATGCTAAAATTATTTAATGAAGACAGAGGAAGGTTGAAGGTATAAAATAAAAATTTGCATAAAATAACCAGATTGTATTTTTTACCCACGTTTTTTTTTTGTATCTGTGTGCTCTACATGTAAAATCAAGATTTAACCGTGCTAATTTTGATTTTATATAATCAAGACGTAAAACACTCATAAGATCCACTACAAATATCTGCCGTTGCTTTCAAAAGAGCAGTGGTTTGTTCAGGTCTAAACCCGATTTTTATTTACTTTAAAAAGAAGTTTTTGAGGATGTGGGTTGCCATTTGTTCATGAATTTTAGATAAATTTGTTCATGAGCTTCGAGAACTTTAGATAAAAATAAGAGAATTTGGGCGAAAGCGAAAAAAAGTATTAGTAACTAATCTTACGCCAAATGAAATAAAAATAAAAATCTTTACGCCAAATTAAAGGAAAAAACCCCAGTGATTGGTAAAAATTAATGATGAGAATGATACTAAGAATATCATAACGAAAAAAAGAGAATAGGAGTAATTATAATTCGACTCACATCATCGAAACCTATTGTCGTAGTTTTCATTTTTTTTATTATTATTACTGGAATTAGTGTTAATTTTTTATTCTCGTTGGAAGAAATAGTTGACCATAAACCCTCAACAGTAACTGTAAAAAAGTTAAACGAGCAGTGGTGAGAATGTGGCATGGAAAGTATGTAAGAAATGATATCAGGTGAAAGTTGAAGGACAGTATATTGAAGTTATTGATAGAAATGATAATAAGATCAACGTTATAAGGTTTACCTATTCTGACAGACCTGAGAAATATCAAAGAGACTTTCATAGAAAAGTTTGATATTCTGGTGAATATTATTTTCCGTTTAATGACCGTGCGGTCAGCCACCGCAGAGTCTACATCACCTGAAAATGCCTCGTGTAGAGGCGAAATACGTGTCGTATTTTCGTCAATGGTGTGTCTTTCCTAGTAGTGGTGTTGGAAGTAGTGGTGCTAGGATTAGTGGTGACGGGGATAGTGATTTTGAATTGACGGAGCGCTGGAGGTGCTCTTCAAACTAGGCACATCATTTTATTTTATCGAGCAGATGTACGCAAGGTCATTTTTACCAACTTTAATACTCGTATAATGGATTCTTGAATATAATATTAATTTAATTTTTTATACTTTTTAAAAACCCAATCACGCTTAGCCACGGTCTTCGGTAATCCATAGAGCGGGAGATCGTCTTAACCGGACTTCCCGAATATTTAATAACTATACATATAAATACAAATTTTATACATGGTAGAGCCATGCTGCAACTATATTAAGTAGTATAGTTGTAGCACGAATGGGTCTCACAGAATAGCAGCGTAAAATAGCAGCTTTACATAGCTGTGTTTCGTATGGTGAGTGTAGAGAACCGGAGACCCTTTTTACTGGAAAAGAGGCATTCCATTTTAGTCGTGACGGTTGCCAACAGATCTGCATTTTGATTCTTTATTGAGGACTACATCATCTATGTAGATATATATGGGCCACAGCAACCACTTACCATCAGGTGGACTGTGTGCTCGTTTGTCACCCAATTCTATAAAAAAAAAATTAAGTGTCTGTCTGAAATATCCAAATAACAACTTTTATCGAGTTTTGGGAGTTATTTCCGTGCTATTAAGACATGGAAAATTATTTTAATCTTAATTTGTATGGTGATCTATGTGAAAAAGTGGGGGCAATAAACAAAATAAGTCTTGTGAACCGCTACTGTACAGAATAGATTCGTGGAGATTGTTTATTAGGAATAGGGTTTACATGTAATGTAAGCATATTCAAGATGATTGTGTATTCATTCAAATAAATAAGAACTCGTGATACCTTAAAACCTTAGTGTTTCGGTACCTACAATTTGAACCGCTTTCATCATCATCATTACAGCCTTTCACAAGTCCACTGCTAAACATAGGCCTCCCCCAAGGAATGCCACAAAGCACGGTCCTGAGCTACCTGCATCCATCGACTTCCTGCATGTCTCACCAGGTCGTCAATCCATCTCGTGGGGGGTCGCCCTACACTTCGCCTACCGGTACGAGGCTGCCACTCAAGAACCTTTCTTCCCCATCGGTTGTCGGTTTTTCGAGCTACATGGCCGGCCCACTGCCACTTCAGCTTACTAATCCGTTGGGCTATGTCGGTCACTCTGGTTCTACTGCGGATATCCTCATTTCTAAGTATATCACGCAGAGAAACTCCGAGCATAGCCCTCTCCATAGCTCGCTGAGCGACCTTGAGCTTCCTCATACGGCCAGCAGTGAAGGACCACGTCTCAGATCCATAAGTCATCACTGGCAACACGCACTGGTTGTACAATTTTGTTTTAAGGTTTTGAGGAATGTCTGACGAGAAGATGTGTCGTAGTTTCCCGAACGCTGCCCAGCCCAGTTGAATCCGTCGATCGACCTCTCGGTCGAAGTTGGACTTACCTAGTCGGACTATATGTCCCAGGTAAACATACTCGTCAACAAATTCGAGCTTAGTGCTCCCAACAACTACCGGCATAGGTGTGACATGGACATTAAACATGATCTTTGTTTTGTCCATGTTCATCTTAAGACCTATCCGTTAGGAGACACTATTGAGGTCATTGAGCATGGTGCTTAGATCCTACAGCGATTCTGCCATAAGGACTATATCGTCGGCAAATCGAAAGTGAGTGATGTACTCGCCATTGATGTTAATACCGTATCCTTTCCAGTCCAGAAGCTTGAAAACATCTTCCAATGCAGCGGTGAAGAGTTTCGGGGATATAACGTCACCCTGTCTTACACCTCTCTGCAATTGGATAGGTAGATATTTGATAGATGGTTAGTTGATAGATATCCTCATACTCTGGTTCTGTACTGGGATAGCCATCGTAGCCCTACTGTACAAGCGCTTCAGCACTTCGATATACCGACAGTCCACTTGGCACCGCTGAAGGGACTGCAGCACCGCCCAAATTTCGACGGAATCAAAGGGCTTTCTCATAGTCCACATACGCCAGGAATAGTAGCAAATTGTACTCCTCGGACTTCTGTACAACTTGCCGAAGGGTATGTATGTGGTCTATGGTGCTAAAGCCCTTTCGGAAACCGGCTTGTTCGGGAGGCTGGAAGTCGTCAAGTCTGCGCGCGAGACGATTCGTAATGACTCTCGAAAACAGCACGTAGACGCGGCTCAGAAGGGAAATCGGTCTGTAGTTCTTCAAGAGAGCGTTGTCACCTTTCTTGAAGAACAAGACCACCGCACTACTGCTCCACGCCTCCGGTGTAATGCCACGATGGAGGACGGAATTAAAGAGCCTCTGAAGGACTTCAAGTACCTGTTTTCCACCCGCTTTCAGAAACTCCGCTGTAATTCCATCCTCGCCTGGGGTCTTGCCGTTTTTAAGATGCTGGAGAGCCATTCTAATCTCGCTCAGACTGACGTCCGGGATATCTTCGGAATAGTGTCGGATAAGACTCGCTCTTCGATCGTTACTCACACTTGCGTGTGGCTCCAACGATGACGTGTACAGCTGCCCATAGAACCACGCAGCAGTTTTTGCTGTTGCATGTACGGGCCGGCTCGAGCCGGGTTGGTACCACGACCTCACAGAATACCGGCGTGAAGTAGAAGCTCTGCTTCTGCGTTTCGTCTGGTGAGTGCAGGTGGCCGGAGGCCCAATTCCCCCCCCCCCCCCCCCCCCCCATCAACATGGTAGCGGAATTACACGATGAACTACCCCAGGAGGGTACCAGTACCCCGGGAGAATCCCTCGCTGAGCATCCACGACCATGTTATTCCGATCCTGAGCGTGGGTGCTCAGGCTGCCCCGCGTATTCTGGGGGGGGGGGCAAAATTCCGCTCAAAAGCATAACTGCTAGGGGCAAACTGAGCAAGCACACCAAGGCGACCCCTGCCACGCTATCCGTGAATTTCTGCAACATCAGGGGACTTCACTCTAACCTAAACGCCGTCCACTACCATCTCGAGACGGCGAAGCCGGCCTTGCTCTTTCTGACCGAGACGCAGGTTTCCTCTCCGGCTGATATTTCGTATCTCTCCTACCCGGGGTACAAATTGGAGCATTCCTTTGTGCCTCGGGCTGGAGTTTGCGTGTATGTCAGCGAGGACATCTGTTCTCGACGCCTCGGCAGTCTTGAAGTTTCGGACCTGTCCATCCTTTGGCTACGCGTAGACAGCGACGACCATCCGCGCGTCTACGGGTGCCTCTATAGGTCCCATAGCGGTAATGCCGAAACAGACCGACTCATCGACCACGTCTAAATGGCTACAGATTCCTTGCTACAACAGGTCCCATCCGCAGAGATCGTGATCCTTGGCGATTTTAACGCCCACCATGCCGAATGGCTCGGTTCACGTCTAACCGATCATGCGAGGAGATCTGTTTATGACTTTGCCTTGGCATATGGTCTGACACAACTGGTTACTTCGCCTACGCGGATTCCAGATGTGGAGGATCATACACCTTCCCTGTTGGACCTTCTGCTGACCTCTCATCCGGACGGATATCAGGTTTCCGTCGATGCCCCTCTCGGCTCTTCGGACCATTGTCTGATCCGGAGTGTGGTGCCACTCACGCTCCCTTCGCGGTTGCGTTCTGCAGGTTGCCGCCGTGTTTGGCATTACAGGTCGGCGGATTGAGACGGAATGCGGTCTTTCTTTGCATCCTACCCATGGGGGCGAGTTTGCTTCTCGCCGGACGATCCCGGCGCTGTTGCTGACTCTGTCACTGATGTGGTGCTACAGGGAATGGAACTATTTATTCCATCATCTGTGGTACCCATCGGAGGCAGATCTCAGCCTTGGTTTGGTCGCTCCTGTAAGACTGCATTACGCAGTAAGCAGGAGTGTTATCAAGCCTGGGCTGCGGCTTCGGCGACTCGGGATGTAAACACCAGCACACTTAAAATGAAGTATAACTTCGCCTCCAGGTCCTTCAAAAGAGTTATTGCCAAGGCAAAGTCAGAGCACATAGGCAGAATTGGCGAGAAACTAGTTCGCCTTCCTTCGGGAACCCGTGCATTCTGGTCTCTCGCCAAGGCTGTCCAAGGGAATTTCTGTAAGCCATCACTACCATCACTGCACAGGGAGGATGACTCACTGGCCCATGACGCAAAAGACAAAGCCGACCTTTTAGGCTCCCTTTTTGCGTCCAACTCGACTCTTGATGACGGGGGGAAAACACCGCCGACCATCCCGCGGTGTGAGTGCTCCATGCCGGATGTGCTGTTCTCACAGCGCTCGGTTCGCAAAGCACTGCTCTCCCTGGACATCCAGAAGTCGAGTGGGCCTGACAGAATCCCCCCAATTGTGCTGAGGACGTGTGCTCCGGAGTTGGCACCGGTCCTAACGCGTCTTTTCCGGTACTCCTACTCCCAAGGCGTAGTCGAGAATTCATGGAAGACAGCTTTTGTCCACCCGATCCCTAAAAAAGGCGACCGCTCAGACCCATCCAACTACAGGCCTATCGCGATCACCTCCTTGTTCTCCAAAATAATGGAATCCATTATTAACTGCCAGCTCATCCGGTACCTTGAGGATCACCAGCTGATCAGTGACCGCCAATACGGTTTTCGTCGGGGTCGATCAGCTGGTGATCTTCTGGTCTACCTGACCCATAGATGGGCGGAGGCAGTAGAGTCCAAGGAGGAGGCGTTGGCCGTTAGTCTGGACATTGCGAAGGCCTTCGATCGGGTTTGGCACAAAGCGCTTCTTTCGAAGCTCCCTTCCTATGGGCTTCCCGAGAAATTGTGCAATTGGATCACCAGCTTCCTTGCAGATCGGAGCATCAAGGTCGTTGTAGACGGTGCATGCTCTGACTACAAGCCTATTAACGCTGGTGTTCCTTCCACAAGGCTGTGTGCTATCACCAACGCTGTTTCTTCTGCATATCAATGATATGTTGCTAACTGGTAACATTCATTGCTATGCGGATGACAGCACTGGTGATGCTCTAACTCTATACACCGGCCGTGCCAATATTTCTCGGGAAAACGTCGCTGAGTACCGGAACAAACTTGTGTCTGAAGTCGAGTCTTTGCTGAGCAAAGTCTCGGATTGGGGGCGACTAAATCTAGTCCAGTTTAATCCTCAGAAGACACAAGTTTGCGCGTTTACCGCTAAAAAGAACCCCTTTGTCGTATCTCCTCAGTTTCAAGGCACTCCCCTTCTTGCCTCAGCCAGTATCGGTATCCTCGGAGTCGACATATCGAGTGACGTGCAGTTTCGTGGTCACTTGGAAGGGAAGGCCAAATTGGCCTCTAAAAAGCTTGGCGTGCTCAGCAGAGCGGGACAGTATTTCATGCCGGCACACCGCCTGCAACTTTACAAGGCGCAAGTTCGGCCTCACGTGGAATACTGTTCCCATCTCTGGGCAGGGGCTCCCCAGTGCCAGCTCCTTCCACTTGACCGCATCCAACGCAGAGCTGCACGAATCGTCGACGACCGAGCCCTTTCCGATCGGCTCGATTCATTGGCACTGCGAAGAGATGTTGCATCCCTTTGCATTTTCTTTCGCATGGGGAGTGCTCTGAGGAATTGTTCGGATTAATCCCAGCCGCCAAATTTCACGAACGCACATCGCGGCAGAACTCCCGATACCATCCACACCATCTGGATGATTGGCGGTCCACCACTGTGCGATTTAGAAGATGTTTTCTTCCTCGCACGACCTCCTTGTGGAATCGATTACCATCAGCGATTTTTCCGGACCGATACGACTTAGGGACCTTCAAGAAAAGAGCGTACTCCTTTTTAAAAGGCCGGCAACGCATCTGCGATTCCCCTGGTGTTGCAGTTGTTCATGGGCGGCGGTAGTCACTTACCATCAGGTGAGCCGCATGCTCGTTTGCCCCCTCTCCTATAAAAAAAAAAAACCTCTCAATCTCACTCAAAATCTCAGGTGCCCCGGAAACGATGCTGCCACACTCGGTCCTCAGCTTTGACAGTTGGCTCTTTCTGGCAGACAGATCTCTGGCAAAGACTTTGGAGCCTTGGTTCCGCTCGATCGCTTCTTCAATACAAGCTGTATTGAAGTTGCGTAAGTCCCGCCGCATGCATTTGGAGATCTGTCTGTTCAGTTGCCTGTATGCTGTCAAATCTGTTGAAGAATGTAGCTTCATCTCCCATCTAACAGCCATGAGATTAAGAGTGTGATCGGAGTTTTTGTGTTCTTCTGCGGCGGGTCTTGCAGAACTTAGCTCGACTGCATGGACAGTTTCCACGAGCTTGTCATTCATATCGTCCACTTCATTGCAGTTTTCTAGGCACTGAAAACGGTTTTGTAACTCGAGCTGATAGGTTTCAGGACTTTGGAACAGAGCACGATGGGGACAGAGCGTTGACTTCATTAGACGGGACCTCTCCAACTTAACGTTAAGGTTCAGTGTGCCTCTAACCATTCGGTGATCGCTACCAGTTTTCAACCTCGCGATCACGAACACATCACTGAACAATTGTCGTCTGGTCGTCATAATGAAGTCAATCTCATTTTTTGTCGAACCGTCGGGGCTCGACCAGGTCCACTTCCTGTGGAGCCGCTACTGGAAGAAAGAGTTCATCATAAAGAGTCCCTCTTTCTCCATGAAGTCGGCCAGCTGCTGGCCCCTTGGGTTCCGTTGCACTATTCCAAATTTCCCTACTGTTAGCTCACTGTTCTCTCTTGTGCCTAGTTTTGCATTGAAGTCTCCCATTAACACCGTATATTGGGTTTTGGAGGAATGCATGGCTCTAGAGATATCCTCATACATTTCCTCCACCTCCTCATCGGGGTGTGCTGAGGTTGGTGCGTAAACCTGTATGACCTTCAGCGAATACCGTTTGGTGATTCAGAGTATAAGGTACGCAACCCTCGTCGACACACTCGATCTTTACAACGTTGTTAACGAGAGACTTGTGGACGATAAATCCGACACCTCCTTGAGACAGATGGTCACCCTCCCGGTGATAGAGCAAGTTGCCGGATTCGAGAATTACCGTTTTCTCCCCCTCTCTTCGGACTTCGGGTAATCCTATAATATGCCAGCGTAACTTGTCTATCTCTTCTTCCAGCTCCACAATCTTCTCGTCAGTCCTCAGGGTGCGTGCGTTGTACGTTGCCAGGTCGAGTCGTATAAGGTGGCAACCGAACCTCCACCGGAGATTCCACCCCCTGCCCCGCCGTTACGATGGTCGCCACCGTAGCCAGGAATAGCGGGGCCGCCGGGGACTTGGGGCCTTCTCTTTGTTACTCTCTTCATAGGGGGGTATTTGCCATAGTTGCCACGCTTGGCGGGCGGGTTGGCAACCGCAGTTTTTTTTATTGTAATTTCGGCTACTATCAGGAAGATGCTGCTGCCCATCTCCTGCCTGTTTCCCTTTGTCGCCTTTTACGACACCCACGGGAAGATATGGGGTAGTGGATATTCTTGACCGCCACTACACGGCGAACCATAGACGCTTTGTAGACGGCTTAATCTTAAAAGCCGATTGTGTGACAATCGGATCGCGAATCTCGAAAACTCTTCAGCTGTATGCCGTTAAGGTTGTAAGAAATTAAAGTCGCCGCCTATATACGTCACACTGCTGGGCTCAGGCCTCTCATTTCTGAGAGTTTTTGGCGGACATTTCCTTGCCCTAAATGAAAGGAAATGTCCGCCGCGCTGCTCCAATGCGTGTTGGCGAACTTCACATGTCTTCGAAATATTTTTTTTTTATTTCTCAGACATGCAGGTTTCCTCACGATGTTTTCCTTCACCGCCGAGCACGTGGTAAATTAGTTTATAATATTATATATTATATAATTCATATATTTATATAAATCGTGTTTAATTATAAGTTTTTGTCCTCAGTTTCATTTTACATTGCACGTTGCACCTATCCGTCAAAATATATTACATTGTTCCCTATTACGTTCGGTTTGTCAGGTAGAAATCGCTTAAAGCGATATGACCACCGTTTGTAGTTCTTAAGTTATTCCGTAATTGTAACACTTTGTATAAATGCAATAAAGAGTTATCTATCTATCTATCTAAATCAGCACTTAAAATTGCAATTAACAATTTCATTGGTGCCGGCGGAATCGAACTCGGGTTGCTCGCGTACTGTGAAATTTACAGCGAGCGCTAACCATATGAGCTACCACGGCTGTAAGAAGTGTGTAGAAACACTTGAGGACTTTAAGACACATTCCATTCGATGTACAGCAATTGCAAATTCTGTTTAAATCTTTTTTAATTAGTATTAAATCTTGAAGTGTTTTAATGGCTTTACACTTTTTTAAATCACCTGCAAACAATGAAAATTTACTATGCAGGCTACCAATATCATAAATAAATAAGTAGGGAGAAAAAACCGGACCAAGGTGAGGACACCTGAATAAGCAATACAGATGTTCGATTCATAGCCATCGACTACAACCATCTGTGGCCGCTCCATTAGGTAAAACTGAAATCATTTCAAAGAAAATGAATAGATGTATATTTCGCGTACATAGGCTGCACTAAAAGTATCGGGAATGGAATATTTCCACTCCCGATACTTTTAGTGCATCCTGTCATGCTCCTGTCATATTAAAATCTTTTTAATTGAAAGTTCCTTGGTTTTTTTTAAATTGAATACCATTTATTTATTTAAAAAAAGATTCTCGGTCTTGTCACAAGGTTTTGTCAAACTTGTTTAGTCGTTGAGAAAATGGAACTGACTCGAGAAAATTCAAGAGCGATGATTTATTATGACTTTCGAAGTGGTTTAACACAAAAACAGTGTGGTGACCGGATGATTTCTGCATTTGGTGATGAAGCCCCATCCAAAACCACAATTTATCGCTGGTTTGCTGAATTTCAACGTGGACGTGTCAAGCTCAGTGATTATCCCCGTCAAGGTCGTCCAAAAACTGCAGTCACACAAGAAAACGTTGATGCTGTGCGTAAGCTGATTGAGGAAGATCGACATGTGACATACCGCGAAATTCAGGCAACTTTAGACATTGGCATGAGTCAAATACAAATAATCTTGCATGAACAATTAGGCGTAAAAAAGTTGTTTTCCCGATGGATACCGCATTCGCTCTGTGAAGAGCAAAAAGCGGCTCGCGTTACTTGGTGCGTTAGAACTCTCGAAAGATTCCACGCAGGATCCTCAAATGCTGTATACAACATCGTATCAGGTGACGAATCCTGGATATACGCGTACGAACCCGAAACAAAAAACCAGTCACGAGTTTGGGTGTTCGAAAATGAGTTAAATCCAACAAAAATTGTTCGTTCACGGAGTGTTGCAAAAAAAATGATGGCCACGTTTGTCTCCAAAACCGGCCATGTTACGACTATTCCTCTTGAGGGACAAAGAACGGTTAATGCAGAATGGTATGCTAGCATTTGTTTGCCACAGGTCGTTTCTGAACTCCGTAAAGAGAACTGCAACCGCGACAATGCGAGTTCTCACACCGCACACAGAACAAAAGAGTTTTTAGAGCAAGAAAACATAGAATTATTAGACCATCCGCCGTACAACCCCGACCTAAGCCCTAATGATTTCTATACTTTCCCTAAAATAAAGAATAAATTGCGTGGACAGAGATTTTCATGACCTGAAGAAGCTGTGGACGCCTACAAAACGGCCATTTTGGAGACCCCAACTTCCGAATGGAATGGTTGCTTCAATGATTGGTTCCATCGTATGGAAAAATGTGTCAAATTGCGCGGAGAATACTTCGAAAAGCAATAAATACATTTTTAAATAGTAATGTTGTGTCACTTCCTTCATTCCCGAAATTTTCAGTGCCGCCCTTGTACCATACAATTTTTTGTACATCAGAACTAGAAGACGCTAAAATGTATTACTACAGTTAAAGAAGGTCATGTTACAGTTCTCGACAATAAGCCTAGCAAAATTACGCATACGCACCTTTTGGAAGCGTTATCTTATAAGAAATAAACAATACGTCATGACGTAGAAAACAGGGACGTGAAGTTGTCCGTGACAGATGGCATGCCTTTCTGATTAAACTAATAATAATTCAACAATGAGTTATTAAAATTGAGGTTACAATAAAAGGTATCTAGAGTAAGTATTGAGAATTTAACTAAGTGAACGATAACAATTTAAGTGACTTGGGATAAAAAAATTCGCTTTAAAGGCACCTATTATGATATGATGTTGATATTTCAAGCGAATTGCAAAAAGAGTGTCTTCAAGATCATAAAAATAAGTGGACCTAGGTGAATTTTTAAAAATATTATCGGAGTCGGCGAGGATCGAACACAGTTTTCTCGCATACAATGACATTTTTAGGTGAGCGCTTATCCATTGAACTAGTATAGCTTATCAAAGTTGAATTATTTTAAATAGATTCAAATTTTCACGATATTACTTATCATAAAATTGAGGCTAATTGAACATAGTTCAGTTCTTTGCGGATCTCATGTAAAAATATTTTTTTATATGAGAGGGGGCAAACGAGCATGCGGATGACCTGGTGGTAAGTGACTAACGCCGCCCATGAACAACTGCAACACCAGGGGAATTGCAGGTGCGTTGCCGTATTGGAAGTCATATCGGTCCGAAAAAAAAATCATTACAAAATTATGAAATGGTGTAAAAATAATAGAAAATTGTTAAATACACACTAATTAGACAGTAGTTATTTTCAAAAACAAAAAACAAATAATAATCGTCATATACATATCTTATATTTTTTATAACCGAGTAGCGGTGGTGTAAGAATACCTACAACCCTATTTATCCCGTACGTGTCGTAAGAGGAGACAAAGGGAATCTTAAATAGGAGATGGGCAGCAGCATCTTCCCGATAACAAAGTGCCAAGCCAAGCATGTGTGGCAACCAAGCGTGCGCATACAACCTACCCTACGAGGCAAACTCCCCATTGCCTAAATTTAATAATATTAAATACTTAGTTTATATGTAAATTTGCTTTTCTAATGTTGTAATGAAGTGACATTTATTATTTTTTGAGAATGAAACAAATCAGAATATATATAACATAATATAATTTAGAAATACTTTTTACACGGATTACATTAGAAATCAGTTTAACGTGGTTTACTTATTCTGCGCGTCAAGTTCTCTCTCGACGATCTTTCGGTACTCGTCAAAGCCGCCCTCTATACTCGCCACTGAGCCGTTACCACACACCCACAGTTCTTTGCACACCATTCGTATTAACCTTTCGTCGTGGGAAACTAAGATTACACCGCCCTGTAAAAAATTATATTATATACTAACTGTGCCCGCAATTCCATAAGCGCAAACATGTAACAAACACCTATAATCAAATGACATTCTGTTGTGCATTAGGTATAAACACTTACTAATCTTAAATAACACATACATACACATTGAAGCATTGCAGCGGACTAATTGCTCCTTAAGAAGTGAGACATATGCGGAGCAATGGACGTATACAGGCTGGTTTTTTTTTCTTCATTTTTTCACAAACATAATAAAATCGTCTTAAATAATTAAATAATAAAAGGTTTTTAAATCATGGAACTAATATACTTAGATTTTTTTTACAAAGATCAGATAAAAAGATGTTTATGATTTGATTAAAATGTATAGATTTTACAGAGCATTAATGTTTTTTCTTAAGACTGCACAATCCCATCGCGTATATTAAGTAATATAACAATGACATCCAGTTGTAGACAATAATTTACCCTAAATGCAGGATGGGATCCCCATACCGAAGAGGATATTTACCAATAAAAAAAGCATCACAGCTCATACAGATCCGAGAGACCTAGGAGAAGACTTACCTTTAGAATGGGATCAAATCTGGTAGAATTTTTGGTATATAAAAATCGCCTAATTGTTTTAACTAATTTCGGAGACATTGTTTAAAAAATTCATACTAGTAAATTTGTTTACTTGTCCTTTTTTGAAATTGTTTATTAACAAAATGTAGGTAGAATGCAGCGAACAAATTGTTGGAGTCTAAAACTAATTAATAATGAACAATGGTAGCTTTCCTTAATAATACGAGTGAAGAGTACAGAACGAAACTTTTTAGTGAAACGCGCTAAAGGCAGTTTATTATGCGTTTCTCAATTAAATATTGTTAATATTTGAAAAAATATATTAATTTATCTATTAAATCACTTAATACTAATCATTCGAGATTCATTCATTCATTCTTTACTTCCTACCAAACGTCCATGATCCTGATCATAGGCCTCTCCCACAGATTTCCTCAGGAGTGATAAATGAAAAAAACCAGTTTAGGTTCGTAAACACTTGACATTAGAAAATTAACATATTAGAACATACCGTATATTTATTTATCGCCTTGCCCAAAGCCTCAATTGTCTCTATGTCCAAGTGGTTAGTAGGCTCGTCGAGCACTAGGAAGTTGGGGTTGCCCATGCACATCCTTGCAAAGGCGACGCGTGACTTTTGTCCTCCGGATAAACTCGCTATCGTCTGTAATGCAAGGTCACCACTCACACCGAAACTACCCAGTTGCCTCCTGTATTCCTCGATTGATTTACCTGAGAAATAAGTTTAAATGTCTGAAGTTTTCTGTAACAGTTCAAAGCCCTACCAGATAAACTTAAAGAAGTTACTATACAACAGGTAGGGATAATGAAAAATAACGTTAGGAAAGTTCCTCCCAATATTACAGAGACATTTATGAGGTGGTTCGCGGCAATAGGACTCTATTTCTGCCAAGGAGTCGGTCTAGGTTGGCACCGACAACCTATTTCTTCAGCCAACTACTGTTGCGTTCCATATTGGAAGGTAAGAGGGACAGTATTATAACATGCTGTGAGGCTTTGCATCTTAGTCCTAAGGAGTGACATCCATGGACTGCAGTAACCAGTTACCAATAGGTGGACTTTTAACTCGTTTGTTACTCTATTATAAAGAAGATGAGATATAGATTATCTCATCTTCTTTATAATAGAAGTTTGAAGAGACTCTATTGAGGCAAGCAAGTTCCTTTATTGTAGTTATTGTGCGCTGAGCATGTTATATATCAGCCTTTAGAATTCAATTTATAAATTCAGCAAAGCACAGGATAGCATAAAGGGATCAATATACTTTTACGGTGCGTTATAAATTAAACGAAATAAAATTCCAAGATCTTCTAGCCTCCAACAGATAGTAGAATTACCGTATGCTAGTTCTAAAATAGTACCTTGACCGATTGAGACAAGAGTCAAATATGCAAAAGATCTGACTTCACAATTGCTAACCCAACTGTTAAACGTGGCATTAAAGGCAAATTTTGCCAATACCGGTAGAAATAAAGTGAGGGTTGCCTCGATACGATACCTAAGCGTTTGATGTAAATTTTGCTGGCACCAGTGAAATTGCCATGTCGAGAGAATGAATGAAGAACGATTGACGAAAAAAGTGTATAAGGCGAGTGTGAATGAAAGTGTTGGAAGGGGTAGACCTAGGCGGACTTTTCAAGACCAAATCAGGGACGTCTTGAAAAAAGGCCAGGTCAAGAGTACCCTAAACCGTAGAGCATATATGAAGAGAATAATGAAAGTGGAAGAAGCGAAACAAGTATGTAAGGATCGTAGCAAGTGGAAAGAAGTGGTCTCTGCCTACTCCTACGGGAAAGAGGCGTGATTATATGTATGTATGTACGAATGAAATTGTTAATTGAAGTTTTGAGTGTTGATTTACAAAGTTTTCGGCAGTGAAGGAAACCAACACGTATCGTAGTAGAGCGCTAGCATACAAATTGCTCCATTATCCTCTTAGAAATGAGAGCAGGCCAGTGTCAAGATGTGGGTCGTATAAAGGCTGTAACTTTTACTTTACTTTTTTTACTTATGGAAAAAGTAAATACAACATCAAAAAACCTAACATACAAAGATAAGCTGATATAAATAAAATATTACTTGAGTTACTTACCAGGATAGCTTCTCTGTAGTAACTCAACTGAGTTGACGTTCATTTCAAGCTGATCAACGTGATGCTGGGAGAAGTATCCGAATTTAAGGCCCCGGTGCACATTGCGAACGCCACTAGTAGGCGACAATATTCCCATTATTATTTTTAATAAAGTTGTTTTTCCTGCGCCATTGTCACCAACCTGGCGATTAAAAATATCCTTATCTTCTACTGGCCGGATACAGAATACTGGAGGATATGGGTCTCTCCAGAAAATTTACGATCTAGTACCAGAAAAATTGCGAACGCAGTACCAGAAGTCTCGCATCTTTGACGCAGCTTTCCGTTGCCGAGCCGGGTTATCACATTTTATACATTCATCCATTCATTGCGGCCTATCAAAATCCACTGCAGAACAAAGGCCTTCAATATAATGCTCCATAAACAGGTTTGCCATAGTTACCACGATTGGCAGGCGGGTTGGCCACCGCATTTTTTTCTCTAGTTGTTATTTGGAAGACGCTCTGCCCTTCTGCCGGTTTGCTTCCCTTTGTCACCTCTTACGACATCCACGTAGCGAAATTGGGTAGTGGATATTCTTATATCACGACTACACTGTACTTCTTGTACATATAAAGCTGTAATAATATTCCTCTTGGCATTTCCCACAGTCGCCTGTCGCGATATCTGCACGGGACAATACACATACAGTGTAAAACAAAAAAAAATGTCGTTACAAATTTTATCGTTACCCCTTTAGCTAATGTAAAATACAGATTTTTTTTAAAATAAGGGTGACGAAAAACGTGCACACAATCCACCTGATGTTAAGCGGTTGCTGTGGCCCATTGACATCTACATCTATCTTCGTTTGCGAATTAAAATGCAGATGCGCTGTCAGCCGTAAGGACTAAGATAGAATACCTCTTTTCCAGTAAAAAGGGTCTTCGGTTCTCTACATTCACCATACGAAACACGTACACGCATTAAGCTGCTATTTTACGCTGGTATTCTGTGAGAGCGTGATCCTTCCCCGGTCGAGCCGACCCATTCGTGCTACAACTATACTATTAATTTAGCTGCAGCAAGGCTCTACACGTGATACACAGAGAATCCAGTAAGTGATGGTAATCTACTATATTCTTAAAAATTTTCTAATTATCATAGAACGCGAAATATTAATAATAAACCTTATCAATATCTAAAGACACCTGTTAGGTTGCGTTTTCTCGGTGAGCGTGACATTAAGGCCACGTCTAACGCATGCATAAATTCATTGCAAACGATAGCAGCGTCATTAGAATTGCTAACAGATAAAACCTGCAATATGGCCTTGACTACATAACACGTTCTAATCTTTAAAGATATTTACAATACAAATATATATTGTAAATATCTTTAAATTAAATAAACAGCCTTTTGATCTTAATATTGACTTTATGCTTGCTGGCAGAGCTTACTAAACAATTAGATTATTTTATTATATAGGCTGCACTAAAAGTATCGGGAATGGAATATTTCCACTGTTCCTGTCATATTAAAATCTTTTTAATTGAAAACTCCTTGGTTTTGAAAATCGAATACCATTTATTTATTTAAAAAAAGATTCTCGGTCTTGTCACAAGGTTTTGTCAAACTTGTTTAGTCGTTGAGAAAATGGAATTGACTCGAGAAAATTCAAGAGCGATGATTTATTATGACTTTCGAAGTGGTTTAACACAAAAACAGTGTGTTGACCGGATGATTTCTGCATTTGGTGATGAAGCCCCATCCAAAACCACAATTTATGCTGGTTTGCTGAATTTCAACGTGGACGTGTCAAGGTCAGTGATGATCCCCGTCAAGGTCGTCCAAAAACTGCAGTCACCCAAGAAAACGTTGATACTGTGCGTAAGCTGATTGAGGAAGATCGACATGTGACATACCACGAAATTCAGGCAAATTTAGACATTGGCATGAGTCAAATACAAATAATCTTGCATGAACAATTAGGTGTAAAATAGTTGTTTTCCCGATGGATACCGCATTCGGTCTGTGAAGAGCAAAAAGCGGCTCGCGTTACTTGGTGCGTCAGAACTCTCGAAAGATTCCACGCAGGATCCTCAAATGCTGTATACAACATCGTATCAGGTGACGAATCCTGGATATACGCGTACGAACCCGAAACAAAAAACCAGTCACGAGTTTGGGTGTTCGAAAATGAGTTAAAGCCAACAAAAATTGTTCGTTCACGGAGTGTTGCAAAAAAAATGGTGGCCACGTTTGTCTCCAAAACCGGCCATGTTACGACTATTCCTCTTGAGGGACAAAGAACGGTTAATGCAGAATGGTATGCTAGCATTTGTTTGCCACAGGTCGTTTCTGAACTCCGTAAAGAGAACTGCAACCGCCGCATCATCCTCCATCACGACAATGCGAGTTCTCACACCGCACACAGAACAAAAGAGTTTTTAGAGCAAGAAAACATAGAATTATTAGACCATCCGCCGTACAGCCCCGACCTAAGCCCTAATGATTTCTATACTTTCCCTAAAATAAAGAATAAATTGTGTGGACCGAGATTTTCATCACCTGAAGAAGCTGTGGACGCCTACAAAACGGCCATTTTGGAGACCCCAACTTCCGAATGGAATGGTTGCTTCAATGATTGGTTCCATCGTAAGGAAAAATGTGTAAAATTTCACGGAGAATACTTCGAAAAGCAATAAATACATTTTTAAATAGTAATGTTATGTCACTTCCTTGATTCCTGAAATGTTCAGTGCCGCCCTCGTACTAGTAATGTTTCTGTTGTTAATTCTATTGTAAAAACCGTATCAAATTCGGCATAAATGTCTATTTAACAATGTTTTGAATAGTGATAGCTATATATAATTTAATAACAGTGTAGTGGCACAATGCAAGAATATCCTCTGTCCCATATCGTTCCGTGGGTGCCGAAAGGCGACAAAGGGAAATTGAAACAGAAGATTTGCTGCAGCACCTTCCTAATAATAACTCAAAATAATAAAAAAACTGCGGTTGCCAACCCGCCTGCCAAGCGTGGCAACTTACCCTATGGCAACTTACCACCTATGAGGAAGTAATGGATGGAATGGATAAAATATAATTTAAAATTTAAGATGAGTTAATTTGTAATTGATTATTATACTGATAATTTAAGGCACTCATCGTAGCTACGGCTATGTCCAACAGGAATATATTTGCAAATACGGGCTCCCTTAGTAATTTTGTGGGTGTTGTACTCATATATGTATATATGGGTACAAGACCCACATGTATATGGGTACATACATGTATAATGTAAAATTTTTCTTACCTTTAGGTTTTAATTTACGCAAATATGATATATTTGCGTAAATTTAATTTAATTATATCTAGGATACAATCTCCATCGAATTAAATTGATGTTGGAAGAAGAAACTTTTTTGTTAAAATCCAGGAGGATAATAAGTAAAAAGCAAGTGGGTACTAATTCTGCAGAGGTAGTGGATGCTCAAATGGACTAGGAATGATTACTTTGGAAATGATGATCAGACGAGATGTAATAAAAGCTTTGCATATCCAATGAAAAAACATGCTAAGGAAATCGTTACTAATGTGGATGTGAAATAAATTCCGAAAAGAAAGTCAACAGAAGGACCATTTTGAAATTTTATCCTATGTACTTAAGGGAAGGTGAGTATATATGCAATAAGAAAACAAAATTATTTACATAGCTTTTAAGAAAGACATAATATTTTTTCATTAGCTGTAATGAAAAACTTCTAGTCAGTTAACAATTAATTAGGTTTAATTCGCTACTGAACTTTTGGTTTATGAAACCGTGCGCGAGTACCGAAAATACTCGCGCCAAATTTTCTTACATCTGATAGGAAGGTTAACTTTTCTTTACAAATACCACCAGTAATTTTCATTATTTACGGTCCGATATAATATACCAATATTTTGTATGCACGATCGTGTTCTTGTGCACTATCCGTAATTTTACTGTCAAAGTTTTGAAATTCAAAGTCTATATTTTGCTACTTCGTCTAATAAAGCTCAGACAAAAAGCATCTAATAAAATAAAACAGTTTAAATTATAATATTTTATAATTTTACACTTATCGCTTTTGTATTGTTTGAAATTGTTGATAACTTCGTGGTTACAGATTCTTCTGATTATTTTTATCGAAATAATCTACTTTCAGAGTGGTTTTATTAAACGCTTAATATAATATTAATTATATTGTAACGTTTAGCAGTTAGTTGAGGCTTTAGAGAATTCACTAAACCATGTAATTTCGTAAGTGGCAACAATGGGAAATGCCAGAAAGATCTTAATATGGCTTCTAGCAGATGGTAGACCACAAACCAATAATAATTTCCAGCTACTACTGACTCGTAAAAAAGAGCAAAGATGCGAGATATTTGGCATGCTAAACCGCCTGCCGAACGTGGTGGAGAGGCCCATTTAAATGTACAGACCTTTATTAATTATTATTGGTATAAAGATATACTTTATACCAATAATAATTAATAATACTTTTCATACGCGGTAGAGCCAAGCTGCAGCTATAATTATAGTATTGTTGTAGCACGAACGGGTCAGCTCCACCAGGGAAGGAACACTCTCTCACAGAATACAAGCGTAAAATAGCAGCTTAATGCTGCTGTGTTTCGTATGGTGAGTGTAGAGAACCGGAGACCCTTTTTACTGGAAAAGAGGCATTTCATTTTAGTCCTCGAGGCTGACAACGCATCTGCATTTTGATTCGCAAACAAGGATAGATGTACATATTTGGGCCTTAGCAACCACTTACCATCAGGTGGACTGTGTGCTCATTTGTCACCCTATTTCTATAGAAAAAATAATACTTACAATACATATCCTAGACTCCAATGTGGCACCAAGATTGACATTGGAAAAAATGACCTTATCCTTGGAATAGTAAAAGCCTACTTCGTTAAGTTGCAATATAGGCGGAGAGAGCGGCTCCGTCTCTGGAAACCTTAGTTGAACATCCAATTCTTTTTCTACTGGCCTCAGTTCAGGGCTACAGAGAACAAAATAATGGTAATTCAATTTATATAGTTTTTGAGATTTTTACTTGCATATATGTATGCAAATTTCAACTACTTACAGTTTGTCCAACATTTTTATTTTGCTCTGCACGGAGGAAGCCCGGTTCGCGTTATATCGGAAGCGGTCGATAAACTCCTGCATATGTGCTCGCTGTTGCTGCTGAGCCTCGTACTCACGTTGCTGATTCTTCAGCTTCTCAGTCTTTGTTTTGTGGAACTGTTCGTAGTTACCTCTACGGATGTAAAAGATATTAGTCAGCATGTTTTAATAAAACAAGTAAACGGTTTTCATTAATATTGAGTTTGTCGAGATAATGGTGACAACTTCAGAATAATAGGAAGTGTAAGAGGTACCTGTCTGCGAAGCGTGGCAACTATAGGAAATATCACCCTGATGAGGCAATTTATGGGGGAGGCCTAGTTCAATAATTTGGACAGGATTTTTGATAGGATGGTAATGAATGAATGAATAGACACTCCCCCTAACAAGCTACGATGTAACTCTTACGAGAACTTCAAAATAATCGGGTGCGATAAAGGCACTCTTCCTAAACACGCTGCATAGTAACTCTTAGGCGAACTCTAGAATAATCAGAAGCGATAAAGGCACTCACATAAACATACTCATTTGAACAAACTCTTACGCCATAAAATGCGTTACAGATTCAAAGATACGGGGACAAACAACACAATCAGACCCGAAAATAGAATATAACATTTTAGCATAAAATGTTAGCTACTTGTGGTATTCAACAATGGAAAACTTAGCTTAGGTGACGACATAAATATGCCACACTGAGCATAACTTATCTCTTCTAAAGTTCTTTTTTATAGGATAGGGTGACAAACGAGCACACAGTCCACTGATGGTAAGTGGTTGCTGTGGCCCATAGACATCTACATTTATCCTCGTTTGTGAATCAAAATGTAGATGCTTTGTCACCCGTGAGGACTAAGATGGAATGCCTCTTTTCCAGTAAAAAGGGTCTCCAGTTCTTTACACTCACCATACGAAAACTAGCAGTGTTAAGCTGCTATTTGACGCTGGTATTCTGTGAGAGCATGATCCTTCCCCGGTCGAGCCGACCCATTCGTGCTACAACTATACTATTAATATAGCTGCAGCATGGCTCTACCACATACAAAAAAAGTTTATGGACTTCACATGGACACATATACAGAATATTTTTTTATTTATTTTAAACATGCATGTTTCCTCACAATATTTCTCTTCACGCTGACCACATGGTAAATCAACGCAATTACAATTAAACATTTTAATGATGCCGGCAGGGAATCTTACTTGTTAAGAGCTTGTTTTAAATCTTAAGTACTACATTTATTTTCATATAACACCACTATACAAAAATCTTTTAATGGAAATAATTGAAAATAAAAGGTAATAAAAGACTTTTTACGTACCTATATGTGTCTATCCTATGTGAATGTAAATGAAGTATATCTGTAGGTACCGTGTCCAAGAAGTTGCGATCGTGAGATACGACTAAGAGCGTCGTCGGCCAATTCTGCAGATAGTTTTCTAACCATATGATCGCTTTTATGTCCAACATGTTAGTGGGCTCATCAAGTAGCAGTAAATCTGGTCTGTAAGATGGAATGAGTTTTCGTATTACTCAGTCTAAGTCATAACATTATGTATGTTGCTAATTTTATCGTTCTTTACAATATCATTTTTAAAGCAATAATTTCTGTAAATATAAGAAATATAAACAAACTTTACTCAGATTTCATACATAGCGTTTTGCATCGGATTCGGAGCGCACTGTGAGATATTGCAATTCTTTTCCTTCTTTATCCTCCCAGACCAATAATTTGGGACTTTTCACGACAAAACAGAACATGCTTTTTTAGGCTAACATGTTTAGTATCGAGGGATGTGTGGAGGCAAGTGCACGCCCTGCTGTTTAGCGACAGAAATAGGTGAGAGAGAGGCACCCACTCCAAGGCAGAAAAGAAGTCCAAACATCTAATAAAAACTTTATCGTGGATAAATTTATATTGTGTTGTGTAGTACCACCATGCATATGTAGTACAGCATTCTACGTCTACAGCAAGAATGGCACTGCTCAGTCAGAGATAAACTTTACTAACCGTAGTGATGAAAATCAGAGACTAGTTTCACTTGTTTTTGTGCAATTTTACATTCTACCTTTTATAAGGACGGTTATTCATTTGACATGCTTTTTAATACTAATGATGATGATAACAATAGCCAACCGTATATGAGACTAAACAAAACCAATAGACATTATTATTATTGTTATTTTTACTTTATTGTACACCACAAAATACGATAAAAAAGAACAAATTACAGACATTATACTCACTTTGAGAATAAAGCACGTGCCAAGGCAAGCCTCATTCGCCAACCTCCAGAAAATGTTTTTGTAGCTCTGTTTTGCATCTCTGTCGTGAAGCCTAAACCACTAAGAATGATTGATGCTCGGGCTGGTGCTTTGTCAGCTTCTATATTCTCTAGTTGAGCATATATTTCACTCAGCTCTGTTGATAAATTAGTATCTGTTGATCTGTATTAAATAAGAATTTAGAAATCATCAATAACAAATTGTGGGACTATCATAAATGTCTTATCTGAATAATTAAATTAGCATGTAATATTTTCTTAATTTTTAGCAACAACATGTTAAACCCCAAGCAAATATAATCTATACAAATAAATAAAATTGAAGTGTCTGTTTGTAATGTCAAAATAACAGCTTTATACTAAATGCATATGAAAGTATATACGGTACTATTAACAAAAATACAATTTTCAAGTATTTGTCTGTCTGTCCGTCTGTCTGTCTGTTTGTTCCGTCTAATTTCCGAAACGGCTGAACCGATTTTGACAGGATTTTCACTGGCAGATAGCTGATGTCACAAAAAGTAACTTAGGCTACTTTTATTTTAGAAAAAGAATTAGGGTCCCGCGCAAAAAAATTAAAACCCCAAATAACACGCGGGCGTAGTCGCTGGGAACAGCTAGTATAAACTATTTCAGATACGCTGTCTTTTTGTGAATGGACAGACATATGAGATGATATGCATAAAATAATCTTTCCACTGGTTTTTCTTATATTTTTTTTTTGTAAATAGGAGTATGATTGTCTCTATTATTTAGCAATTTTACTAAATTACTATCTAGCTATTAATAATCTTGAATCACTTTAATTTCTCACCCATTATTAATTGCAGCTGTGATTTCCTTCTCCCTTCTAATTAAATCTTCTCTTACAGTATCACATTCTAGAACACTCTGCAAAGCCAAAGTTTCATCTCCTACCACCTCTTGTTCTACATGCAATATTGATATATGTGATGGTATTTTGAGTTGCTTTGCAGCAATCATCCTTAGCAATGTTGTTTTTCCCAGACCGTTTCGCCCTACAAGGCCATAACGACGACCAAACGCGAGAACAAGATCTGCTCCTTGTAATAATACCCTGAAAAATATTGTACAAAAATAATCCAAATATATTTTATTTTTATTTCTTGTCATTGTTTTGTAGCGATATAACATTATACAAACTGTTGTAACATTAATATTTTTTTAAATCATTAATTTAAAGTTTGTAAATCATTAATTTTAAATGGATTTTTTGAAGGAAATTTACAAATCTTGTGTTATTTTATGCTCAATTTTAAGAAAATATGTAAAATTAAAAAAAAAAACATTTAAAATTTTAGATGAAATTTTATTGAAAACAATAAACTGAATTATAAACAAAATTGTATAACTTGCATTTGGTTGTTGTGTTTGACTGTGATTCAACCTCAGGGTCTCTGTAATTGATATATTACACTATGTAGACAAGCATGCCGAATATAATCTAAATCTACATAAAATGGCTCAGCAGTGGATTTGTGATAGGCTGTAATGATGATGATGATTAATTAAATATAATAAGAATTCATAATGCAACATACCGATCACCATATGCAATGTCAAAGTTTTCTATTCTTATATCTTGAGTTCTATTTGTCCCTTTTGCTTCAAGCTTGCTATCTTTCTTAGATGTGACCTGTGAAGCCGTAGCAGTTTGTAATACAGGAGCAGCAGCAGGAACTTTGGCATCTTTTTGCTTTTGTTGTTTCTGTTGTAGCTTTGCTTCTGCTTTTTCTAGTTTTTTAGCATCTACTTTCTACAAAAAAATTGATTGAAATCACAATCAATAAAATTACTGTGTAGGTGTTTTATGTTATAGATTGATAATTATAGTCATTCATTCATTAACTCTGTAAATACTAGGAACAGACACAAGCTAGTAGTACCAGTTACTCTACTCCATCGAGTCAGTAATTCATTCTTGGGGCGATGTATACTCTTTTACAACAAAATTCCAGGAAAATATACAAAATTTCATCTACTCAAAGTTCAAAACCTTTATTAAACTAAGTTTGTATAAAAAGTGTTTTTATAATATTAAAGAATTTTGGATGATAATAACCCCTGGAAATGAGGTGATTGCTACAAAGCTATTTCTAATTTGTTGTGTTGTTAATTTGTGTAACATACATGATTGTAAGCTGTTATTTAAAAAAAAAGTCCCGTTGGGTTTCTTGCTGGTTCTTCCCAGGACAGAGGTTTTTTTTTTTTCGAACCAGTAGTAATTAAACAAAAGAGTGACTTTCAATAAGTATTATTTGTAATCTATATTGAATAAAAAAGAGTCTGTTTCTGTTATAATAATCGAAATATAACATAAAAATCCTGAAGACAGGCAAATGGTCTGAGAACAAAGAAATTAGTTAGATTTTATAAAAAAAAGTTACTCTTAGATTTTATAAAAAAGTTGCTCATGTTCTTACCCTTTTGTCTACTGACTTCAAAAAGGAGATGGTACTCAATTCAAATGTTTTTTTTTTTTGTTAACTCATAACTTTTTACTGGGGGGACCGACTTCGATTATTCTTTTTGTTTTTTTGAAAGCTGGTGCTTCTCATGTAATACGATACAAATTTGATCGAGGTCTGACCAATAGTTTTTGAATTATCTTATACTAAATTCTACACTATAATATTTTGAAAATTTGTATTACATAAACAACATTAACAAGTAGCAATTTAGAAGTCTATTGTCCATGTCACACATAAACTAGTAGTTGTTGGGAGCACAGCACTGGATGCTGTTGAAGAATAATTGGGCAATTTGTGTTCAACTGGTAAATCCAATGTCAACAGAGAGGTCAATCATTGGATCCAACTAGGCTGAGCAGCAGCATCCGGTAGATCACAACACATCTTCTCATCACATATACCTCAACCTGAAAATGACAGTGTACAACCAGTGCATGTTGCCAGTAATGATATAATGGACCTAAGACCACATGGTGCTTCACTACTGGTTGTATGAGGAGGCTAAAAGATGCTCAGAAAGCAATGGAGAGAGTTATGCTCAAAGTTTCTCTGCATGACAAACTTCATAATGGTATCCACAGGAGAATGAAAGTAACTGATATAGCCCACAGGATTAGTAAGATAAAGTACCAATGGGCTGGCCACTAAGCTTGAACAATTGACAACCAATATGGCAGAAAGATTCTCAAGTGGCAGCCTCGTAAACCGTAAGTGAAGTTCAATGAAGAATATAAGGATAATAAAGAATATAATCTAGAATATAAGGGTTAATATAATCTAGAATATTAGGGAGTGACGAGTGACAACCACATAAGACATGCAGGAAGTTGACGGATCAAGATGGCTCAGGACTCTGCCATATGGCAATCCTTGAGAGGCCTATGTACAGCAGTGGACTTGCGTTGATAATTCTAAGTGTACGGTGAAAGGGACGAGTGCACAAGCATTATGTGTATTCTTAATAAGTTTGGTATTAAGCATTTTCTTAACTAAAGGATAAGTTTTACTTACAAAATTGTCATCTCTAGTCTGCAACCATATACTCTTAAGATCATCTGTTTCATTATTGGTTGTTGTCATTGAAGCAAGGTGTATAGGCGCATCTAAAACTTTTCTTGGTCCATTACTGCTACCCGTGTTATTAGGTTGAAGCATATGTAATAATTGCTCACATATATCTCTAAAAAATAATAGAATTATATAATAAATATAATAATCAATTTTCATAGTTAAACTTTAAAAATTAAATAAGTTGCCTTGATAAAGAGAGAATATTTGGATAGCCTTTATATATAATTGATATTAACACTTGTTGCATGGATCAGACAAAATGCAGTTTCATAATTTTTGTGTTTGGTTTCATTGATACATTTGTTAAAAGAAAAAAATATTACACATTTTTTTCTTTTAACAAACACAAACAAAAAGGTTCACATATTATAACACAATAACAAAAAAATTGATTGTTTGTAAATAATTAAATTTCATATATTAAAACCACAAGTGTGTTTTAAACTTAAAAATCTTACATTTCACATAAGCAAAAAATAATATCAAAATTTAATATCTCCTAAACTACACATTTCTGCAAAATAATATTTTAAGACTAAACCAACAAAAACAAGATCTGTTCCAAATAAGAAGCTTATAAATCAATTATAGCTTTTGTACAGTTGAGCCATAATTGCATTTAATAGAGTTAAATGTTAAAATCACATATGCAATAAAAACCCATTAGAGAAATGAATTAAAAACCTGATATCATCTTCCGATTTTTCTGATATTCCCTGTAACACTTCACCGACCGCTTCAAACACTTCTTCGGTATCCTCAAACTCTCCAGCGCTATTACCTAAAATATCTAAGAAAGAATAGTCAATCAATATAAATTATAAATATTCAAGCCGCACATACAATACATAATACTTAACTAGTTTAACAATAACTCCTAAATTTACAGAACCGACAAAATTTTAAATAAATATCAAATAACATAATGTACTTTACAAAAGAAAAATTTACATCGCTTTATAACCTAGAGAATACATACCTTCTACATATTTTTTAAGGTCGTCGTCTATTAAGGGAAATTGACTTTTAATAAAATCACCACAGTGAGCCATCGTAGATTTGAAACTGTGTGTAAATAGACTTGGTTTTAACCAAGGGGAATAAATTATATTAACATTTACAATTACAACAGTATCAAAACCGATGTCACGTCAACGTTGAAACCGAAACTGTCAAGTTTTTTTTTTGGAGTTTGTGGCCTGGTATCTAGACCTTTAGGCCAAATCTTGAGTATTTTTATTCGGTTTATTATAATTTCCCAAATGTATAATTATCTTTCATAGTTCACTGCTTCACAATATGTTGATGCGTCACATTGTGCAGCCCTTGGGAGATTTTGACGGCAACTTGAGCCAGCAGACAGCTGACAGTTGGCGATGGTATCTAAAGGCGCCTATGCAGACAAACAGCTTATCTTGAGAATCCATCACCATCAGAGCACTTGTTTCACCGTTTCCACTAATAGTTCACATGCGTAGACAATTAATACATAAAATCGCACCACTTTTACATATCAAAATCCACTTCAAACTATTATTTAAACTATAATACAGGAGCAGCAAACCGCCGCCGGTCAATTTTCCGCCAAAACCAAACTCTCAAGTTGAAGGTGAGCCAGAGCTGCCAGATCAAAAAACTCATTCAGCGCTAGGACAACACGAAAAGCGCTAGATTTCATAAAAACAGCGCTTTAAAAAAGCCCTAGATTCCGCGCTAAACACATAACACAAATAAAAAACACAAACAAAGTTTGTGTTTTTTATTATAATTTGTAATTCAAGAAAATATGACCATAATAAAGAAAACAACATTAAGTTTTTTTCTGGCAATATTTTTTTGATGTATCAATACTTCGCAAGTCATCGACTTATAATTATGGCAAATGCTGTCAACAGTAGTTAGTACTGTACGAACAATTAAAATGTCATCAATTGTTTTAAAGTGCAATGTATTTTGCAACTTAGTTTCAGATGTCAGCATCTGATTGCGGTTGCTACACAGTTTCTTTGTGTTGTAACTTCTAAGTAACTTATAACTTAGCTGTAGGGATGTGAAAAAATAATCGATTTTCATATTAATCGATTATTTTTTTCTTATAATCGATTTTTCAAAGTCGATTTTTTTTATAATAAAAATCGATTTTTAATAAATCGATTTTTATGTAAATTACGCTTTTCAATCGATTTTTGTAATCAGAGTAATCTGTGCGATGGATATAAAAACGTGAAGTAAGTTCAATAACATGAATAAGTCAATCAAAAAGAAAGAAAGTATGTAAAACAGTTTCGCTTTTCATGTTTTCAACAGGTTTCTTCCTCAGCTAGGAGTAAAAGTATTCTGTGGTTTTCTTTCTTTCTTTGGTTAGTGTAAACAATTATATATAAACAATAAAAATGTCTTGTGAAACGCGGTGACTGACAGAAGTATTTTATAATGAAAAAATGATAGCGGCCAACACGTCAATAGGCAAAAATACTGAATTGGATATATATATTGCGGCACCACTATCAAATCTCAAGGCAGATGCCCTCAATATATGGAGAAGCTCTGAAGGAACTTTCCCTAAACTAACCGAATCGGCTTTTAAACACCTCTCAGTGATGGCCAGTTCCGCGCCAGCCGAAAGATTATTTTTGAAAGCGGGAAATATTGTCAGGAAAAAACGAAACCGTAGTTTGGGAAAGAGACGAAGATGAATTTTGGTGAAATGATTGTTTTTAAAGTCTTTAACTGAAAACTCATGGCAATATTTTTTTTACACAAGTTTAAAAAAGATTTGTCTTGTATTTTAGTTTTGAGATCAAGAGGTTGTCGTCGGATTATTTATAATTATAATTTTACTTTAATTTTCAGTCTAATCCAATGTAAATGATACTGAACATTAGTGGCATAATGATATTTAGACTTTTTGTTTGTTGAAACTTAATTTAAAAAAAAAAACTATCGTTTACTAAAATTATGGTTTCTTAATGATTTCTTGTATTTACGCGAAGACTACACATTAAATGAAATAAATTTTTACGGATTTGATCACGCTTAATTTAACTTTTTAATTCCTGACCTTTCGGGTGCTTCACAGCACCCATGGTCACGGGGGGAACTGAGGTCTTTGACGTCCAGATGTCATAGTTAGCCTGGCTAAATTCAGTTTTTGAATATTAATTTTTGGTCCGATCTACGCTGAATGAGCTTACAGTATCTTGAAGTCTTACAGTGGTATGCTTGGGTTTGGATTTAATTTTATTAATTATAGGATGCCAAGCAGATGGCAGCACCCATCCATCTTCTCGATTGAAATTAGGATGTTTTTTAATTTCGATAGCCTCGCGAATCATCCTTGGTAGGAATCGGTGTTCTTTTGCGAGGATTTGTGGTTCAACTATGACATAGGGACGTCAAACACCTCAGTCCCCTCTGTGACCATGCGTGCTGTAAAGCACCTGAAATGTCGGGAATTAAAAAGTTAAATTAATTGCGATAAAATCCGTAAAACTTAGTTTAATTTATCGTTTCTGTTTATTTTGGTTGTAATAAATTGTTAAATGGCGCTGAACATTAGTGACAGTAATTATTTTTAGTTTTTTATTCTTCAAAGTTATAATATGTTAAAAAAATTGTTCTGTAATTTATTTCTAAAACCAGAAGATTATTTTTCGAATAAAATATTTCTCTTTTCGCAAAAATCGATTATTTTTTTATAATAAAATCGATTTTTCTTAAATCGATTATTACACAAAGCAAAAAAATCGATTTTTTATTAATCGATTTTTTTCACTCAATGTCACATCCGTACTTAGCTGTGCTCTAAACAACTGACTGAAACTGAATAAAGCAAAATAAATGCGTTGCCAAAACCATGAACAAAAACTTTAATAAAGGGGATTTCCCCGTTTATAGTCGTCAGTAAAAAAATCAAGTTGATCATCCTAAAGGGGGAGCCGGGAGAGCCATAGCACAGGGTATCCTAGTTTGGATTCGTCTCCCATGCTGTTTGTTTTGTGGAAAAAATATGATTGAAAAAGATAAACTGCTATGTAGGTACTGTTTGTGGGAAATAATAATAAAGGTTATTATTATTATTATCGGTAATGTGGACTAATAGTGCTGCTATAAAAGATTTAGATAACCTGCTAGACGCTACAATTTTGAAATGTGTGCTAATTACACCAAAAAGCGCTGGATTAAGCGCTAGGTGCTAAAATTTCGAAATGCGCGCTATACATTCAAGCGCTAGATCTAGTTCCCAAAGCGCTAAAATGGCAGCACTGAGGTGAGCATTTTTATTGGTCATGGACTCGTACTTTTTTGCCAGATTTATATAACCACTTCTTAACAATAATATTCTGATGATAGCCAACAGACAGTCAACGCTGATGTTCTCAAGGCACCTAATAGACAAACTAGCTTGAGGTTTAAGTCAAAATTGGAGCAGTTCTTTCATTATTTCCACTAATAGTTTTCATGCGCAGTCGTGCCCCTGGACGGCCTCTCGCCTCTCACGCCAACCTCGTCATACACCTCCATACCCACGCTCACCGCAGCCTCCCTACCTTCACCCGCGCACTCCACGCACCCAATCACTGCGAAAAGCAACTTCACCGAACGTGAGGATAATGCCGGCCCCGTGGCGCAGCGGCTTACCAATGATTTACAGCGCTATGAGCCGCGGGTTCGAATCCCGCACGGAACAAGTCTTTGTATTGCCTACAAATAATTGTTCTGGATCTGGATGTTTGTCTTTCTGAAATTTATGTATGTAAACTATTCGCGATACAAGAGAAAATCCTAGTGTGGATGTAACGTTTTGATGTTTAACGTTTGATGAATCTTCGCCTTCACACTGGGTGCTGATGCCGACCGGTAAAATCACGACTCTGATCGAAGGTACTTACTGATCGAAAAGAATGATCATCGACCATTCTTCATGAGATGAACGGGAGTCTGCTTACTCTGAAGTACCTTGAAAGCAGTTAGGACACAATTCAACGTCCAAAGATCTTGATTGAAATGACTATAGAGCTACATAAACATTAGCTAGACAATTATTGTTGATAATCTATGGCCATATTGTTGCTAAGTGGTCATATTGTTGCGAAGTGTACCAATTAAATTTAGATACAAATTGTTTAAAAATCAATATTCAACCACTGTAGAAAATAAATTTAGGCAACGTATCTATTTCAAAACAAAAAGTACTCCGTACTCACAGTAACTGCAATTTTAATGTTATTAATAACATAGGATAGCACATTGTAAATAAAAATATTATTTTTCTGTATGCTCAATTATGAGAAATACCTAAAGAAAGAATATTATTTCCTTAATTTTAAAATCAGCCAATCAATGTATGCAATATTTACACCTTGTAAAGACATATTAATGATAATATAAAAATTTTTATAATACCAACAATGGCATGTAGGGGGGGTCCACTACCCCCTAACTCTATATCTTCCCGTGGGTGTGGTGGTGGGACTACTTCGGAGGCGTGGACCAGAAGTGCGGTGGTCTTGTTCTCCAAAAAAGAACACAACGCTCTCTTGAACCGATTTCCCTTGTGCCACGTCTACGTGCTATTTTCGAGAGGTATTACGAATCGTCTCGCACGCAGACTCGACTACTTCCAATATCCTAAACAATCCAGATTCCGAATAGACTTTAGCACCACATACATACCCTTCGGCAAATGAAGCCCTGTACTTCTGTACAGGCTGAAGAGTACAATCTGCAACTTTATCTGCATATGTGGACCATGAGAAAGCCTTTGACGCTACAGTCTCTTCAGCGGTGCCAAGTTGTCTGTAGAAGTGCTAACCTAACGATACTGTTGTAATTATCTATGTATGTGTGAAATTATTACTTTATAATTTAATTTGTTATGTGTGAGTTTCGTAGTGACTAACGATTGTTATTGTGTGCACAGATTTCCGACAGACTTGACAGACAGTTCTGTATAGAAAAGACGCTATGGCTACTCCTATTCGTTTTGCCGGTGGCCCTTGTTGCTCTATGATTTTAGCGTTTAATGTTGTATTCTTTTTGGCTGATTGCTAAAATAGCCATTGTCACAATCTTAGAGGAATTACATACAGCCACAATCGTTATATATAAAAATTACGTGTCGCGTTGTTTGTCCGCGATGAACTCCGAAACTACAGAACTGATTTCAATGAAATTTCGTACACTGTTGCAGTTTGGTCCAACTTGAGAGATAGGATACTTTTATCCCGATAAGTGACCTTCAATATTTTTTATTGCGAATTTAAGGATTTTTTATAGGAAGGGTCGTCGAAAGGGGCAGAACAACATCTGCCTGGCCAGCTAGTAAACGATAAAAACAAAATCTTTGATGCAGGAAGTGCCAAATAGTATCGATATTTTCAGACGATATTGATATCTATTTCGATATATCGAAATAAAAATATTGATATATTGGTGAAATTTTCTTTATGAATTTCTATTGTGTTTGTTTTTACTGGTTTACTTGAATAAATCTATCAGTATTACTACTCATATAAATACCAAACTAGAAACATCGTTTCTGATAATCACGTGACGGTAACAATCACATATCATAAAACATTGACAAAAATATAATGCTTAAAGCGAACGAAATAAAATAATATCATATATAATAATATCAATAGTATCACTTAAATACATTTGCAAACGAATACTTATCCAATAGACACAAACGAAAAACTTTATATTAAATGTGCTCTGCTGAAAGTCGTCTTCTGCTATGGGGTAAAATCAACAACTGATCCACTCTCTCGTATGAAACTGAGGATTCTTGTGACAGCGCGGCTGACAGTTCAAAATTATAATGGATTGTCTGAGTTTTTATTTAGTCGGTGGTGACAAAGGTAATATTGGAAATATATTGTTTTTGATACATTTTCCATACTTGATACTATCGATGTATCAATGTAACGAAGGAAACGATATCGCCCAAAAATATCATTATATTGATATTTTTTATACAAGCCTACTTTGCCCTATGGACCAACAATATTACCAACCAAAGAATTTTTATAATCAAGTTGCCAACCTTAAATCCCGTCCCGCCGCAACGCAAAATTTTAGCAAAAAGTATACATTTATTAATTTTCCTAGTTTAAATTATATATAATGACCGATTTAATATATAAAAGAAATGAAAAGTCACTAGGTTTGCTAACCACGAGGTTTGTTTCATTGTTGCAAAAAGCTAAGGATGGCGTTTTAGATTTGAAAATAGTGAGTATACATATGTATCTTGTCACTTCGCACGAAAAATAGTCATTTTAAATGACAAAGTGAGCACATAAGTTATTGCATTTTCAGGCGACTGAATTGCTGGCTGTGCGGCAAAAGAGAAGAATATATGATATTACTAACGTATTGGAAGGTATTGGGTTAATAGAAAAACGCAGTAAGAATAGTATACAATGGAAGTAAGTGTATGGTACAAAAATTCAATGCAATAATAAAATTGTAAGCCTTGCGTGAAAGATACGTTGGGTACAACTTGGAGTAACATTAGCTTTTATTTCAATACCCAAAAGGAAGATATGCAAATTTAAAGTATTGTAAAATGTATTTTCATACATTTTATTTACTTATTATAAGCCAGTGCTTGACCACAACCCACCTGGTGGTAAGTGGCGATGCAGCCTTAGATGGTAAATCGCATTGTCTTATCGTAACAAAAGCCTGTTCACTCTTGCCTTGAAAACGCCCAGATTGTAATCAGACGGAACAATAGACGCCGGCAAATTATTCCACTCCTTTGCTGTACGCATTACAAAAGACTAAGCAAAGCGTTTGGTTCTAATATGTGGAATATCTGGCTGTTCAGTTTTAAAAAAATTACTTAAAAATTATAGTAGTTCATTATCACTAGGATATAAACAAATTTTAAAAATAGGTATAATACCCTATTAAATGTCAACAAAGTTATTGGTTTTGTGAGGCCTGTCGACCTGAGCTCTGAATATTGATACATAATGTAGTTTTTAGATTTTTTTCTTTGAAAATGGCTAATGTTGTACCTTGATGCTAAATTTCAAGTTTCTAAGTTACCTAAAAGTGCCCTAGGTTTTTCATGACTACTGCCAAGTCAAAACAGCAACAACTTTCCAGTTTTCATTTCATTAGCAACACGGACAAAGCATGATCTTTAAGATCCTTCTAAATCCTCTGCTAGATATAGGCCTTTCCTTAGAAAGCGTCAAATGATGCATTTTTTAAATGATACACAATGGTTTACCATAAAGAATTAGATATGGTAGATAGTAACTTACAGTACATTACAACAAATTACAGGCTTATGTGTTCAATTACCTTCATTGATTTATGTAGAGAATTTTAACCATACATAGCTAACATTCCTGAACTAATATGATAAACTTTCCATTTGACTTTTTGACAATAATTTTTTAAATGTGTTTTTATTACAATTTTATCTTATTTTTATCACATTTATTGCATTTATAAGTAAATTGGGTACCAATGTTTAGAAATTGCTTTTTTATTTCTGGTGTTATAAAGAAAACCCCCTTAAAATCAATGGTAAATACCAAATGGCGAAGAATTTTTTGGTGCAAGTTGGACAAAAGTCGTTTGTTGTATGTTTACCACAAATGGGAACTCTGCAGCTATTACAGTAATTCTATGTCATGTGCCTTTTCTTATGGGAACACATACTGCAGCCCTTTTTGCCTTGTTAAGGTATTTTCATCAGAGGACTTCCAGAGGGCTCGGAATTTCTCTGCCTGATAAACTTAGAAATGAGGATATCCACAGTAGAACCAGAGTTTACCGTCATAGCCCAATGGATTAGTAAGCTGAAGTGGCAATGGGCCGGCCATATAACTCGAAGAAACGACAACCGATTGGGAAGAAAAGTTCTTGAGTGGCAGCCTCGTATCAGTAGCAGAAGTGCAGGGCCGCGCCCCCCAAGATGGAGTGACGACCTGATACGGCATGCAGGAAGTCGATGGATGCAAGTGACTCAGGACCGTGATTTGTGGCATTCCTTGGGGTAGGCCTATGTTTAGCAGTGGACTTGTGAATGGCTGTAATGATGATGATGATGATGATGACTTCCAGAATGTCACTTTCCACATCATTTACCAACAAACCATTTTCATTCTCACTATCAGAAAAACATCCATGTTGATATAATTTCCATCATCTTACAACGCACAATAGTTCGACATAGTCGTTATCTGTGATCGACCTCGCAGCCATTTTTCACAAACAATGTTATAACAAAAAAAAAACAAAGCAAAAATCAACACTAAGTACAGGTGTAAAAGTTACACATAAGCTAACCATTTGTCAAAATGATGAGTATTCGGCAGGTATCTCAAAAACAAAATTACTTACTGTTGTCATTAAGTTGGCACGAAACTACGAGTGTGTAGGTAAAACCATTAGAAAGGGAGAGAGAGATATTTATTAGATGCTCGTCATTTTGATGAACGTTAGCTATCTAGGGTTAAAAAGACTGTCAGTTTATTAGCTGGTAGAGCTATGCTGCAGGTATTTTATGTACATGTAAATTTCTTTCACAGAATACGAGTAGACAAGTGTAGAGACCTCCCCATCTCCGATCTTTGTCCTCAGGGGTGACAGTGCATGACAATCAATAGATTGACGATCGATGTAGGTGTTTATATATACCACACATATTATGTACAACATTAAGTCTTATGTATATGTATGTAAGCATGTAAGTGTATGTAAAGAGCTAAAGTATGTAGTGCAACATTATATTTGTTCAAAATGTAACACTAAAAAGCAAAACATACTAGTTCCAAATTTTTCATTTTTAGTTATAATTGTTTACAGAGGTGTCGGTCCAGATTGCAATACAACAGACATAGGAGAAAGAGTCACTTTATTGAGAAGACAGATTGGACGCCTTGAAGAACATGAAATATTGTTGGATAAGTATGTGGGCCTCTAATTAAAATTTCATAATTTATGTGTTCTAATTATAATGTAACTAGCTTTGTGTCCTAACACTATACTGTGTATATATATAATAAGGCCTAGCTACTGAATATGTAGTATAAAACACAAGTTACTTAATCAGTGTCTGTCTGTATTACTAAAGGCTTAACCTATTTTATGGACTTTATCTGGTTTTTTCTTTTTCATAAAGAGTTTTTTGGATGGATTTTGCTTTTAGTGCACAAGGAATACATTTTTATCTAAGTATAGTAGCGCCATGTTGTTTTTTTTATATCAAGACACTCCTTAGTTTAGTTTAGTTTACGACAGGCTGTTTTCCGCAACTCGACGTCTATGCGCGTATTTTGCGTATGGGCAGGAATAACGTGATTATTCGAGCCATGAGATCTCCCCGAAGAAGCTCAACAGTCCCTTGATGTTGCATGCAACTTCGGGGAGTGATCCCGGCGTGCCGAGATGTTTAGCCCTGTACGTAGCGACCTCCGGACATTTCAGTAGCACGTGGACCGCCGTTTCTTCCTCCCCCATACATGCCCTGCACAGGGGACTATCTGTAACACCTATAGTAAATAAATGTTTCTTAAAGGTGCCGTGTCCTGTGATAGCACTTGTTACTATCCTGATCTGCGGCTTGTTCAGTCTCATTAAAACTTTGGTTAAGCAACTGTTTATTTCAGGCAGGGCCTCCCTAGCTTGTCTACAGTCTACTAGATTTTTCCAAAGCTGAGCATGTTGATTAGTGAAGTGTCTACGTACCAGTGAATGAACGTTACCAAAGGGGATTGGTATGATTGGTTCAGCCAGTTCGTCTGCTGCATCGTTGCCTTTGGATCCAATGTGTCCCTTTATCCATTGCAGAGTCACATTGTTGTGTTTACATACCTCATTTAATCGTTGATGGCATTCATATATTAGTCCCGAGTTCACCACATTGCAACTCAGAGCTTGTAGAGCTGGTATGGCCGCTTGAATGATACCCATACATTCCGCCTGAAAGACTGTTGTAGGTACCCAGCGGTGTGCATATGTGAATATTGAGGTCTTCAGAGAAAGCTCCAGAACCTACACCTTCATTTAATTTAGAACCATCGGTGAAAATTCTAAGCTCTTTTGGGCTTAATCCTTCCGGCTGGCCGTTTTCATTTAATTGTATCTTGTACTTCTTATCGTAAACAAATTGTTTAGGAATCTTATCGTATTTGGCTTGTAGGATAGGAATTTTTGAGTGAATTCTATCAATTATGCCTGTATGAGGGACACTATTCTTACTAAAAAGATTTAGGGTCTTGAGTCTGATGGCACCTAAAGTCGCTTCTTGTTGTATATGTAGATGAAGCAGAGTTAGCTCCAGCATCGCTTCTAAGGCTGCTGTTGGCGTAGTTCTCATGCAGCCTGTGGCAGCCATACATGCCAGTCTCTGGTAGCGCTGAAGCTTCTTAATTGTGGTGGCTTCATTTGTCTTGGTCCACCATACCAGAGCGCCGTATGTGATCATGGGCCGAATTACAGTTTTGTAAAGCCATAGTATGATTTTTGGCGTCAGTCCCCATCTTTTGCCAATCATGTTTCTGCATTGCCAGAAAGTTATACTAGCTTTGTTGATTTTGTTTTCCGTGTTTATTCCAGTTAAGTTTGCTGTCCAAGATAAGACCTAAATATTTTACCTCAGAGGATAGCTGGAGTTGTGTGCTGAAAAGACTTGGAAGATGATAGTTATTCAGCATTCGTTTTTGTGTGAACATTACTAAAACCGTTTTATTTGGATTTGGAGACCGTTAAGTCGTATTCCCTGCACCATCTCTCCACTATATGGAGAGCCGCTTGGGTCAGGTCGCAAGCATAGTGCTTGCTGTCTTTCCAGAGACCAGTATTGCCAGGTCATCAGCATAACCTACTGTGTAGAAGTGATTGGCATTTAATTTGCTGATGAGTTCATTAATGACCATATTCCAATTCTTAATTTGGATTGGTTGAGATTCACCAGCAATCTTTATTATTCTTGTACTGAGCATGTATACTATCAAGTCGATCAGTGCCGGTTCAACTTTATGTCTACTGAGTGCACCTTTTATGCTGCAGAAGTGCGTTCTGTCAAAAGCACCTTCTATATCTATGAAGGAACCAGACTAGAATATTTCTTTGTTTTGGATGGCCTCTTCAATCTTGGTAATTACAAAACCTGGTGAAATGCCGATTCTGTTGATTTGCCTAGACTGTAGGCGTGTTGCTTGTCGTGTAGTGGTAAGTTCATTAGCGCCGACCCCCTTAATTCCCTTTCACACATCCTCTCCATAGTCTTTAGGAGAAAGGATGTGAGGCTAATGGGCCTGTAGGATTTAGGGTCAGTGTAGTCGCTCTTACCTGGTTTGGGTATGTATGTGACTTTCACTTCCCTCCATCCCCTAGGAACATATTTAAGAGCCAGACAGGCTCTCATTATGGCAACAAGTCTGACTATTAGGGCTTTACCTCCCCACTGTAGGAGTGCCGGGAATATGCTGTCAGGTCCTGCCTTAGAGGGGAGGAAACTGAATGGCCCAATGGATTTTGTCCATCGTTACCACTCTCTGTGCTAAATTCCAGTCTTCTGCTGTTGGTGTCAGTATGTCGTCATGCCGGTTTGCCTCCTGAGTTACGCAGCAACCTGGAAAGTGCGTTTCAATTAGGATGCGTTGGGCTTCATCCGGCGATGTTGAGTAGCCACCGTCGGGTTTTTTTAGAGACATGGATCCCGACGTGTTCTGTTTAGCTAGAATATTCCTTATCCTATTTGCTTGTTCGCAGGTTTCGATGTTGCCACAGAATTTACGCCACCCAGTCGAGCGTCGATACCTGATACATTTTTTGTATTCAGACTTAGCTTTCTTATATAGTGGCCAGTCTTCATTCATTGAGGTATTCATGGCCCTATTTAGGGTTTTTCTTACCTTCTTACGTTTCCTATAGAGTTCTTTACCCCACTACGGTTGCTTTACCTCAGCATGCCCTGGTGGAGTGATCTCTGGACATGATTCATGGTAGCTATCTATCATGGCCTTAGTAACAGCTGCTACCTGTTCTTCTAGAAGCGACTGATCTGCTATAGTATTTATTCCCTCAAAACCCGCGAGCGAAGACGTCAGCCTATTTAGGTATTTTGTTTTATCCATCTTGCGGGGATTTCTCCATGGTGGTGTAGAGGGGATATCGACCTGTAGTGCGAAGCAGATCCATCTATGATCTGAGCATGAGGCCTCTTTCGACACATGCCATCCCGTAATTAGTTTAGCTGCTCCTTCTGTTACAAGTGTGAGGTCGATTATAGTGCGACAGCGTTTGTTTATGAAAGTTGGTTCAGAACCTATGTTTAAAATGGTTAGGTTAGTGCTAAATAAATATTCAACTAAAACCTTACCTCATTCATTTGGTCTTTCCATTCCCCAGAGGGGATGATGTGCGTTGGAGTCCGTCCCGATCACAACCTCTAGTCCGGTCCTCTCGCAGAAGTTCACCAGCCTGCCGAGGTCATGAGAGGGAGGAGTGTCTTCCTCCGGCATGTAGACCGAGGCGACGACTAATCTTCTCTCCTGTGTGTATTGTATTGCCACGGCATACATGTCTCTAGAACAGAAATCTGTTAATGGTTGTGCACAAATATCTTTAGTAATGTATATACACGCTCTAGGCTTGTCGTCGTGTTCAGAGCTGTAGAATAGCTTACCTTTTAGGTTGTTTAGGCCTTTAATTTTACCAGCCCCAACCCACGGCTCCTGGATTAAGGCTATGGCAGTCCTTTGAACCTCCAACCACTTGCGTAATTGAGCCGACGCAGTTTCGCTGTGGTGGAGGTTGGCCTGCACTAGGCTAGTTTTGGACGAAGGGCACGCCATCATTGATCGCGTCCTCCCCGTCCCCGCCCAAAAATAGGCCTGCCAGCAGATCTCGGGTTTCATCGTCAGCCACCGAGTCGGAAGTGGTCGGCAAAATGCCTCTTCGTCACTCAGTGAGCTACCGCTGAGCCCGATCTCTACTGGGGGCTTCGGCTCAATTGTGCAGGCCGTTTTTTCACTGGACTTGGCCTCCAGTGATTCCGCTGTACCGGTAACCATGGCTCCGGTATCCATAACTTCCGGGTTATTTTCTGCCTCTTTGCTCGGTGGAGTGTCAAAGAATTTACCTCCACGACCCTGGAATTTTACGTATACCGCCCCGCATACACATGCGAGACGGCGTCCGGCCTTCATCAGGGTCGGGATATGATTCTCCGGCACCGAAACAACGAGGAACCACCCGTCCGTCTGTTTATCAGCCTTGAGTAACAGCCAGTCCCTGATGTTAACCCAGTAGTTCTGGTACGCCAGCACGTGACCAATGTCGCGTGCGTCTTTACAGGCTCCTTGGGCATCAGGGATGAGGATACCACATTTGACTCTGTGGTATCTCTGTTTTTTTATGGTCAGCAAGGTGTTGGATTTAAGGTCAAGGGTAGCAATATTCCCCTTCAACCAATCCAGAGCCTTCTGATCGTCGCACCACAGTTTCAGGACACCCTCCGTGTAAACGGGTTTGCCCCTAAAAACTGGGCCCGACGCATCAGGGTCCTGGCTACTCCAGGCCTCGCTGATCATCTTCCTCTGTATTGCCACGAGGATGTCGTGTGCTACTTCCTTCGTAATGTGACCTGAACGCGCACACGTTAAGGCCACACCAAAACCTGCTTTAGCAGCGGAAGCGTAGCTCGTTCTTGCATCCTTTGGTTGCTGTTCGAGTCGCACTTTTTTGTGTTCCCCTCTAGGCGAGGTGGACTCTTCCAGCATCCTTTTGGCTGCTCTTTCCTTCTTCCCAGGACGCTTGGCCGCTCGCTGCTTCCTGGCGGATATCCTAGAGCTGGTTACCGCGGCCGCGACTTCCACTTGGGCTGGATTTATTATCCTTCCCAGCTTCAGCGCGGCTACTGGTTCCAGTGCCAAGCACCCCAGTCGCAGTAGTTTACCCAGCCTCCTTGGGTTTAGTTTCAGAAGCAGCTAATGCGGCTCGTTCTCTTCTGCCTTTTTCCCGCTGCTTCTTGTTCTTCTTTTTGGCCTTTCCACTACTGCCTGCAAGGATAGACCCTCCTGATGGTCCATCAGGTCGGCAAGTCACCTGTCTGGGTGCCTTGCCTTTCCCCCTTATGACTCACCACTTGCCAGGCAGCAGAGAAAAGGTCTTCAGTTCTTTGTGGCTCCGCAGTTTTGTTACTCGCGGGCTCTTGTTCTTTTTTCTCGTCCAGCTCCTCAGGTTTGGAACTGGTTTTGGAAACGTTCAGCGAGGTAGTTGTCCCCTTGGTGGGGCCACCTACGCTGGACGGTACTGTCCGTGGAACCGTCGGTTTAGTGACGGTTCCCCCTTGTTCTTTGGTGTCTCTGGTAAGCACCTCTGACGCCTCTCCCTCTTTCTTATTGGGCCTTAAATTGTCCATAACTTTTGTTTTTTAAAATTCGTCCCCCCGGCTTCCCACCCTCCATGGAGCCCGCACCTTTGGTAACGCCCTACTTTAAAAAAGAATTTCAGGCGTTAGGATTACCTGAAGAATATAGGGACGCGAAGTTGACTCACAGCGCGACATCGGGAGGTCGATCCAGCTGGTAGATGGGGCTGACAAGGCCCATTCCCACCACCCGAATAAACTGTCACTTGCTCCGTCAGCATGGCCTTTACCACTACCCAGCCCCCTTTTCAGGAAAACTAGGCAGCCCCCACATCCCTCGCCTGCGACCCTCTGACGGGACTCTTGGCCATTTCCCTATCTGTGGCTAGCTGATATGGCCACCGTTTAGCTTGAAATCCGGACCAAAGAGGGCGTGTTGCCTCTCGCCACTATATACCCCAGCGACGATCGGCTCAACCCTCGAGGACTCCTTCATCCCCGCGTACGGCGCTCAATTGCGCAGGTCCTAGCGCAGGTGGGTGTGTTAGTCCACCAGATACACCCACTCTCTCCGGCGGATCCGTCCCCTCCTCCTTTCTCATCCGGGCTTGGGACCGGCAATGGCGGAGTTAAAAACACTCCTTATTGGTGAAGCTTATGATAAATAAATTTATTTATCATAAGCTTCACCAGTAAGGAGTTTGACCAAATGACGGCTCCGTGGCGTAGTGGCTTAGCAATGAGTTGCTGCGCTGGGGGCCGCGGGTTCGAATCCCGCACGGTACAAGTATTTGTATGGCCTACAAATAATTGTTCTGGGTCTGGATGTTTGTCCTTGTGCAATTTGTGTTTGTAAACTGCCTCCACGATACAGGAGAAAATCCTAGTGTGGGGGTAACGTTTGTTTAAAAAAAAGAAATAAAGAAATAAATAAAATAAAATCATCTTACGAAAGTAAGTTCACCTTGTAAAAGTTAAAATCACTGCCTTATATATGTCTCACTTCTGGGCACAGCCATTCTCTCTCTCTGTTAACTTGTTTTTCACCCTAAGATTATAAAGAATAAAATCTTAAGTAAGAACATGTTTATCTGTGGCACAGGCTAAAAAAAAGTTATATATTTTGGCAGTATTTTAAATACTTATTAAAAAATCACTTTTATTGGTCGAATTGGAAAGATTTTAATTTACAACTTCAAAATACTGACTTATTTGCAGACACCTTCACTATATAGAACAAAGCATTAAAAATGTAATGGATGATGCGGATAATGAAGCTTTGACATATGTTACTGAAAGCGATGTAAAACAATGCTTTAAGGACAGTCAAGTATTAGTTTTAGAAGTTCCTCTAGGAGCTAATTTGGCAGTTAGTTCTCCATCTAATAAGGTAACATATTTTATTTCTAATAAAAGAGTTATTTTTTTATTTTACGTCTGGTGTATACGAGATGTTTACACCGCCGTCTATTGAAAGTTCTATCTGGTATATCTTATAGTTTCATATAACCATAAAATAATTAAACTGCACATTCATGTCCAGTTAATAATCTACAATTTTATACGTGGTAGAGCCATGTTGCAGCTATATTAATAGTGTAGTTGTAACACGAATGGGTCGGCTCAACCGGGGAAGGACCACGCTCTCACAGAATACCAGCGTAAAATAGCAGCTTAATGCTGCTGTGCTTTGTATGGTGAGTGTAGAGAACCGGAGACCCATTTTACTGGAAAAGAGGCATTCCATCTTAGTCCTCACGGGTAACAACGCATCTGCATTTTGATTTGCTAACGAAGATAGATGTAGATGTCTATGGGCCACAGCAACCACTTACCATAAGGTGGACTGCGTGCTCGCTTGTCACCCTTATTCTATATAAAAAAAAATTCAGTGAAGATTTAATCGGTAGTCATAGAGAATATATAAATTTATGGTTTGTGTACATATCACTTCTCTGCAAGTAAGTAAACTGGTATGTGTGTGATGTACTTATATGCAGCCTATGGTATTTGATGTTTTGGAAGTGTACACAGTCCGATAAGGTATTAAGAGAAACCATTATCCCATTTCATTCCATAGGTGTTGTAAGAGGCGACATAGGGGAAAGGCCCAAAAAATTTTGTGAATTCCAATAGATTGAAATTTATGTCAGATACAAAATCCCAGACCTTCACAGGAAACGGAAAATTCTTACACACTGAATATTTTAGAAATTTGTGAACATTTTTAAAAGTGTACCTAACCAAATAACATGGAATTTATTTTTTATTTTTGCTAGAACTGGTACAACCTAGCTTGTCAACCCGTACCCTCTTGACATTGATTTCGGGACATACACTGTATATGTATATATATTCATATTACTTTAGAACTATGTTTGGAACAACTAAAATGTTGTACAACATACTTTAGCTCTTTATGTAAGCTCTTAATAATTTATTGTCTTACATGAATATGTGTGGTGTCGTTTTTCTATAAAAGTCGAGCACTCAGTCCACTTGGTGGTAAGCGGATGCAGCGATCAATAAACACCAAAATAAATTTAATCATCATTTGTTGTGACTGCATTATATTGCATTTTCCTTAAATGAAATAAAGTAAAGACATGATAAATGTCATGAAGATTGACGTTTGACGACGTTAGAGGTGCATATTACATATATATACAGTACGCTATAGGTCGACATGGCAATTTCCTAGTAATGTGGCATCACATACCACATAGTTTATATCGATATTATTTTTGCACCGCAACAAAATAAGAGTGAAATTAATTAAATAAGGTTTATTATAAGTAAATTGAAAAAATATTTAATAATAATATTTTATTCATCACAATCAATATCAAATGAACTCATGTAATCGCTACAAGCACTTAGTGACTCTTCGTCGCTAGTTTCTCCGACTTTAAAAACATTCCATTACAATTTCCATTTTTATATCTTTGTTATTCCATTGTTATTTTTTTTGTAGGACAACGATCAATTTTACAGCTTACATGTAAAGTCTACTCAACAAGTTGGTGTCATACTTTTGTGTGATATGGAGAAAGAAAAGGTAATTTACAAAATATTTTTTTTTCAAAATAAATTGGTTGCATATGATTTATCGGATTTAGAAAATGTATTACAAAAAAAAAGAAGAAGTTTATTCCCTTGTTAACATGACAATCATCTATGCGGTGGTCAAGTTCGGCACATACACGTTCTAAGTGGTCCCTGTCATTGTTCACCAGCGTAGCAGTGAGTTAACCGATTCGACGATACGCCAGGCGTGCGATCGATTATTTTTCTCTGGCGTATGACACGCGAGTCGTGTCATTTTTAAAAATCAATTATAACTCGCTCAAATTGCGTTTTTAGAAGATTTATCCAGAACAAAATATGGTTTCTAGATACTTGAGAATTTGTAATTTTTAGGGGTTGACAATCTTTTTTAACTTATAGATGGTACGCCTTTTGCTGTGTGGGTTTTTTAATTAATAAATAATAACACTCATTGCGATTGCTCACAAACTCAAGTTGTTAACAAGTTTCTGGAAGGCGCAGTGTCATGAAATATTTATTCGCCGCTACAGCTAAAAGTTGTCGAAAATTGGTGTCGCAACGAATCGGTTAATGCCGTTCAGATAATGTTGTCAGCAAAGTTGGTAAAGTCCGCGCGTTCTATATTGGCTAGGCTGAAGTTAGTCGCGAATGGCTGCGATATAATTTTTAAGAACAAAATAGTGACAAGAGGATAGGGAGGGTGGGCTTTATCTAAAACGAGAGAGATACGAATACCCATATTGCGCCGTTACAATTACGTTAATAATCGATTATAGTTATTATTGGTTATGTTTCGATTTTATTCTATATTTTTTATGGTTCCTTGTTGTGTAAATGCAACAAATACAGTGATTGTAATGATGTGCATCAAATATTTTATTTGAAAATTTAAAGTTATATTATTTTGGGGTTACTGAAAGAATTTGTTGTCGCCACTAATATCGTGTATTTACTATATATTCAAACTGTTTATGGTAATTCATTTTAAGATGCTATTGTTTTATTGAAATACAGAAAGATATTTTCATGATAATAATTTTAAATTTATTTTATAATCGATAGATAGACAAAACATACTGTTCACCTAAGCAATCTTTGGAGCGAATATAAAGTGCCACATCGCTATTGACTAGCGTCTGTACATGCGCGAATGTCTTAGAAACTTCAGTCCGGCCAAGATAGAACGCGCGGATCGTAAACATCGTGTTTCTCATAGCCCCAAATAAATATCACAAACTGTAAGGAGAGGTTTCAGGTTCAGTTTAGAAATAACCAGTCTTGCAACATATGTAAATAGGTGTGCTCGTACACTATCTTACGGGAAACATCACACAAAATATTCACGTTTAGGTAATCTCTTTAATTTCCATCGTAACATTGGGATTTGCCGTGGGTCGTACGCGAACGTTGTGACGAATTTACCTGGCCGTTTAGATGGAATGTCACTAGCGAGTGATTCACAATGAAGCCTGCCTTGACACAAAAATAACTTTAAAGTAAGCTCTTTCCATTGGTAATTAGTATAAACGAGTTGGTATTATAATATGTAAATTGTATACATATTATAAGGAAACTATAAGATTTTAAAACACGATAAATCATTTGTAATTTTACCTGTATATAAACATTTTAACATTGTTTACGTGGTAGAGCCATGCTGCAGCTATATTAATAGTATAGTTGTAGCACGAATGGGTCGGCTCGACCGGAGAAGGACCACGTTCTCACAGAATATCAGCGTAAAATAGCAGCTTAATGCTGCTGTGTTTCGTATGGTGAGTGTAGAGAACTGGAGACCCTTTTTACTGGAAACGAGGCATTCTATCTTAGTCCTCACGACTGACAACGCATCTGCATTTTAATTCGCAATCGAAGATAGATGCAGATGTTTATGGGCCACAGCTGCCACTTACCATTAGGTGGATAGTGTGCTCGTTTGTCACCCTAATTCTATAAAAAAATTAAACAGAAATGTCAATGTTGAAATAACAGATTTAATTAAAAAACACAGTGTAAAATAAACGCAGTTAGGATTATTTAAATGTAGGTACTGTAGAGTCCATTTATTATGACTCCGCCTATATTGACCAACCGCTTATTATGACGTAAATACACAGCGAAGTTTGGTTTTCATATAAAATTCTTTATAATAAAGTCGGATATAATGACTTCGCTTATAGTGACATGTTGCATATTGTGACCCATTTTTACTAAATTGTGTCCGGTTATAGTGACCGACATGATTCCTAACACCTTGGCAGTATTCAGGAGAGTCAATTGATACCCGACGACGTTCATTGGCTCGTGCATGACTTTTTTGTTTTGAGTCTCAGTGGGTAATTGATTGTTGAAGGTCACGCCATTGTTTGTTAGTGATTTGTGAAAAAAAATGAAATCTCAACGTCAGTGCATCAGTTTAGAAAATGGAGAATCCAACTCTTCTCTCGCAAGGGAATTTGGGGTTGGTCACTCGACAATCTCAATGATTTTTAAAAACAAGAATTTATTATTAAGAATTTAAGTTACTTTAATTAAAGATATTTCTCTATTAAAATAAATACATACTAAGAAAAACTGGAGATTGTTTATTTACTATGACGTATGTATATGACGTCTGCTTAGTATGACGTGTTTGTTATCTCCCTTCGATGTCATTATAAACGGATTCCACTGTAATTTCTTTGTTAATTATTGCATCTTATTTAAGAGTAGTAATTTTTAGTAACAACGTTCAACATCCAGACGTACAAATACATTTTACAGCTAATATACTACAGACGAATGTCACGTTAATATCCAATGAATGACAAAGAATAACTAACCGACCAATCACGTGAAAGACTGTTCACCGTACATACCTTGAGCCTTGTACTTCACCAAAGAGACTTGTAAATCGAATATTGCGCATGTCAAGGCTGTGCTCACGACTCTTGTCGCTATGTATAGAGGACTATGCACCTTCTGCTAACTTCATTCCGTCGTCGTCTCCGTCGATGACTTGTCTTGACTCTTGACTCTTCGGACCTCAGGGTCAGACTGAGGTCCTTATTAACTTTATTATCCTTTCTTTAATAACTAGTTCCTTATCAACTTAAGTTCTTATTGCGAACGTTTTCCGCATGTTGCCACAGTGTGTGGCGGTCATTCTAAGCATTTTATGAATACTTGCTACTCGCTGGGTGATCCCAACACCGTTGCTAAATGTTTCGCCGACGTGGTACTTCAATAGTCCTTTTTATTCCATCTGTAGAGAATAGTCTCTTGCCGATACATTTTAAAAAGAGATAGCGGCAACAAATTCCAGCCTTGGTTTTTTGGTCGCTCCGGCTAAATTGCATTATGCCAAAAGCGGAAGTGTCAGAAGGAGGATGTGATGCATCGGTGTTTTGGGATACAAACACTAGCGTAATCTAAAAGAAGAACAACTCTGCCTCCAGATCCTTCCAGATCAGAGCACATTAGGAAAATTGTCGAGAACCTTGTTCCTCTTCCTTAGAGAATTCGTGCATTCTGGTCTTCCGCCAAGGCTGTCGTAGAGAATTTCCGTTAGCCATCCCTTCGATCTATGCACTGAGTGAAAGACTCGCTAGCACTCTCCCCTTGTTGCCTCAGCCAGTATCGGAATTCTTGGCGTCAACATATCGAGTGACGCTCTATTCAGTAGTCACTTAAAAGAAAGGGCTAAATTGGTCCCTAAAAAGCTTAGTATGCTCAGTAGAGCGCATTTACCACCCGTGGTACCACCACCAGTGCTGTGTCGAATCGTTTGAATTAATTCCAGCTCTGCGTTTGTATAATTCCAAATCTCATCACTAACATCTCCATGGTTGGTAATTCATCACTGTGTAATTAACAATAGGAACCTGTGTAACTAACCTGAAAACGAGGAATAGACCATTTGTGGAATTTAATGCCGTCAGTAGTATTTTCGGATCGATACAACTTAGATCCTCAAGAAAAGAGCCTACTTCTTACTCAAAATCTGACTTATCCTTCCTCTAGCGTTGCAGATATTCATGGGCGGCGGTGATCACTTACCATTAGTTTAGCTTCATGTTCGTTTCCCTCCTCTTATAAAAATAACTAAATCTATTAAAGATTTATATTTATCTTAGTTTATATCGTCACCATCATCATTACAGCCCTTCAAAAGTCCACTGCTGAACATAGACCTCCCTCAAGGAATGCCACAAAGCACGGTCCTGAGCCACCTGCATCCATCGACTTCCTGCATGTCTTACCAGGTCGTCACTCTATCTAGTAGGGGATATTATTATTATTTTATATAAATATATATAAATAATAAGATGGTGGAAGTATTATTTTGGTTCAATTTTTAACAGCAATTGATGATTGAACACTTCATGGCAAAATAAGTAAATACCAATATACACTGAAACAGAAGCAGAATTTTTTTTATTCAATATAGATTATAAATTAATACTTATTGAAAGTCACTGTTTTGTTTAATTACCACTGGTTAGAAAAAAACCTCTGTAATGGGAAGAACCAGCAAGAAACCCAGCGGGACTTTTTTTTAAATAACAGCTTACAATTCCACACTATCACTAGTTCCTATATCCTGCATGCTGTTTTCTAGAAAGGTTCATGAGTCTCAGTCGGTTTTTTAAGTGGTAGAGCCATGCTGCAGCTATATTACTGGTATAGTTGTAGCACGAATGGGTCGGCTTGACCGGAAAAGGACCACGCTCTCACAGGATACCAGAGTGAAATAGCAGCTTAACGCTGCTGTGTTTCATATGGTGAGTGTAGAGAACCGGAGACCCTTTTTATTGGAAAAGAGGCATTCCATCTTAGTCCTCACGGGTGGCAAAGCATCTGCATTTTGATTCGTCATCGAGGACAAATGTAGATACTATGGACCACAGCAACCACATACCATCAGGTGGACTGTGTGTTTGTTTGACACACTTATACTATAAGAAAAGTGATAATGCGACGGCTGGAATTAATCTGAACTCCTCAAAGTTCTCTCTATTTGCGTTATTGTATTGCTGGTAGTATTCAAATGTAATTAAGATAATTAACCTTGTTTCAGATAATGGAAGAAAATATGGTTGACAGTGAAGTACAGAGTTATACAGATAATAGTGAAAATATGTATCACAATTCAAGTAAGTAAGGAAGTATTAATCGTAATGATATGCTTTGATAAGTGAACTTCGAAAATTGAAATACTATTTTTATTAGTTACTAAAAAAGAGAAATGAAACTTACATCATTCGAAAGTAACATTGCCATAGATTTGCACAAAAATAATATCAGATGAGTGAATTTTGCTGTTAAGGCAGCTTAAATAAAGTTAAAATAAAAAAGCTGAAGCTTATGTCAGAATTTCATCACTCGCTCAAGGTCTCGCGTTATGTACTTAACGGCTAGAGTACTTCCGAGAGTACAAGTATCAGTGGGGTGCCGCACGATTTAAAGATATAATTTAATTAAATTTTAATTTTAGTTTTATAATTTAATTTTAACTATTAAAATAAACAATTAAAATATAAGAACATATTTATTAAATAAATAAAATTATCCTAATATATGATTCATTTATTCATCATCATCATCATCATCATCATTACAGCCCTTCACAAGTCCACTGCTGAACATAGGCCTCCCCCAAAAAATGCCACAAAGCACGGTCCTGAGCCACCTGCATCCATCGACTTCCTACATATCTTACCAGGTCGTCACTTCATCTAGTGGGGGGACGCCCAACACTTCGCCTGCCGGTACGAGGCTGCCACTCGAGAAACTTTCTTCCCCATCGGTTGTCGGTTCTTCGAGCTATATGGCCGGCCCATTGCCACAGCTTACTAATCCGTTGGGCTATGTCGGTCACTCTGGTTCTACTGCGGATATCCTCATTTCTGAGTTTATCACACAGAGAAACTCCGAGCATAGCCCTCCATAGCTCGCTGAACGACCTTGAGCTTCCTCATCCGGCCAGCAGTGAAGGACCACGTCTCAGTTCACTGGCAACACGCACTAGTTGTACAGTCTCGTTTTCAAGTTTTGAGGTATACCTGACGAGAAGATGTGCCGTAATTTTCCGAACGCTGCCCAACCGAGTTGAATCCGTCGATTGACTTCTCGGTCGAAGTTGGACTTACCTAGTCGGACTATTTGTCCCAGGTAAACATACTCGTCAACAACTTCGAACTTAGTGCTCCCAACAACTACCGGCATATGTGTGACATGGACATTAAACATGATCTTTGTTTTGTACATGTTCATCTTAAGACCTATCCGTTGGGAAGCACTATTGAGCTCATTGAGCATAGTGCTTAGGTCCTCCAGCGATTCTGCCATAAGGACTATATCGTCGGCAAATCGAAGGTGAGTGATGTACTCGCCATTGATGTTGATACCGTATCCTTTCCAGTCCAGAAGCTTGAAAACGTCTTCCAATGCAGCGGTGAAGAATTTCGGGGATATGACGTCACCCTGTCTTACACCTCTCTGCAATTGGATAGGTTTCGTACTCTGGTTCTGTACTCGGATAGCCATCGTAGCCCTACTGTACAAGCTCTTCAGCACTTCGATATACCGACAGTCCACTTGGCACCGCTGAAGGGACTGCAGCACCGCCCAAATTTCGACGGAATCAAAGGTTTTCTCATAGTCCACATACGCCGGACATAGTGGCAAATTGTACTCCTCTAACTTTTGTATAATTTGCCGAAGGGTATGTATGTGGTCTATGGTGCTAAAGCCTTTTCGGAAACCGGCTTGTTCGGGAGGCTGGAAATCGTCAAGTCTGCGCGAGAGACGATTCGTAATGACTCTCGAAAACAGCACGTAGACGCGGCTCAGAAGGGAAATCGGTCTGTAGTTGTCGTCTGGTCGTCATAATGAAGTCAATCTCATTTTTTGTGGTGGAACCGTCGGGGCTCGACCAGGTCCACTTCCTGTGGGGCCGCTTCTGGAAGAAAGAGTTCATCATAAAGAGTCCCTCTTTCTCCATGAAGTCGGCCAGCTGCTGGCCCCTTGGGTTCCGTTGCACTATTTCGAAATTCCCTACTTTCAGCTCACCGTTCTCTCTTGTGCCTAGTTTTGCATTGAAGTCTCCCATTAACACCGTATATTGGGTTTTGGAGGAATGCATGGCTCTAGAGATATCTTCATACATTTCCTCCACCTCCTCATCGGGGTGTGCCGAGGTTGGTGCGTATACCTGTATGACCTTGAGCGAATACCGTTTGGTGATTCTGAGTATAAGGTACGCAACCCTCGTCGACACACTCTCAATCTTTACAACGTTGTTAACGAGAGACTTGTGGACGATAAATCCGACTCCTCCTTGGGACAGATGGTCGCCCTCCCGGTAATATAGAAAGTTGCCGGATTCGAGGATTACCGTTTCCTCCACCTCTCTTCGGACTTCGGATAATCCTATAATATGCCAGCGTAACTTGTCTATCTCTTCTTCTAGCTCCACAATCTTCTCGTCAGTCCTCAGGGTGCGTGCGTTGTATGTTGCCAGGTCAAGTCGTCGTAGGTGGCAACCGAACCTCCACCGGAGATTCTTAGCACCCCCTGCCCCGCCGGGGACTGGGGGCCGTCTCTTAGTAACTTTATCCATTTGGGGGGTATTTGCCATAGTTGCCACGCTTGGCGAGCGGGTTGGCAACCGGTTTTTTTATTGTATTTTTGCTGTTACCAGGAAGATCTGCTGCCCATCTCCTGCCTGTTTCCCTTTGTCGCCTTTTACGATTAATAGTATTAAAATTAAAATTAAATACATTCATATTAGACTCTACTCAACTAAGCTTAAGGACTATATACTAATATATGTAATACCTTTAAACGAACAATTCTTGTATATGTATATAATCGGAATCTCGGAAACGGCTGCAGCCATTTTCATGAAATTTAGCATTCAACGGGTTTCGGGGGCGATAAATTGAATAGAAAATGTCGTTTTAACCGTGTTTTCAGGCAATGAAAAACTGCTACAATATCATTAGAATACGAAGGTAAATTTCGTCTCTATGTATGAGGTTATAATAGCTCAGGTGGGGAAATCGGGTGGTCCCGCAACCAGAAGACACCGGTTCGAGTCCAGATGTCTTCAGTCCGATTATTATTTTCCCTTTTTTTCAAGTTCCTCCTTTTGTGAGAAAAAATATTATTAGGAGCCATTTATCAACGCGTCTAATTTGTATCTAACTATATTTAAGAAAAAAAAAACACGAAGAAATCGACATAGTGCAAATATATTTATCCTATTGGCGATGTTTTGGTACAAAGATAAATGTCAAATCAATAACTCTAACGATAATCAACTCAAACAATTGGCGAGTAATAATACTATTATTTTCCCTTTATTAACGCATCTAATTCGTATCTAAGTATATATGTTTTAAAACACGAAAAAAACCGAGCTTAAAAAAAGAATACGGTAGTAATTACATTCGTAAAGAAACCGACATTATGCAAATATTTTTATCCTATTGACGATGTTTGGCTACAAAGATAAGAGTCAAATCAATAACTCTTTATCGATAATTAACTTAACAACTAAACAACTTTTGAAGTGTTCATATTATTTTTATTTTGACAGGTAGAAAATGATATTTTTAACTTATAGGAATCACGCCAATTTAATCTGTGATACTGCTAAACTAAAAATTAGAACCCAAGTCGCCCAAAATGCGGAGAAAGAACATCTTGGAGTGAGGAAAGTTAACACAAGAAAAATTTACAAAACTCAATATAGCGCATATGTGTTAATAAACCTAATACAATATAAACTTATCTAAAACCTAACCAAAACAACAGCAAACTAAATAGTTTTAAACAATTAACCACGCGCGACCTTGTATAACTCCCGAGAGTAGAAGTATCTAGGATAATTCAGAGAAGGAAATAAAGCTATTTATCATTTTTAAAACTCAAAATAGGTATATTTTATTATCAAACAATTAAAATAAATGTTTCATTATCTCAAGTCATTTTATAATCTTTGTACAACCCTTGCGCGTTCGCTCGATGACGCAGTCATACGAAGGTCGCGAGCTGGGCAAAGCGTCCTCCACGCCCGGTACGCGTGGTGCAGAAAGTATATTTCTGCTAGCAGGTTAACATCTGGGATTATTATTAAAATTTTCGAGGCTATTATAGTTATTATATTATTTTGATATATTTCCCAGTGCTGGGGACAGGTCTTCCCTTATTTGTAAGAGGTTTTCAAATCAGTATGTCCCCTGCGCTGCTTAGTGTGTTTGCGGATAAATCAAATTTCGAAAACTTGGAAACCCACATGGGGTGTCTAAGTTTTCAAAGTTCAGAAGCTTATTATTTTTGTCGATTTTTTTGGTATATTATTTAATTAATTTTAAATTGATTTTTATTATTTTGTTTCAGATTATCTTCTCAGACTGAGTCCACCAGTAACCAAACATGACTTTTCATTTTCATTGCGTGGTTCTGAAGGATTATGCGATTTATTTGACATACCTTGTTAGCTATAATTTAAGAGAACTGACGTTTTTATTTTTTATTTACATTTCTAAAGACATTTTTCTTTACATTAAATTTGTTACATAAAAGTTTTGTGATCATGTTAAAATTATATTGGTGTATATAAAATCATGTAAATAAAGTATTTTGAAATATATAAAATCAAAATCATAAATGTGATTTTATTGGTTTTAGCTGGTTGTATCAAACCATGTGATGATGGCGACATAAGACAATCCTTTAACGTCAACAATTTCCTCTTAAATGGCAAGAAGACAAAATGTATTAAATTTACTATACTTAATGTTAAACATTCGAATACCAATGTGCTCTTAAATGGAGAGGAGTTGAGTCTTGTGGACACCACTGTTTTTGTTTGTATTACTGACGCGAAGCTTCAATGGGGCCCCCGTATATCTAAATTAGCAAGTAGACTTAGTTCTGCTGCATATGCTGTTAGAAAGATTAGAAGTCTCACAGATGTTGAATCAGACAGATTATATTACCTAATCAAGTCATAAATTCTGTCACATGTTTAATATAAAATAATTGAAACAAGTTTATTCATTATGTAACCATTTATATACCAAAATGAACTTAACAAAAACATAGATTCTTGTGACACTAAAGTTTATTCAAAATGACCTCCGTGATTTTCAATTCAGGCCTTCAATCTGCGCGGCCAGTCTATCGCAGCACGCACGAGGTCCATGTCAATATCGACGGCTGCCTTAATCAAGGATGTCTTGAGTGACTCCAAATTGGGATGAGGCTTTGAGCACACCTTTACCTCCAAGTGTTGCCATATCTTGTAATCTAACAGATTCAAATCTGGACTGGAGGAGGGCCAGTCTTCGTGCCGGATGAAGTCGATTTCACGCGCCGCCAGCCAGTCTTGTGTGCTCTTCGCTCTATGAGCTGGCGCCGAATCTTGTTATTAATACCCAGTGCCTGTTATTGAACATGGTATGAGAAACAGGTTCCACAAGGTTCGTCATGACTGTATTTTGATACACAACTGCATTCGTTTTTACACCTTTCTCACAAAAATGTACCTCTGTTAAGCCCCAATAAGAAACTCCCAACCATACCATGAGCGAGGATGGAAAATGACCTCGTTGGACACGCGGAATACGGTTGCTCGCTTTTTCACTACTGTGAGCGTACACCTTATCATTTTGTTTGTTGTAGCTCTCTTCTACGGAAAAAAATTTTTCATCCGAGAAAAGAATTTCCCGATATTTTTTTCCCGCGTACCGCTTCAACAAAGCGCGGCATCTCTTCAGTCTCAGGTCCATTAGACGAGCATTCAAACAATGTCCTGTTTTTCTTCGATATGCCCGAAGCCCTAAGTCTTCATTTAACACCCTTTTCACCGTGGTTCTGCTTAACCCCATCTGAAGGGCCAACAGTTTCTGCTTACGTTTGGGATTTCTTTGAATTCGCGCCCTCACAGCTTTTATCACTGCTGGAGTCCTAACAGACCGAGGGCGACCACTTCTTGACCTGTCATCTACACTAGAGTCTTCATTGTATCGTTTGATGGTACGATAAACGAATCTTTTGGTTATATTCAAATTTTTCAGTATGTCAAAAATTTGAATTGGCGCGTAACCGCAACGATGCAACGCAATAACTGCAACACGGTCTTCTTTAAGCGTCCACTCCATATTTAAAAATGAGTAAAATTCTAAAAAGTATACAGTTTTATTTTCATGAACAATTCGAAATTCGAATTCAATAAACTTTTTTGTGGTCAGCATTCTAAAAGAAAAGTTTTTACTGTGTGACAATACCTGACTAGGTATTATAGTTACTTTCATAGCGTAATGTCTTATGTAATGCGACTGATATTGAAGCCATATTTGTTTTGCTAAAGATAGCCGTACGGGCGATTTATAAATTAAATTGTAAAGAGTCCCTCAGAGAAAATTTTAAAGAAATAAACATAAGTATTAACTTTGGCATCGCAATATATTTATGAAAATGTAATGTATGTACATAAAACCAAATAGCTTTAATAAGAATAAGGATCTTCATACTTTAAACACTAGGAACAAACAGCTTGTTAGTAACAAGTTGTTACGTAGGTCACTCTATAAATTTTGAGCTATACAAAAAGTATTCTTATTTATTTTACATCTTTTCAAAATATTCTCCCATGCTCTATACAAAGTTCCATTCACCTAAACCAACTGAAAACACTTTTGCCAGTCTTGATCTGACAGGCAAATTGCGAAAAAGTTTGCCGAAAAAACTTGCCATTTATTTTTTCTTTGACTCTTGGGAACAAAAAGAAATCACAAGGAGCTAAGTCAGGGCCGTAGGGTGGGTGTCTTACAGTTTCAACACCAGATTCCTCAATAAATGCTTTTTTTCTAAGAGAGGTATGTGAAGAGGCGTTATCGTGATGCGGGATGATTCCCCGAAGCCCTGTCTTTGGTATTCTCTCCCGCACAGCTTGAAAAGCTTTGGGTAATGCAACTGTAGTATACCATTCAGAGTTGACTGACCTACAATTTTCCAGCATTGACGTCGACAAATGACCGCTACGCGAAAAAAAACTAGTCACCATTTTTTTTTGCCGACGTTGCGAGGTCTGCAGTTTTGTCGGTAACTATCCTTCTGAGTGGACCCATACCGATGATTGCCTTTTATTTTCCGGATCATATTGATAGATCCATGTGTCGTCACCAGTAACGATTTCTGAAACACGCCTAGATGTCCCGTTTTCAAAACGTAGACGCATTTCATGGCACCGATCCACACGAGGCTGTTTTTCGCTTTCGGAGAGCAAACGAGGGATCCATCGTAAACAAACTTTCCTCACTCCAAGATGTTGATGTAGGATGGTATGAATGCTCCCCGAACTAATGCCTACAATCTTTTCGATGTCCGTATATGTGATCGTGGGTCTTCTCGCACCAACATTTCAGTAGTCCATACATTTTCTGCCGTTACTGCTGTTTGCGTGGCCCCGGTTCTTTGGTCATCTTTAAGATTAATTTTACCCCTTTTGAATTCAGCAAACCACCTAAAAATTGTTGCGCGTGATGGAGCTGAGTCCCCTAATGCTGATTGTAACCGTTGTAAACTTAAGAGCGTAGTCGGTCTGCGCGGGAATTGAAAAATAGGTATTTGAAGAAACTATTGCCGTCGCACTGTGCCCGAGCAACCGAGGTATCAATATGTGAGTGAATAGTCTGTATTTGTGTGCGTAGCTCAGTACTGCGCATCGTCCGCCTGCCCGTGCCTCTTCCCCGCAGCCGTCCCGCCTCCCGCACCATCCAAGCTACGTTCGCTCGTTTCTCAGTCGGATCTCGGATTGAAGATATCGTCGTTCGCAGTGTTTCATGTGTTATACATTTGCTATTGTTTACGGGCTTGATTCTTTGCTTCACTGTTTTGACTTGGCTTGTGAATCGAATTTGAATACCAATTTGTTTCAACGACTGGAGAAAAATCGTGAGTATTATTTTATTTCTAAATAAATTTTATCTCTGTTACCCTGTTACTCTGTTAAAGAAATTCAATAATTTAATAAAACATACTTGTAAAGTTGTAAATTTATTGAATTTTGTTTGATAAAATTTCAATTTACAAATATAATCATACCATAATAATTTTTGTTTCAGGTAATCAGGAAAAAAAGGGAATAAAACGCGTCTATTCTTGAGTACTAAGAGAAAAAAAAAAACATCATTTACGTATAAAACGGAAGATCCATTTTTCACTGTGTACATTAGCATCCAAGTAATTAAAATTTCATATCCGTTATGGTCAGAGGGGCGTGAGATGGTCAATTTTGAATGGCATGGCTGGATTGTACTCCAGATGGTCCTTGTCATAAGGAGATAATAATATGAAAGCGGCAATAACAATGCCTAGTATCTTTGTTTCACACGTGTTTTATCCCATCTCAGCGGATGAAACACCACCAATTGCGGACGCTTGTAATATGCATTTATGTCAAATTACAATATGCATTTAATATATTGCCTATCTCTATTGCAATCAAATATTAAGAAGTTAAAGTTACAGCTTATATACGTCCCACTGCTGGGCACAGGCCTCCTCTCATTTTTGAGAGGGTTTTAGGGCAAGGAAATGTCCGCCACGCTGCCCCAATGCGTGTTGGCGAACTTTACATGTCTTCGAAAATTATCTTTTTTTCTTATTTCTCAGACATGCAGGTTTCCTCACGATGGTTTTCTTCACCGCCGAGCACGTGGTAAATCAGCACTTAAAATTGCAATTAACAATTTAATTGGTGCCGGCGGGGATCGAACCCGGGTTGCTCGCGTACTGTGAAATTTACAGCGAGCGCTAACCATCTGAGCTACCACGGCTATATGTTATAAAACTATATATGTAATTGAAATTCACCTATCGACTGGGGTTGCCGTCGGTGATAGGGCTTTTACTTGTCTTATAAATTTTTAACTAACTTCCAAAAAGGAGGAGGTTATATGTTAGACTGTATGTATTTTTTTTAATATATGTTCACCGATTTATCCGCATATTGTGGACCAATTTTCAAAATTATTTTTTTATACGAAAGCTTATACTCCTGAGATGGTTTCATTCACAGAGTCAGAATCTGATGATGGGATCCCAGGGAAATCGAGGGCAGCTCTCAAATTTTATAGGCACATATAATGTTTTTCGTGTACTGTCTAACGCAATGCAGATATTTGTGCCTGGTAATCATCATTTCATGTTGCTGAGCTTATGATGAAAGGTATAAATTAGGATCTGATGATGGGATCCCAAGAAAATTAAGGGCAATCCACAAATTTTATGGGCATTGTTTGAAACAGTATACTTCTCATGTGTTCCCATGATCATCATATCAGGATCTGATGAAGGGATCCTGGAGAAATCAAAGGAACTCCAAATTTTATAGACATATATAGGCATTATACCTGGTAATCATCATCTCATGTTGCTGAGCTGAAGATGAAAGGTATAAGTCAGGATCTGATGATGGGCCCCAGGAAAATCAAGAGAAACCCTCAAATTACATAGGCACTTTTAAATGTTTTTTTCATGCAACTTTCAGAGAGAGTCGAGAACCGTTTGACGAAAACGCAAGCTCCTCATCGTCAACCACTACACTCGATGACTTGCATTTAGTTTGTGATGACGAAGATGGTGACCATAATGAAGAAATTCAAAACGACAAGTTATCAGGACGCAGAATCGTAGATATAAAATATCTGTTTTCTGCTATTTCAAGCATTAAGCACCAACATTTAGGCTGCACACTTGCCGATTTAAATTTCGTTAAAGAGAAACGAAATGGTTTTATAAGCAAATATGTATTTGAATGTAAAATGTGTAAAATAATTGAAACAGTGCACAGTGAAGACACAAATGTGAAATTAAATGCAAATAATGCGATTGTATAAGGAATTCTATGTTCATGAAATGGATATGCACAGTCAAACGAAATTTGTAGCGTGCTAAATATGCCAAATATGAATAAATCAACATATACGAATATTGAACAATCTATGATACCAATAAATGAAGAATGTGCCGTAGACGAGATGATAGCCGCTGGGCAAGAAGAAAATGGCTTGCTATTTTAAATGGCGAAGTAGACAAAGATGGCTGGCCTTTAATAACAGTAGTTGCAGATGGCTCTTGGGCAAAACGATCTTACAAAAGTGGATTTAGCTCTGCGTCTGGGGCTGCATGCATTGTTGGACTGCTGACTGCTGACTTGTGTATGTGCGAGAAGTCAAAAGTTGAATGTAGATGTAGCTTAGCACAGATGTTTCAAAAATTGGCATGACAGCGCTAATGCTATGGAAGCAGACATAATTGCAGAAGGTTTTGCAAAAAGTATAGATATGCATGGAGTCAAATATAACAAGCTCGTTGGAGATGGTGATTCTAGCATAATGAAGAAGTTGATATTAAACAAACCCTCCGGTCCTGATTTTATTATATCAAAAATCGAATGTAAAAATCATTTACTGCGAAATTTCTGCAACAAATTGAAGGCAAAAGAAACAACAAATTGAAGGAAAAAAACAAATAACCATAAGGGCTTTGTACAAGTGCAGCTTCGAAAAAAGGTGGAAAAAAATGTTTTGCGTTTGAGAAAAGCGATAGTTGGAGCAGTAAATCACAGAAAATTAGAAGACATAAATCCCAATGAAAATCTAAAAAATCTAAAAAAGGATATAAAAAATGCACCCAACCATGTCTTTGGAGACCACAGCAACTGCAGCGCTTACTTTTGTAATCCCGAAAAATACTAAAACGACACAAATTTAGTTGCTGATCTTCAGACTAGCGGATTATGGACTGACATTCAGCATTACACATTGAGTTAAGCATCAAATGCAGAAAGTCTCATACTCAGACTCGAACAAACAATACAGTGGAACAATTTAACAATGTAATTGCAAAATTTATTGGAGGTAAACGAGTCAATTACACGACCAGAGGTTCCTACCAAGCACGATGCTTTGGTGCGGTTCTATCATGGAACAGCGACACCGCTATACATTCACGCCTGTCAAAAAAAAAAACCAGAGTTGCAGCCCTGGCAAATACACAAAAAAATTCATTGAAAGAAAACTTTCGTTCGTCGACGATAGATCAAGTACAAAACAAAAAGTTACTGGACTTGACGAAAATTACGGTCGACTAGAATTAGAGCCTGATATGCTATCAGAAATATATGAGGAAAAGAAAATAACATTTATTTCCGAGCTAGAACTACCAAAAAAGAGAGCTGAAGAACTTGAACGTAGCACGATTGGCCAGAGTGACAATAAATTGTGGACAATAGAAAGGCGCAAGCGTATCACGGCATCAAATTTTGGCAGTGTGTAAACTGCGTAAAAAAACATCAGTTGCGGGTTTATTAAAATTTTTGCTATACTCGCAAATCAAAGGCACTCCTGCGACAAACTATGGAAAAGAGAAAGAAGATAAAGCAGTAAAAGATTTTTCAAAAGAAACTGGACTGTCCGTAGTCAAGTGCGGGTTGTTTATCGATAAGAATAAAAGCTTTTTGGCAGCTAGTCCCGATGGACTAATAAATGAGGATTCAATTATTGAAATAAAATGCCCGTATAACATTGCTTAGATGACTCCAACAGAAGGAATAGAAAATAAAAAAATCGACTCTTGCATACTCCACAACGACAAGTTAAAATTAAAAAGGAATCAGAACTACTACTATCAAGTACAAGGCCAATTGCACATCACAGGCCGAAGGTTTTGTTACTTTGTTTTGTGGAGTCCCAAGAGTTTATTATATGAAAAAATTGAAAAAGACGACAAATTTTGGCAAAACATCGAACCAAAATTAGAAAATTTTTTCCACGTATGCCTACTCCCTGAAATAATTGACAGTCGGATACCACGAAATTTACCCGTAAGAGAAAGGATGGAAATGACAACAGAATAAATGTACATATTAATTATTTGTAACTTTTGTATTATTTAAAATACCCACAAACACCTCTTCTGCCACATAAATATTAAGAATTTACTTGATAAGAGCAGTCATTATTTTGTAAACTCTCCAGTAAAGCTAGCAAATTAAGTAAGCAGAATTATCACACCAAGCAGTAGAGTGCGAAAATTAGTTACGTATTATTTGGTAACGGTTTGTATTTTTTTAAGAGACACTTCGTTGAAGTTCATTTCAAACAATAGTAAACGTAAACTCTTAAAATATCACTGAATTGTTACTTCGTTGTCTCTTAAAAAATATAAAATGAGCATCTAATTACACTGTTCTGTGTCGCCCGTAAATCAGTATAGGATAAACGTCGATATCAACTGCATCACTATGATATCGATAAAAACTTCAACTGTTGTCACTTCCCTAATTGTTTTCGTATTAATCTAACCCTCCCTCACCTCTTGTCTCCACAGTAGAGTGCGATAGGGACAACTGCATCTCAAAACAATTTTACCTGCGAAAACCATGACCGATTGACATTTCGTGTTCCCCTGTTTTCTCCACGAAAACTAAGCTGATTATTTTTGTTATCAAAATTTAAAGGAAGAATAGATCTATGCTCCTATCATTTGCTTTTATCTTAAAAACTTTTCAAATTTGTTTGGTAGTCGTCTGATTATGGAGGTAAAAACGGTTTTTTTTTTAGGTTTTTGGTAAGTCATATTTATTTTTGTAATAATTTTTTGGAAAAAATAAATGACAGGGGCATGCCTTCAATAGACCTAGATTTTATAAACAAAAACGATTAATCTAGACGTATTATGCAGGAAGATAATAGGGGAATACATTTATATGGAAAAATTGCAGCCCGTCTACGCTCTTAATTGTTCGGTTAAACTAAATTTAAAATCATAATATATCATAGCGCGCAAATGTTCACGGTTATTTAAATAAAAAGCGCGGGAAGCGTTGCAGAAAAATTAATAGAACTCTTTTATTTATTTAATATTGAGCAATTGGATTATGAAGTTCCATTTGTGAATAAATTTGCTTTTTAGAAAGATAGAACACGGGTGCGTTCCATTTTTAAATTTCGAGCATCTCAAAACTTATTGAGTGACCTACGTATGCCATACGTTACTAGACTCCAAAGAATCAGTAATTAATTTAAGGGGCAATGTAATGTATATTACAACAAAATCCCAGAACATGTTCAAGTTTGTTAATAAACAAGTTTAAGTTTTGTTAAAGAAAAAAAGTTTAAGTTTTTAACGGTGGTAGAGCCCTGCAGCAGTTTTTTGCTGTTGCACGTATGGGCCGGCTCGAGCCGGGTTGGTACCACGACCTCACAGAATACCGGCGTGAAGTAGAGGCTCTGCTTCTGCGTTTCGTCTGGTGAGTGCAGGTGGCCGGAGGCCCAATTCCCCCCCCCCCCCCCCCCATCAACATGGTAGCGGAATTAGACAATAGACTACCCCAGGAGGGTACCAGTACCCCTGGAGAATCCCTCGCTGAGCATCCACGACCATGTTATTCCAATCCTGAGCGTGGGTGCTCAGGCTGCCCCGCGTATTCTGGGGGGGGGGGGGGGGGGGCAAAATTCCGCTCAAAAACAAAACTGCTCGGGGCAAGCTGAGCAACAATACCAAGGCGACCCCTGCCACGCTATCCGTGAATTTCTGCAACATCAGGGGACTTCACTCTAACCTAAACGCCGTCCACTACCATCTCGAGACGGCGAAGCCGGCCTTGCTCTTTTTGACCGAGACTCAGGTTTCCTCTCCGACTGATATTTCGTATCTCTCCTACCCGGGGTACAAATTGGAGCACTCCTTTGTGCCTCGGGCTGGAGTTTGCGTGTATGTTAGAGAGGACATCTGTTCTCGACGCCTCGGCAGTCTTGAAGGTTCGGACCTGTCCATCCTTTGGCTACGCGTAGACAGCGACGACCATCCGCGCGTCTACGGGTGCCTCTATAGGTCCCATAGCGGTAATGCCGAAACAGACCGACTCATCGACCACGTCCAAATGGCTACAGATTCCTTGCTACAACAGGTCCCATCCGCAGAGATCGTGATCCTTGGCGATTTTAACGCCCACCATGCCGAATGGCTCGGTTCACGTTTAACCGATCATGCGGGGAGATCTGTTTATGACTTTGCCTTGGCATATGGTCTGACACAACTGGTTACTTCGCCTACGCGGATTCCAGATGTGGAGGATCATACACCTTCCCTGTTGGACCTTCTGCTGACCTCTCATCCGGACGGATATCAGGTTTCCGTCGATGCCCCTCTCGGCTCTTCGGACCATTGTCTGATCCGGAGTATGGTGCCACTCACGCACCCTTCGCGGTTGCGTTCTGCAGGTTGCCGCCGTGTTTGGCATTACAGGTCGGCGGATTGGGACGGAATGCGGTCTTTCTTTGCATCCTACCCATGGGGGCGGGTTTGCTTCTCGCCGGATGATCCCAGTGCTGTTGCTGACTCTGTCACTGATGTGGTGCTACAGGGAATGGAACTATTTATTCCATCATCTGTGGTACCCATCGGAGGCAGATCTCAGCCTTGGTTTGGTCGCTCCTGTAAGACTGCATTGCGCAGTAAGCAGGAGTGTTATCAAGCCTGGGCTGCGGCTTCGGTGACTCGGGATGTAAACACCAGCACACTTAAAAAGAAGTATAACTTCGCCTCCAGGTCCTTCAAAAGAGTTATTGCCAAGGCAAAGTCAGAGCACATAGGCAGAATTGGCGAGAAACTAGTTCGCCTTCCTTCGGGAACCCGTGCATTCTGGTCTCTCGCCAAGGCTGTCCAAGGGAATTTCTGTAAGCCATCACTACCATCTCTGCACAGGGAGGACGACTCACTGGCCCAAGACGCAAAAGACAAAGCCGACCTTTTAGGCTCCCTTTTTGCGTCCAACTCGACTCTTGATGACGGGGGGAAAATACCGCCGACCATCCCGCGGTGTGAGTGCTCCATGCCGGATGTGCTATTCTCACAGCGCTCAGTTCGCAAAGCACTTCTCTCCCTGGACATCCAGAAGTCGAGTGGGCCTGACGGAATCCCCCCAATTGTGCTGAGGACGTGTGCTCCGGAGTTGGCACCGGTCCTAACGCGTCTTTTCCGGTACTCCTACTCCCAAGGCGTAGTCCCGAATTCATGGAAGACAGCTTTTGTCCACCCGATCCCTAAAAAAGGCGACCGCTCAGACCCGTCCAACTATAGGCCTATCGCGATCACCTCCTTGTTCTCCAAAATAATGGAATCCATTATTAACTGCCAGCTCATCCGGTACCTTGAGGATCACCAGCTGATTAGTGACCGCCAATACGGTTTTCGTCGGGGTCGATCAGCTGGTGATCTTCTGGTCTACCTGACCCATAGATGGGCGAAGGCAGTAGAGTCCAAGGGGGAGGCGTTGGCCGTTAGTCTGGACATTGCGAAGGCCTTTGATCGGGTTTGGCACAAAGCGCTTCTTTCGAAGCTGCCTTCCTATGGGCTTCCCGAGAAATTGTGCAATTGGATCACCAGCTTTCTTGCAGATCGGAGCATCAAGGTCGTTGTAGACGGTGCATGTTCTGACTACAAGCCTATTAACGCTGGTGTTCCACAAGGCTGTGTGCTATCACCAACGCTGTTTCTTCTGCATATCAATGATATGTTGCTAACTGGTAACATTCATTGCTATGCGGATGACAGCACTGGTGATGCTCTATACACCGGCCGGGCCAATATTTCTCGGGAAAACGTCGCCGAGTACTGTCGAGAAAGTCGAGTCTTTGCTGGACAAAGTCTCGGATTGGGGGCGACTAAATCTAGTCCAGTTTAATCCTCAGAAGACACAAGTTTGCGCGTTTACCGCTAAAAAGAACCCCTTTGTCGTATCTCCTCAGTTTCAAGGCACTCCCCTTCTTGCCTCAGCCAGTATCGGTATCCTCGGAGTCGACATATCGAGTGACGTGCAGTTTCGTGGTCACTTGGAAGAGAAGGCCAAATTGGCCTCTAAAAAGCTTGGCGTGCTCAGCAGAGCGGGACAGTATTTCATGCCGGCACACCGCCTGCAACTTTACAAGGCGCAGGTTCGGCCTCACATGGAATACTGTTCCCATCTCTGGGCAGGGGCTCCCCAGTGCCAGCTCCTTCCACTTGACCGCATCCAGCGCAGAGCGGCTCGAATCGTCGACGACCGAGCCCTTTCCGATCGGCTCGATTCATTGGCACTGCGAAGAGATGTTGCATCTCTTTGCATTTTCTTTCGCATCTACCATGGGGAGTGCTCTGAGGAATTGTTCGGATTAATCCCAGCCGCCAAATTTCACGAACGCACATCGCGGCAGAACTCCCGATACCATCCACACCATCTGGATGATTGGCGGTCCACCACTGTGCGATTTAGAAGATGTTTTCTTCCTCGCACAACTTCCTTGTGGAATAGTTTACCACCAGGGATTTTTCCGGACCGATACGACTTAGGGACCTTCAAGAAAAGAGCCTACTCCTTTTTAAAAGGCCGGCAACGCATCTGCAATTCCCCTGGTGTTGCGGTTGTTCATGGGCGGCGGTAGTCACTTACCATCAGGTGAGCCGCATGCTCGTTTGCCCCCTCTCCTATAAAAAAAGAAAAAAAAAAAAAGAAAAACTGTTCAAAAAGGGTTATTATAATATCAAGGAATACATGAATGAAAATAACCCCTGGAAATGAGGTGATCGTCGCCATGCTGTTTCTATGAAAATTCAATAAAATATTGTAGTTGTTTGTTCAAAAAAAGTCCCGCTGGGTTTCTTGCTGTTTTTCCCAGGACAGGTATTTTCCGAACCAGTGGTAAATAAAAACAATGACTTTCAACAAGTGGGATACGGGAAGTAAAAACTGTAAGAACCTCCGGAGGCGGAGTTATAGCCGAAATAAGAATTTTTAATATTTTGGTTTTGGCAATTTTGACCCCCTTGGAGTGTAATGAGAACTTTTTGCCACTATTCAACCATGACATCATGATATTCAAACTGACTATGTATAAAGTTCGAGTCACGCCCCCACTCGTTTCTAGTTTTTACTTCCAACAATAAGTATTATGTAATAATCAATATTGATTAAAAAATCATTTTATTCTATTCATTCATTACCATATTTCATTTCGTGGGTGTCGTAAGAGAGGACAATGGAAAAGACGTCATAATCTCCGACAAATGGCGGTATACCATGTCGTTTATCATCATCAACATTATTACAGTTTTTCACAAGTCCACTGCTGACCATATCGCCATATCGTATATGCCAGATGTAAAATACCCAAGACGACAAAGAGAAGCGTCAAAAGTGCGATTCATTTGTTACAAGCAATCGCCAGTCTACCTGCTGACGATAATGGTAAATCAAATCTAGAATGGAAGATTCCCTTGTTCATCAATGGACTGTGCGCTGACGATGATGAAGTGTCGAAGTGTCGAAAAGTCGAAGTGTTTAAAACTTGGTAGCCGTGGTTTGGTGAATAAAGAGGAACCCACTTGGTTAGCCCGAGGTAGTCGCTCCGAGTGGGCTCCGGATGCGCGTTCGTGTACTCCCCACCTTCCCGTCGCAGCCAAGGTAGCGTTGCGGGGGAAGAGGGGTATTGGTATTGCGATGTATCTCTCGGCCTATCCTCCGCGACTCTTGATGTGGTGATGGTGGGGCCGCGGGACGACAGAAGTGTCGGTATTGCGATGAGCCGCCCTCCCTTCCCTCCGCAGAATAATCTTGGTTGGCGGCGGAGCCATAAACCAGATCTGCCGTTGCGATCAAGATGGCTAGCGCTTCTGAGTGCTCATTTTTTCTGCCCCCATGTATGACCGTCGCTACACGGGGGCGTCCGTTGCGCAGGTGAAGTAAAACGCCATGGAGGAAGGCACGCTATTTTCTGGTGCGCCTTACCTAAGAAGGAGGTGGGGGAAAAGTAATAATGTCGTGGGGAGGGGCTGACATGGGACGGCCGGCGCTGATGGGGTCATGGATTTGTGCGAAAGCGTTCCCGTGGCCCTGTAAATGTGCGCCGAAGGTGGAACACCACGGGGTTTTAAATGGCGCGAGTCTGATGTAAGTCTTATCTTTGCTCCCGCGAAGCAGGTATGCGTAGGCATTTCCCCATGTAAAAAAAAGGTAAGGGTAAATTAGACTTCGACCAAGAAGTCTGCAGACAAATAAAACAAATGATGAGAACAAATCAGTTAAATATGTTTATGTTTGGTATATCAACCACAGAAACCTGATACAAAAATGTACTACCAGTGCGTGTTGCTCGTGATGACTACGACTACTGACTACGGAAAGTAACATGGTGCTTCATGACTGGCTGTATGAGGAAGCTCATGTTAATTAGCAAGCTACGAACGGGGCTGAGTTCGGAGTTTTCCTGCGTGTTAAGATTTTTAAGCTAGCCGTATTATAGAGTTCTGCCCAAAATTCATTAGACACACCTTATCATCATAAAGGTATCATAAAAACAAAATGAAAGATAAATACAATTGATACAGAGAACTTTTATTTCTTCGATTTTGTTTTTGGAACAAATCTGTCTAACACTCCAAATGACTTTTTAGGTGCTGTCTGTTTCTCAGGCATATCTAACAATTTCTTGGCTTCGATAGCTTGATCAATAAATTCCTGGAAACAGACAATATAATATTAATTTAAACATGTAACATTAAAATATAATATTATAAAATATGAGTATCCTAAAATAACGTGTGGCCAAAAAAAAAACCAAATCCTTTTGGTTTTATAATGTAATCCATTAATGTTTCTTTTTTGATACGTATTTTAATATTTTAAACTTTTAGGTATTTTTGTAACCTGGGAAAGCGCCACCTAGCGCCGTATTTTCAAATTTGCATATTTTTTCATGGACAAATCAATCGAAATCAAACTAGATATGGTACACTCTTTTCAATAAATCTTTTTCAGATTTATGTTATATCTTTATGAGTCTGGCGAAGGCAACGGCCAACTACGATTTGGGGCGCACCTTGCAGATATCACAAGCATCTCAAATACATAGCATTTTTATTCAGTTATAATGAATATGTAGACGCAAATAGCATTACAAAACAAATAAGGAGACACGTCCTATATGATGTAAATATAACATGCAAAATGCAATTTGCTTAAGATTTTATAGGTAATAAAAAAAAAACTGAGTCCGAAACCTATATAATTATTTTCAAAATTCGAAAAATAGCAAATATATTAGCGTAAAAATAATTTTGGTTTTTATGTCTTATTCTACCTCCGCTGCTCTCCTAGGTCCACAAATAATCTACTACTTACATCTGACATGTTATTTTAAAAGACGGTCCATTTTGTCAATTATTAAAATGTAACAACAAATGTTTTTTAAACGGCCTTTAGACATTCGAAGGATAACACTATATAGCTTAACTATACAGGGTTATTTTTCAAAAAGTAGCCAAATTTTATATTCAAGTTCAAATAAATAAATTATTATTCTCGGCTTCTACTTTTATTTCAAATATCCCAAATTTATTGTGATTTATGGGCAACAACTACTCTTACACGCGCTCCTGTGTGTGTGATTCAATTCACGTTTTCGTTTCCCAAGTTTTTAATTTCTTAGTGACACGCTAAATACTAATGGTTAAGATAATAACTACATGGACGCGAATTGATTCCAATTTTCCTTTTACACTCAACGGGCTTAGGTTCTTCATAATAAATAAATTTTTTTCTTATCAACGACGTAACCGACGACTGTCCTTATCATGGCGTATTTTAAAAATTGGAATAAACTATTAACAACTAAATTACGCAAGTAGTCCCAATATCTAATATTGGTACCTTAAAATATCGTTTTACTTGTGGGGTTGTGAATAACGAACACACCACATGTTAAATAACCCTGTATTCACAACGAAAATCCAAAGTAGCGGATCGGAGCGCGAACGAGCGGCCTGACAACATCGGACTTTCGGATCGACTGGCGAGGCGAGAAAAACCGAACCGGTTACCCACGCGCAGCCGAGGGCTTCCGAAGATTGCCAAAAATGACAGAATATTTGAGATTTATTTATTAATTTTTCTTCACCATTCGCCTATATTACTTATTCTGAACCTTCTCTGCAAATTTGGCCGGTTATTGTAAAATAATCCTGTATAGTACTACTTCTTTAAAGAATAACACAAGAAGCAGTCTCATTTTTACCTTTCTTGTAGAACTCTTTATAATTTTCTTTCTTGCAATAGTTGTTTTTCCTTTATTTTTATGCCTCGGTGTGATATCTATATTTTTGGGTTTAAGATGCTGAAACGAGATGATAAAATTAAATAATTATCATATTTATGTTGGAAATGGAGGTAATCCCTTTTTCTTTACTTATGTTGTTTAGCTTTCAATTTATGACTTGTTAATTTTACGGCATTACTTCATATTTTAAGAATATTATTAAAATTGGCAACTGGCAGACATAACGGAAAAATAGTTTTTAAAGAATAATGGTGAAAAACGAGCACACAGTTCACTTGATGGTAAGTGGATGCTGTGGCCCATAGATATCAACATTTACCCTTGATTAAGATTCAAAATACAGACGCGTTGTCAACTCTGGGGACTAAGATGGAATGCCTTGTTTCCAGTTAAAAGGTTCTCCGGTTCTCTACATTCACCATACGTAACACACCAGCATTAATGTGCTATTTTACGCTGGTATTCTGTGAGAGCGTATTTCTTACCCCGGTCTAGACGACCCATTCGTGCTACAACCATAATATAGCTACACTTGCAGCGTGGCACTATCACATATAAAAAGTTTAATTAGTAGTATAAATGCTTTATTATATTTATAGACAAGCAAAAATTATATGATATTGCTAATAAAAGATAAGACGAAAAAGGCAGTATTTTTCTGGCACGAATAATTTTGCTTTGACATTAATTAGCCTTGGCAATAATTTAAACCTGACATATGTTATAACATTAATTAATAATATTTGTTGTAGCATTCCAGTAACCTCTTTTTGCATAAAATAAAAATTAAAAACTTACCAATAACTTCTTCCTAGCTTCCATTTGTTCTTGCATTGAAGGCACATCAACTTCCATAACATCAAATGGATTGAGTGTAATGAGTTCTGCCGGTATCTTTTCAAGTAGAGCTTTGACTTCTGCCTCCTTTCTTTGTTTTTTAGTTTGGAAGGGATTGCTTTCCAATGCGTCAAAGTTTGGTTCGCCACTTCCTGTAATGTTTTATTAGTTATTAGTATAAGATCCAGTAAATAACAAGTAACATGACCATAAAAAAGAAGTATTAAAAATAAAAAAATACATTAGGTAGGTAATCTAATTTTGCTGACACCTTATGTAGCTATAAAAGAGTTTGTCAATTAATAAAAATGGTGGACTGCACATTTAAAAGAAAGTTTTATTTTTCGACATGGTGGTATCCTACCATGTTCTTGTATCAGAAAACATAATACTTGACAATTTCAGTGATGTTGGTGGGAGTTGTTCCTCTATCTAGGTTATATCTAGGATATACCTACAATATACTTGTTTGTATGATGTAGGACTCTTGAATCATTCATAGTTATAATATGTATTACAAATAATGTAAAAAGAATAAAAAGGTAAAATTAAAAGCGAGCAGATTATATTTACCTGGTACAATTATGCTTGAGAAACCAGTACTAGTTCCAATCCCTAAGACGTCTTCATATGGACAGAATTTGAAATTACTAATAGATTTCGCCATTCTATGCCTTAAATATGGTTTCTCAGCGGTTTGTGAACAACAATTACTGTAAAAAAAAAAACTTACGATTGTATTAACCTAGTATTAAAATTTCTGTTTATGTATCTTTGTGTTGTAAATTTAAGTTTTTTTTAATAGGCAATTAAGGTTGACAAATGAGCACACAGTTCACCTGATAGTAAGTGGATACTGTAACCCATAAATAAGTATTTAATATATTCTTTATCTATTGTTATTGTGCATGAATAGAACATATTTTTGAATGAACTTCAACATACTTGTATATTTCTACAACTTCTCCAAGTCCAACAGCAAGCATGTCTTTTTGTGAGAATTCCAAGTCTACAGGAGCACTTCTTAACTTGTAGTGTTGTAATGGTCCATCAAGATTTCGTATATCCCATATTTTCATACTCCGGTCAACTCCTGATGTGGCCATGTACCTTCAATCATGAGATTGTATTTAGTAATAAAATTTTCTGTCATCAGCATGTAAAAATTCACATGGTACTCTCCTGTTCTAGAAGGATTTCCGTCATGCTTCTAACACTCGATGCTGCTCCCCGTGATTATTTGGGTATTTTACGTTTGGTATATTAAGCGGGATGGTTATACTGTATAGTATACGGCAACTAACAACTTGGCAAGGTTTTGGCGTAGTAGGGGAAAGTTTGCGCATGTACAACGGCACGTACCAATCTCGCGCTCGGAAGTCGACTGGGCAACCAATCGTACGCTCGCGACGATGCTACTTTGTTCCCGCGCCCCGCTTGATAACAAAGACATCTAAAAAACGACTTCTGCGCATATAACGAATATTGCCAAGTTAGACGCCGGCAACTATGCTGATATCTGTCTGAATACATGATATCTTTATGGTCTTTTTTATAGTCGCCTCATGCGACACCCATGGGACAAAATGGTTTGCCTATTTTTGCTGCCAAATAACAGTGCGTGCTTAGTCCTCAAATTGACATCGCATCTGTAGACTTCTTTGAAGTTGGCTGCAGGTTTCCATTGACTGCAGTAGCCACTTACCATCAGGTGTAAGTTCGTTTGTCACTTCAATTTTAATTTAAAAAAAACACAATATTTGATGGACTTTCTTACGCTGCCACTACACGACAAATAAGTGGCCAAATTTTTATTTTGATACTATATATTTCTGTCCCTTATATTGCTACCACCACTATACTGTAGCTATTTTGATAAAAATCGGTTTTCAAACAAACTGTTTTCCTGGCCGATTGCCAGCTAGCGACAACTTCCGAATATAATAAAAAGCTTCTTTTTTTTTTGAGTAATATAAAGCACCAACTCGTTTTTAACCGGTGCGCGATTAACACTTACGTAATAAAATCGGATGTAGAAAAGGATCCAATGTCAGATAAGTCCATTACAACACATCCAGGTTGAAAAAAATATAGAGGATATTAAAAACCATCTAGGCAAGTAATCAATCGCGGGACGTACAATAAAATAGTCACATTGTAGACCGTGTGTAGTGGCGGTGTAAGTATGTCCACCTATTTCATCCCGTGGATATGGTAAGAGGCGACAGAAAGAAACAAATTAGGAGATGGGCAGCAGCGCCTTCCTAATAACTATTAAAAATAAAGAATTGCGGTTACCAACCCGTTCGCCAAGCGTGGCAACTATTGAAAATATCCCCCTCACGAGGCAATCTATGGGGGAGACCTATGTTCGGCAGTGGACTTTAATAGTCTATAATGGTAATGGTAGAATATACATTATACATACAATTATCCCAAATAAGCAAATGATCCCAGTTTGACAAAGATTGTGTCCTGCACAGTTCAGTTTTTAGAGGTTCATCATTATCATTGCAAGCCATTATAAGTTTAGTTAAGAATACAGAATTTATAGACTGCATGTCCTGATCATGTTCACGTCCAATTCCTGCATGCCTCATCAAGTCGTCACTTCATCTACCTACACTATGATTGTTGGTATGAAGCAGCCACATACTTTTTTTTTAGAATGAAATTTAGTAACACCACTAACATTACTAATATTCCTGTTAACCACTTCAAGTAAACTTAAAATGATTGTTGTAGGAGCTTACACCAACAAAGAAAGATCGATGGCAGGCTACATACATTTCAACAGAATTCGAAACCATGCTCAATTTTTTGACACACACACACACACACACACACACACACACACACACACACACACACACACACACACACACACACACACACACACACACACACACACACACACACACACACACACACACACACACACACACACACACACACACACACACACACACACACACACACACACACACACACACACACACACACACACACACACACACACACACACACACATCTTTCTTTAACAGCCCGTAAGGGTTCACTGCTGGACGCACACATATTATGTCTAAAACCATATTGTTTGTTGCAAGTTTTTTATGCATGTGTGTGTGAATGCATATTCTTACATGCATGGTTGGTGATTTCATAAAGAACACTTCACTAAATACTATTCAAATGGATAGTGTTGTTTTTTTTTTAATAAAAAATCTAACTTACTATTGGGCGTCAAATGGAATGTATTTATAGATTCTAAAGGTAAAATTGAGCATGACTTTAGTTTTCAGTAGCGATGGGTCGTTGACGGTTTTTCGTCTCAAAACTATTGTTTTCCGTTTGTCAACAAGTTGATTAACTAGTAAACGGTTAACTAAAGTTAGTTAACAACACATTATGCAAATAATTAAATAGTTCACTTTAGATTCAATGCCGCGACAGCCATTTGTTTAGTATTTTTTATTAATAAATATAAGTAATTAAATTTAGTATTAGTTTATTAAGAAAGAAAGAAGAAAGAAAGAACTATTTATTTGATATACACATTTTACACACATTAAAAAAAATATTATAATCAAAAGCAAGGGGGAAAAGAATGCATGTACTAGTCTAACACTGTTTACGCATTTACAATTGAGAAGCAGTACATACACAATAATAAAACAAATAAACAAAAAGGTAAAACCGAAAAAAAAAATCAATATGAAAATGTGACATCAAATAGGTCTCCAACTCAGCATAATGCTGCAAATACAGCGCTGGTTTTCAGTTGGAGCCTTGTGACTTCACAGACAAGTCGGTGTGTGATCTTCCAACTAAGAGTTATATACAAGTTCATAGTTATCTATTAACAATTACGAGTTAAAATGTAGTGCTAACATATTATATAACGTATACACACATGCACTGAGACTAAACCTAGGTAACAGGTGTGTTATATTACTATATATTAAAATAATACCTACTTATATACTTATACATACAATATTAAGATGATATTTGACTATTCTGACTATTCTATGGGGAAGACAACTTTTACTTTTTTCATAAAATTAGATAATTCAATATTCTGAGTCAAAGAGACGCCATATTACGAGACCTGCTGTGGATTTTTAAAGCAAAAAAAAAAAAAAAAAGGAATAAGATTGAATCCAATAAATAATCATTCATGAAATATATAACAGAAACACATTAATAATCAATAATATTCGAACATGAAAAGTGTAGAACAAATATAAATATTGCTATCATCGTAGGTTCCTACGTTCGAGACGGTTATTACGTATTTTGTAGTTGTTGTACCAAATAATGCAACTTTAATTTCTTTTTAAAACTACTTAATGTTTTTAGGGAACGAATGATATATATTAATGGTATATTATGTTATTTTAGAAACAATTTTAAATGCTAAACTATATTTTATATAGTTTAAATATGAGAGAAATTCGTTAGTCGAAAAGTGACGACCGTCTCATGTTTCGTCCACAAACAATAAATTGAAGGAGTTGTAGTGTTAATTCAACAAGGAGTCAAATTCGAAACGTCGTTGACAAATTCAGCTAGTTGATTGATACACGGTAAACAGTTGACATGTAGACAAAAGCTCATACCTAGTTTTAAGATTTTATTTACTGTATAAAATACCCAATATTAAAAATATATTGGTTAATTACGCTATACATACATTCCCCTATTGTCCACAGCAATTGCAGTCAGAGGTGTTTTGTGGCACAATATCTTTGCTAATGGCTGTCTTACATTTGGTGACCATAATGATACGACTCCTTTAGAGTTACCTAAACATATGGTGGCATTATATGGGTTTTGAGTCATTACAGATGTTCTTCCCATACGGTTATTATAATGTCCCACTATTTCTCCAATAGATATGTCTAACCATGACATAAATCCATATTCATTCTGAAACAATTACATAACAAATGTTAAAAAGGCTTAATTAAAATAATTAATAGAATCAGGCGTTACTTTGCGGAAGTCCATTATATTAAAGTTGACAAAAAAAAATTACTTTTTAATTACTTAACCGCTTAGTGGTTAGCCACCGTAGAGTCTATATCACCTGAGGATGCCTCGTGTAGAGGCGAAACACGTGTCGTATTGTCGTCGGTGGTGTGTCTTTCCTAGTGTAGTGATGTTGGGAGTAGTGGTGCTGGGATTAGTGGTGACGGGGATAGTGCACGCAATTGAGGGAGAGCGGGAGGTGTTCATCAAACTAGGTAAGACACATCATTTTATTTTATCGAGCGGATGTACGCAAAGTAATTTTTTTTGTCAGCTTAATTAAGAGATAATTTAAACACATCAATGCAGTATCAGGAATGTGGCAGGACCGTATTCCATCTAGGGCAAAAAATATATTGGTACACATATTTTATATGAACTTGTTAGTGCAGCGCAAGGGCTTCAGTGCCATGCCCTGACACTCTTTGCTGCACCGCCACGGCACGGCTCTGCCACGCCCCTTTCACTGCAATAATGTGGGTGGATCACCCTTTAGTGAATATTATGTTTAAAATTTTCATTATTTATGTAAAAAGTGTAAATCATACAATGCTATGTATCCTTCAAACAAAAAAACCGGCAAAGTGCGAGTCGGACTCGCGCACCGAGGGTTCCGAACAAATCTCTAGGTATATAAGTTTAAAATTATTAAAAATATTTTTATTATATGATGTAACTAAAAATTTATGCTTTTCGCAATTTTTCCTTTATCTGTGCTATAAAACGTTGCTTCGTACCAAATTTCAAGATTCTGAGTTCACGGGAAGTACTCTGTAGGTTTGATTCCCTTGCGAATGTCGAAAATTTAAGGCATAAACGGCTGTATCTTTTGATTGCGTTGGCTTAGAAGTTTGATTTTTTCACAGCTCTAAGGGACAGTAGACTTGAGTATGTGATATGAATTTCAGCTTGATACCTCCACGCGTTCCTGAGAAAAAGGTCACTCGTCTGTCTGTTTTGACACACAGACAGACAGACGGACAACAAAGTGATCCTATAAGGATTCCGTTTTTTCCTTTTGTGGTACGGAACCCTAAAAAGTAAATATTCCTGTTGGCAGGAATATCTACAGATATTCCTGCTTGAATGATTCCTGCATGCTGCCGGCAGTCTCCGAATGGGGCAATGCCAATCTTGTGCTGTGTGTGATGAGTGTAGAAAACCGAGCCCCTTTTTTTTATAGAAGAGGGGGCAAACAAGCATGCGGCTCACCTGATGGAGCGCTGGTGGTAAACAATTCCACAGAGACCTTTTACTAGTAACAAGACATCCCATTTTAGTCCTTATGAGTGACAATATATGTGATTGGAATATATGTGTAGGTATCTATTGATTTCAGCAATCAATTACCATAGAGCTGTGTTAGCTCAGACGATTAGCGCTCGATTTGCTCACAGTACGCGAGCAACCCAGGTTGGATCCCCCCCGGCACCATTGAAATTGTTAAGTGCAATTTTAAGTGCCGATTTACCACGTGCTCGGCGGTGAAGGAAAACATCGTGAGGAAACTTACATGTCTGAGAAATAAGAAAAAAAATTTCGAAGACATGTGAAGTTCGGCAATAAGCATTGGGGTAGCGCGGCGGCCGTTTCCTAAAACCCACTCAGAAATGAGAGGAGGCCTGTGTCATGCAGGTGTCAGGTTATTTATCACCAGGAGGAGTGTGCTGGGTCATAAAGCTTACACATAAATAGGCACTTATAAAAAAAAATAACAGAGGTACAGCTTGACAGAACCAAATGTAATCTTTAAATTTTTTCTACTAGCTAACTTCGTTGGTCTAGTAATTATTAACGTGATAACTGATCATTTCGTCACGATTTGGAATCCCAGGTCAGCTCAAACTCAGTTTGGGTTTTTTTGGAAAAAATTCTTGGTAGCAGCCAGGGGTCAGAAAAAGCACGTAAAGTTGTTGGTCCAGCACCTGATCGCTCTCCAGTTGTGTCGGATTGCTGTCCCATTGGACTACGAGAGTGAGGGGATAGAGAGAGCACTGTCCTGCACAGATGGCTAGTCTCCATTGAGACCATAGATTTATTATATTAACCCGTCTATCTTTCATAATTTAGGGTTAGTTATCAATTCTTAAAAAGGCATGCAGGAGAAAATGGGAGAATATTTTCTGTCACCATCTCCTAGTCTATTAGTAATTGAGACTGACAGCCGAGATTGAAATAGGGTCTGGTGGACATTTTTGTTCTTTTATCTTTCCTTGACTGATTGAGGTCTTGAATATGACTTGAATATGAATCTGTTGTGTGCTAGGAAAATCTCGTGAGGTTCCACTAACTAAGGTACGTTTATGTGATATAAGGCAACAGGCAAGCTTCCACTTAAGCATGGTTTTTATGGAAAATGCTCTCCAACTAGGCCAGGTTTCTTTGGAGCATTGTACTTTAATTTGGCTGGTGACAATATTAAAATATCTTCTGGTAAAATGGCAGTCTTTGTTGTCCTTTTTTTGCAGAATACAGGTTCTTCTCTTAAAGAGGGCTAATAATTTTCTGCTCACCAGATGTCGCTAGTTGACACTGAGGTAAAGTTTTTTGTTATACAATGTAATTTAATTGAGAAGTTGGTTTTTAATAAAAGTTTATCAGTTTCTTGAGTATTATATTAATACACAAAACAATCCGTCCATGGTTTGCTCTTTTATTTTATGCACATTTTTAACTTTTTTTTTTTAATTTTTTACTTTTATGAATATCTGTGGTTTGGTTTATTTATTTTTAATCTTATTAATATAAAATATAGCTAATAATACAGAAAGAGATAATAACTTTTACATTTTTCGCACAAATTAACTTCCCCGCTATGATATCTGTCAAATATTATACCTCACTTTTAAGTTACGCCACCCTGGTGGCAGAAAAAGTCGTGGATAATCATTGATAATAGAGAAAAGGATTCCTGTATGCAGTTTCAACACAGTTTGGCAAATTTTATAGGTTCTTGAAAAAAATCTTACATTGGAGAAATGCAGCCTGAGTCTATATATATAAATCACAACTAACAACAGTTACTATTATTTTTATATGAAAGTAAAAATAATATTATTTGAAAATATATACATACAACAGCAGCCAGAAGGAAATGATATGGTAGAAATTCCATTCTTAAAATCTTATCCATTTTTTTCACACAATGTAGTTCAGTTCCTGTGTTATCATAAATATATAACCATTCCTTTTGGGCCGCAGCAATCATAGTTTCCACATGAAGCCAACTGAAAGTAAAGTATATTATCTTTATATATAAAAATCGCCGTGTAGTGGCGGTCAAGAATATCCACTACCCCATATCCTCCCGTGGGTGTCGTAAAAGGCGACAAAGGGAAAAAGGCAGGAGATGGGCAGCAGCATCTTCCTGATAATAGCCAAAATTATAATAAAAAAACTGCGGTTGCCAACCCGCTCGCCAAGCGTGGCAACTATGGCAAATACCCCCTCTATGAGTGTAACAAAGAGACGGCCCCCAGTCCCCGGCGGCCCCGCTATTCCTGGCTACGGTGGCGACCATGGTAACGGCGGGGCAGGGGGTGCTAAGAATCTCCGGTGGAGGTTCGGTTGCCACCTTAGACGACTTGACCTGGCAACGTACAACGCACGCACCCTGAGGACTGACGAGAAGATCGTGGAGCTGGAAGAAGAGATAGACAAGTTGCGCTGGCATATTATAGGATTATCCGAAGTCCGAAGAGAGGGGGAGGACACGGTAATCCTCGAATCCGGCAACTTGTTCTATCACCGGGAGGGCGACCATCTGTCCCAAGGAGGTGTCGGATTTATCGTCCACAAGTCTCTCGTTAACAACGTTGTAAAGATCGGGAGTGTGTCGACGAGGGTTGCGTACCTTATACTCAGAATCACCAAACGGTATTCGCTGAAGGTCATACAGGTTTACGCACCAACCTCGGCACACCCCGATGAGGAGGTGGAGGAAATGTATGAGGATATCTCTAGAGCCATGCATTCCTCCAAAACCCAATATACGGTGTTAATGGGAGACTTCAATGCAAAACTAGGCACAAGAGAGAACGGTGAGCTGAAAGTAGGGAAATTTGTAATAGGGCAACGGAACCCAAGGGGCCAGCAGCTGGCCGACTTTATGGAGAAAGAGGGACTCTGTATGATGAACTCTTTCTTCCAGAAGCGGCCCCACAGGAAGTGGACCTGGTCGAGCCCCGACGGTTCGACAAAAAATGAGATTGACTTCATTATGACGACCAGACGACAACTGTTCAGTGATGTCTCCGTGATCGCGAGGGTGAAAACTGGTAGCGATCACCGAATGGTTAGAGGCACACTGAACCTAAAGGTTAAGTTGGAGAGGTCTCGTCTAATGAAGTCAACGCTCCGTCCCCCTCGTGCTCTGTTCCAAAGTCCCGAAACCTTTCAGCTCGAGTTACAAAACCGTTTTCAGTGCCTAGAAGACTGCAATGAAGTGGACGATATGAATGACAAGCTCGTGGAAACTGTCCATGCGGTCGGAGCTAAGTTCTGCAAGACCCGCCGCAGAAGAACACAAAAACTCTCCGATCACACTCTTAATCTCATGGCTGTTAGACGGGAGATGAGGCTACATTCTTCAACAGACTTGACAGCATACAGGCATCTGAACAGACAGATCTCCAAATGCATGCGGCGGGACTTACGCAACTTCAATACAGCTCGTATTGAAGAAGCGATCGAGCGGAACCAAGGCTCCAAAGTCTTTGCCAGAGATCTGTCTGCCAGAAAGAGCCAACTGTCAAAGCTGAAGACAGAATGCGGCAGCATCGTTTCCGGGACACCTGAGATTTTGAGTGAGATTGAGAGGTTCTATGGGCAGCTGTACACGTCATCGTTGGAGCCACACGCAAGTGTGAGTAACGATCCAAGAGCGAGTCTCATCCGACACTATTCCGAAGATATCCCGGACGTCAGTCTGAGCGAGATTAGAATGGCTCTCCAGCACCTTAAAAACGGTAAGGCCCCAGGCGAGGATGGAATTACAGCGGAGCTTCTGAAAGCGGGTGGAAGACCGGTACTTGAAGTCCTTCAGAAGCTCTTTAATTCCGTCCTCCATGGTGGCATTACACCGGAGGCGTGGAGCAGAAGTGCGGTGGTGTTGTTCTTCAAGAAAGGTGACAACGCTCTCTTGAAGAACTACAGACCGATTTCCCTTCTGAGCCGCGTCTACGTGCTGTTTTCGAGAGTCATTACGAATCGTCTCGCGCGCAGACTTGACGACTTCCAGCCTCCCGAACAAGCCGGTTTCCGAAAGGGCTTTAGCACCATAGACCACATACATACCCTTCGGCAAATTGTACAGAAGTCCGAAGAGTACAATTTGCCACTATGTCTGGCGTATGTGGACTATGAGAAAGCCTTTGATTCCGTCGAAATTTGGGCGGTGCTGCAGTCCCTTCAGCGGTGCCAAGTTGACTATCGGTATATCGAAGTGTTGAAGTGCTTGTACAGTAGGGCTACGATGGCTATCCGAGTACAGAATCAGAGTACGAAACCTATCCAATTGCAGAGAGGTGTAAGACAGGGTGACGTCATATCCCCGAAACTCTTCACCGCTGCATTGGAAGACGTTTTCAAGCTTCTGGACTGGAAAGGATACGGTATCAACATCAATGGCGAGTACATCACTCACCTTCGATTTGCCGACGATATAGTCCTTATGGCAGAATCGCTGGAGGACCTAAGCACTATGCTCAATGACCTCGATAGTGTTTCCCAACGGATAGGTCTTAAGATGAACATGGACAAAACAAAGATCATGTTCAATGTCCATGTCACACCTATGCCGGTAGTTGTTGGGAGCACTAAGCTCGAAGTTGTTGACGAGTATGTTTACCTGGGACAAATAGTCCGACTAGGTAAGTCCAACTTCGACCGAGAGGTCAATCGACGGATTCAACTCGGCTGGGCAGCGTTTGGGAAGCTACGACACATCTTCTCGTCAAACATACCTCAAAACCTGAAAACGAAATTGTACAACCAGTGCGTGTTGCCAGTGGTGACTTACGGAACTGAGACGTGGTCCTTCACTGCTGGCCGTATGAGGAAGCTCAAGGTCGCTCAGCGAGCTATGGAGAGGGCTATGCTCGGAGTTTCTCTGCGTGATAAACTTAGGAATGAGGATATCCGCAGTAGAACCAGAGTAACCGACATAGCCCAACGGATTAGTAAGCTGAAGTGGCAGTGGGCCGGCCATATAGCTCGAAGAACCGACAACCGATGGGGAAGAAAGGTTCTCGAGTGGCAGCCTCGTACCGGTAGGCGAAGTGTAGGGCGTCCCCCCACGAGATGGAGTGACGACCTGGTAAGACATGCAGGAGGTCGATGGATGCAGGTGGCTCAGGACCGTGCTTTGTGGCATTCTTTGGGGGAGGCCTATGTTCAGCAGTGGACTTGTGAAGGGCTGTAATGATGATGATAAAAATTACGTGTCACATTGTTTGTCCGCAATGAACTCCTAAACTACTGAACTGATTTCAATAAAATTTTGCACTCTGTGCAGTTTGGTCCAACTTGAGAGATAGGATAGTTTTTATACCGATAAATTGACCTCAATTTTTTTTATTGCTAGTTTCAGTTTTTTTTTTTAGGAAAGCAAATGGTCGTTGGAAAGGGCAGAATAACGTCTGCCTGGTCAGCTAGTATATATATAATCTTCTAATCTAATTGTCTAATATATATAGTTATTAATATGGCTGTTAGTGGTAATGTAACTTCTGAAAGACTTCACCAATTGTTATCATATTTGCACAATATATTCCCGTCTCATGGGGAAACTAAAACAGGACATGGCCAGTAGCATCTTCCTGATAATAGCTGAATAAAAATAAAACTGATTGTCAACCCACCAGCCACGTGTCACAAATATAGCAAAATCCGCGTTCAGCAGTGGATTTTTATAGGCTGTACTAGAATAGATAGATATTTGTATTATCTGAACAACGGTTCATAGTTATGCTAGATTCCGATAAATGGCACTATAGACAATTTATTAAGAAATACGATTTTTATGGACCAAAATGACTTATATCCATAATATACATTTTTTTGGTAGTTGCTGTGACAGCAATATAGCTGGAGCATGTCTCTACCATGTATAAAAATTCATAATATGGTTGGTTTAAAAACAAAACTATCATAAAATCTGGACGGGATTAGGTGGTACTGTGGTTGAGTTATTAATAAATTTTAATAATTTAATAATATTGTGAATTCATAATGAAGCTCATCTCATTAACTATCGGATAGAGCAGAACAATATGCAGGGTGTAAGCAAGAAAACAGTAAAATTAATTAAAAATATAAACGACATTTTATTTTGCTATTAAAATAGGAGATGGTTATTTTAATTTGGTGAAGTCACAATATGATTAAAGAAGACTTTTTCTTTTAAGAAAAACTATTTTTAACCATGCTACATATTATTTATTTTGAAAATATATTATCATAATACCTTATATCATGAATGGATTCCATAACATTAATTTCACAATGCAGTTTTTTTGTAACCCAATCAAAAGCAGCAAGATGGCCTTTTTTACTTCCCAAAAGCAGATGTCTACCATTGCGTGAATATTTCGCTCTATATGGTCCAAAGTCAAGATTGAGTTCAAAAATTTTTGTAGCAGCTGCAATATCCACATTTTCAGCTATAATTTTCTGTGATACAGCTGTTGTTTTTCCACCTTCTTCTACTTCTATTAACCTTGAATATAAATATATTATTAAATTTATAATATAATAAAAAAGTAGCAGTAAGCTTACAGCTTACTTTCCAATATACCATTGTGATAACTTAAATTTAAAGTTTAAAAAACACCTCGGAAACTAAAAGAGGTGATGGTCTTCAAATGGCTGAACAGATTTTCTTCTCTATCTCTCTATCTTCTGAAACATACCTAAGAATACTTTCAATTAAGATACCTTTCAAACCAATTTTTTTAAATCAAAATCAGTTCATCCGTTCAGGAACTATGACGCTACAGGCAGACACAGATATACAGACACACAAATAAACAGATACACATTACAAACTTATAACACCCATTCGTCAGGGGTTAAAAATATGCATTAATAAGATAAATTGTCTGATTACCCTTGATCTTCAGGCAGTAAAATTTCTGCTCTAGCAGCTTGCTCCTGTGCATAATTGAACTTTCTCTCTTTCTTTTGCCATTTTAATGCATGTAGTGGATGGGTTAACCCTTTTCCCTCAAGTCCTTCACCTCTAGAATAGCGTTCCAATGTTTTGGGATCAATTGGTGCTTTACCAGGAAATTTTCCTTTTTTTTCTTTTCTTAAGACCTTTCCAATGTTTTTTACTTCCTGAAAATGCAGATATTTATTTCATCGTAAATTATAAATGCTTGAAGATTCTAGAGTTTACTAGCAGCCTCAGGCCAGTGTGAGCATGTAGGTGGGTCCCTACTAGATGGAGAAGCAACATTAAAAACTTAATAAAGGTTTTTTTCTCCAATTTGTAGGTTTATGCAATAAGTTAACAAATGCAGTTGGCTCAGGATCATGCTATAAGGCAATCAAAGCCTCTCACTAGAATGAGTGACAAACTGTTAAGAGAATCAAGTTGATAAATGCATGAGACTCAGGACCGTTCTTTGTGGCATTCTGTGAGTGAAGCCTATACGCTTAGCAGCAAATTTGAGGTGGAATTCTTTTTAAAGAAAGCTGGGCAATTTTTTAACTAATAACTGTTTTTAGCTGTGTTAAATTCAATAAATTATTTAGAAATGATCACACCAGTTTGCCCCATGGGTAGCTTAAGAGGTCGTCTCTTAAGAGTCCCGTGTTGGGAATTTCAGATAAATCTCATTGCTTCCTATAGGTGGCAGTCTAAGATTTCACTTACGCCAGAGTTTAGGGACTTCACTCATCAATCTGCTTGCCAAAAATGGTAATTAAAGCACATTCTTCCTAATAATGGAAGAGGTACATATCCAGCATTAGAATTTTATGGGCTGATGAAAAAGGGCAAAAAGTTTGATATAATATACAAATACTTATGTTTTGGGTTCAACTTTAGAAACCATAACCCCAATTATTGTGTAAATATTTAAATAGAAAGGGGTAGTAAAGATGTGTCAAATATCAAAGTGCAGAAATTCATAGTTTAAATATTTAATATTTTCCCCATATATATGGGGAAAGTTATTCAACCACTAGCTAATAATCAGATTGATGGGTGTCTGTGGATCAGTCTCTGCTAGGAGTAATAGTGTTCTGTGATTGTAGTGAAGTAAGCAACATACTATGTAACAATAACCTTTGTTGTGCTATTTGTACTTGTAATTTATTTTATGATTATAGAGATTTTTAGCTTTAAATCTGCTCTAAATAAATATGAGTATCCATTATTTAGATTTTGAAGTCACATTCTTAGAACTGCTATAGCAAAAGGAATAACTGGTTTGTAGTAGGTTAAGGCGAATAACATTTAAATAGTACAAATCAAAGTGTCTAGTATGGCACCAATGGTCATTAACGAAAAAGGAATATCCTGCCGCAGCAGCCACTGGTGGTAGACTAAATATTATGTTTTCTATGCTTTGATTTCCTTTGGTGGGATCTTCCCTTCTTCTATTGTTCCACTTCGGCATTTTCTGCTTTGATTTTTAAAGATTTTTGGAGATATAACCTTAAAAGTTATTTTTTTCTCGAAAACTACACTTCTTCACACTTCGATTCCATTACAATTTCTTCTCTTCCTCTTCCCTTCCCCTTTTTTCTGTCCCTACGCGGAGTTCTTCCAGGTTTTGTGTTAGCATATTAAGTGAAGGAATATTTAAGAACTTACCTTGTATTTTTGTTTTTTTAAAATACGTGGTGTTATTTTAACATTATAAACTTCAACGTCAGCACTTTTATCTGCATTATCTTGCTTTTCATCATTTTTATTGTGGAAATAGCGATTCTGAAAATTAGGCAATTGTTTAAAATAATTAGATTTTTTTAAATATAGGTATTGATATTTGTTTAAAGGTACATTATACGTATATGCACTTTATTAAAATACCTTTTTAGGTACTTTCATTATTTACTTGCTCTATATTAACTTTATTTAAATAATAAAAATTATAAATTAACAATTACACAAGCACATGTTCTTAGATTGTTGTTGTTGTCTTTTTTTTTTTTTTTGGAGTTTATGGCCTGGTATCTAGACCTTTAGGCCAAGTCTTAAGTATTTTTATTCGGTTTATTGTAATTTCCCCACTCCTTCATAGTATACTGCTTCACAATATGTTGATGCGTCACATTGTGCAGTTCTTGGGAGATTTTGGCGGCAACTTGATCCAGCAGACAGCTGATAGTTGGCGATGGTATCTAAAGGTGCCTATGCAAACAAACAGCTTATCTTGAGAATCCATCACCATCAGAGCACTTGTTTCACTGTTTCCACTAATAGTTCACATGCGTAGACACTTAATACACAAAATCGCAACACTTTTACATATCAAAGTCCACTTCAAACCATTATTTAAACAATAATACAGGAGCAGCAAACCGCCGCCGGTCAATTTCTTGCCAAAAACTCTGTTGTTGTTGTCAGTTCAGTTCAGGGTTGCCAACTTTATTTTTTAGGAGATCGTACCGTAAGCTGGAAAAGATCGTATTATACTAAGAACTCAAAAAAAAGATAGTATGCATCAATATTTCAATAAAATAATGGTAAATAATACAAAAATAATATTATTATTACCTTAAAGCAAAATTTTACATTAGGGTATAACGAGATAACATTAAAGAATCTGACACTAACTTTACTACGACTTTTTTTTTATTAAAGAAAGGGCCTCGGACTATGTCTACTCTGCCCTCTATTACAAAAATATGGAAATAAAAAAATAACAAAAATATGTAATATATGATTATCTGCGTAGAGTAATATTATTTGGATTAGGACGGATAGAATGACGTAAAACACGTAGAAAGGCGGTTAAACTACGCGGAAAATTCCTTAATTGGCAGCGACTTGACGGAATAGTATAATACCACAAACTAATAAGAAGTGCTAGTACGCTGCGTATTTCTAAAATGCGAGTGGGATAGAGAGTTTAAAAAACTATTGGATTGGTTCATAAAAAAATACAAAGAAAGGTTTAGAGCTCGTTCAATTTTGCTGTTATTGATTTCTCATATCGATACTTGATCAACTATCATTTTTATTTTGTTATAAAGATTATAAGATTTGAAAAGATCGTATATTTTGCGTACTATTTCGAATACATGATCGTACATCGTACTAGGGCCAAAAAGATCGTATGAATACGATTTAAATCGTACGGTTGGCAACACTGGTTCAGTTGTCAGTTGTCACTTGTAAGCAGTCAGTTGCAGGGTTGCCAATTTAATTTCCTAGTAGATCGTACCATAAACTAGAAAATATACAAATTCGAAGGAAAGCGGTTAAACTGCGCGGGGAATTCCTTAATTGGCGGCGAGTTGACAGAGTAGTATAACACCACAAACTAATAAGAAGTGCTAGTACTCTGCATAACTGCGTATTTCTAAAGTGCGAGTGGGTTAGAGAGTTTAAATAATTATTGGATTGGATACGTTCATAAAAAAATACAAAGAAAAGTTTATATCTTGTTCAATATTGATGTTATTCATTTTTCATATCGATAAAATGAACTTAATCAATTATCATTTTTATTTTGTTATAAAGATTATAAGATTTGAAAAGATCGTATATTTTGCGTACGATTTCGAATACATGATCGTACATCGTACTAGGGCAAAAAAGATCGTATGAATACGATTTAATTTGTACGGTTGGCAACACTGGTCAGTTGTCATTTGACACTTTTTTCTTTGGTAATGAACTCGTATGGTTGTACTTTTGCCAGTGTCACTAAGATGAAATTATCCTTTATAGGAAATAATTTGTTTGAAAACTTCTTGCTTTCAAAGCTTGAGCCAGCAGACCTTTAGCAGACAGTTGAAGACGATAGTATCTCGAGCCACATTAGCGAGCAAAATAACTTTAGGTTCACATCACCACCGGAGCACTTGTTTCATCGTTTCCACAATAGTTCACATTTGCAGAAATTTAATATACAAAATTGCACCACTTTTACGTATCAAAATCCAATTTAAACCATTGTCTATATTAAAAAAAAACAAAGCACTGAATAAATAATTGGTTTAAGTAGCAGATTTACCACAAGTTCTGAGGTAAGTTGAAAATTATGAGATAGCCTGCATGTTCTAGATGTAATACCGCGTTTAGTCTCTCGCCTCGCGCCTCGCCTCGTACCTCGCCTCGCAGCTCGCGTGTTGTTGCGAGGTAACGAGTGCCTGTTTACACTCTCGCGATGCGGTCAGTTTGCGTTGAGTCAGCAACGATGAAAGACGTCGAAAGAATAGCGGCATCAACTCTTGCCTTAATAAGTATTTATCGATGCTTGACCATTTTAAAGAGAAGGAAATTAATAAAAATACGTCGTTGAGGAAGAATATGACGGATGATATCTATTCATCGAAACAGAACCTTTTCAGTTTCATAATTTTATATAAATAGCTAGTACCTATTGTGCAAGATGTATGTACTATGATCGCATGCCTACATGCTAGCTTGGTCAGTGGGTCATTTTCCAGGTCAGACCTTACTCACCTCACGTTAATTCTCCCAGTTGAATTTTATGTAAATGTTAATATCTATGTAATATCTATGTTAATATCGTTAAATATCAGTCATTAATACTCCCAGACACTTTCCGTCGGCAGTATTAGTAATTCGGTTAGGCCTGTTCCCAGCAGCAGACGTTTACATACTTTTATTTTCCAATATTCTTCATACATTTCCAAGTAGATCCTTCAAACATTTAACGAAATCCTTGTTGGGTGAACTTCAGGGGCGTAGCTACCGCCGTATCGAACGTATCAATGATACGGGGCCCCCGACTTACAGAGGCCTCGAACGTATGTAAGCAAAAATTCTAAGGACTTCTATGGGACAGGATGTTGGTTTGAATTGTTTGCCTAGCTTAGTTCCTAGGAGTATTAATTGTAAGTAATAACTTATAATCAATATATAATTATTTTAATTCAATCCGAGAGTTTTTGTTCCTCTTGTGAAAAATCTTTACTATGGCCCCCCCGACAAATTTTGATACAGGGCCCCTCTAAGGCACGCTACTCCACTGGTGGACTTAGCGTAGAGCCACAGGGATAATAAGAACAAAACTGAAGCATCCTTGCAAGCAAAAAGCTGGCAAGGATTGAACATTCCCTAGTTTCTTCCATATCTGGTAAAAGTTTTGTCCCAGCTTTTCACCAGAAACTGTTTTACATGATAATAAAAGTTACTGTGTCACTATGTAAAGTTATGGACACATTCCAGCAGTAGCAGCAGAGGCAACTTCAAATTTAGTATAAGTCACTAGGTCTTAAAATAACTGAAAGTTTACAAATACCTGTTAGATAATGGTGAAAGAAACGTTAGGCGACTAGCCTAACGCTTAATTAATCACAAAGCCTACATATATCCCATTAATCGCCTTCTACGACGTGCTAAGCAAGTGACTCAGTTGGCATATTTTTTTTATAAGTTCGATATGTCCCAGGCCAACATGAGACACAGTCAACACACGCCAGGCTTCTTTTTCGTTTATTAAACTGATACAAATATTCACTGTTAGAAAGGACTCTCGATAGGTTAAGGATAACGGGTAAAAGGGTTAGAGGGTGAGGTAACACCTAAGCAAAATTTTAAAACAAAGGGAAATGTGTTGGATAGAGTGCTGAATAGTATAAGTATTTAGAAAAATAAAAGGTAATACGATAATCTTGTTATTTATTATTTTTATTCTCTTTAACAACACATACTCAATATTTTACAGAAACGTATATGATAATCAGAGTAATAACATATTTAATAGGTTTAGTATTTAAATGCGAATATAAATTCCGATTCGTGTACCAATGTGACTTGAAGAGAGAACTTTTAAGTTTTCAATGATTTCGACTCAACAAAATTTTTCCAAGTAGGTACAGATTCAAACAATTATTGCACACATTTTGTGTAAAGCGCGTCAACTAAACATTGCAAATTAACACTAACTCGCCACGATTAAGCTATCACATTCGTAAAAGATAACAATAAATAAGTTGTAACACGTAACATAATCACAGTGAAGTGTAACTTGACTAACAAAGAAAGTTTTCATTAATATCTAAAATTGGTTATCAATTAATGACTGAATTATTTATCTTACTTGACCTAATGAGATTTCATTATTACCTAATATAAATAAAAACGTCCGTATTGACGTGACAACTTTATATTCACAATTTTATTTACAAAACTGACTAGAGTGTACTCTAAGGAGTTTATTAATTTCGTTTGTTTTTATTTCTATCTCGGTAGCCCAATCAATAATATACCAGCGGGGAGCTGCTGTGACTGAAGCGTTTGGCACATTCCCAGTATTAGAAAGTAAGGATTTGTTAACATATTATCATCTTAAACACTATTTAATTTCTTCTTTTTGTTAAAACAAATTCATTATTTGATTAATCTCCAACCACTGGTTTAGTAGCCCCCTGACAATTATAATTTCTATCGTATCGAAATTAAGTACAATATTTACATATTCGAAATCTGGTAGTCATTGTTTTTGTGGGGGCTAAATCACTTAAATGCAATAGCATAAACTTTTCCTAACGAATAGTTAATTTTAATCATATACGAGTAACAGTGTTTAAATTTTATTTAAGTCTTATATTAAGTCCTTGTTTAGGTCTTTAATATTCAAACGAATTTTGAATGTTTTGTGATGTCGAAGAGAAGTCACACATCGTATACAACGGTTTATATAAAACATCATTACCTATACAGAACACATAATGTCCGAAAAAATCGATGCGTTCGGATACACTATACGAGTACAAAGTTTCATACACATTTATCACTGTATTTAACCGATTTGATATTATAGTTTTTTAATCTTTGGTAATTAGCTCTTGGAATAATACCCCACGTGCTTTAGCGAAAGGACTACAACAATTGCACTGTCTTTCAGTCGTGTTCACTTTAAAGCTCCGCCGATCACAATCGGTGTTGGTCAAATATTTCACTGTCGGTCACTCTCGGCGGCGCTTGATGAACCTTAAATTGGTGTCGGTAGTACTGTGAAGTCCTGAAGCGCGTTTTTCACCGTTTCATATATGGGCCGATTTTCGTCGGGGCAGTAACCATCGGGCGAGCAAAGAGTTTGCAGTTTTGTGAGATAGGAGTCGAAATTATCATGGGCAGGCTTCTCTCCTGGACCTGTAGGTGGTGGAGCCCCGGGTGTTCCTCCAGCGTTCGTTACAGGAGCGGTCCCCCCTCCAGGAATTCGGACATGTTCCAGTAAGGTTATAACGTTGTTACGCAAGCTTTCGTAATATTCGTTGAGATTGTTATTGCGCTGAGATATGAGCTGGTTCTCCTGCAATGAAAGAGAAGTTTTTCTTTACATCGTTTTAACATGAGTTAATGACTAAGTGTTTGTTTAATTTGTCAGTGCGTTCGATCGAATAGTTATTATGGTACTCACAAATATTTGCAAGATGTTAGTAGCACTCAAAGCTGGATGTTTGGAGCCATGACAGTACCATCTACGAAATTTTTGATAATTGAAATATTAAAAAAAAATAGGTAAAGCTTCATTGATAGAGCCCTATCTCCCAATTAATTTCATAAGAACTCACTCTTTCCCCATGACTGAGGTGCGTTTCCATGGCGTTGATGTCTGATTTGAGGCGAATCATTTGTGATTCGACGCGAGCATTCTCTCGTTGCAGTTCCGTTATTTCTTGCTCAAGGGTCATAAGGTCTTCCCCGTTGCCAGTCTGCATGTTCATTTCCATGCCTGCAATCGGTAAATACTTAAATTAAATATTTGCACATGCAAATTATTAAATGCACTCGTCTATTGTTGTTGAGTTACCTGAATACGGTTTCGGATATAATGGCGTGATGTCGTCAGGGTATTTGGGCTTCTTCGGCTGAGGTGTGGGTGTAGCAGACCCCGCCACAGGACAACCGGAAAGAGAGCGATGTGTTAGAAACGAGCCGTTGATGTGGCCTGAACCATCGCAGCCGGGTGTTGGACAGTTGACGCCATCGAATTTGATCGCCGACGCTGCTGCTGCAACAGCCGCTTTATGCTGTTCCACGGTTCCACCGCTTTCTAGCACCCGCATTTTATTTCTATTCGCAATAGGACAGCCGGAGGCACTGATGAAATGAAAAATGTGATTAGTTCAGGGAAATATAATTAAGGGAACTATTTATTAGATCTTTAATAATACGCTACTTAGTTTTACATCTACGTAGTTTGCACGTGACCTTACCTTCGATGCGATAAGAATTTCCCTGTAGCGTGTCCAGATCCATCACAGCCCGGTATAGGGCATCTAAGCAGCGTGTAAATAATCAACAAACTATTTGTAAAGGGATTGAAAAATATATATTATATATATGACAAATGAAATCATGTTTTAGTATTGCAAAAGGCGTGTGCAACGGCATGTGAAACGGCAAGTATAAAAAGGAATAAGCTTATCATTTTGTTAAAAATATTAGAGAGTATTTTAGACTTAGGGTATATATGTTACCGGAATCACTAAAAATAACAAATATTAAATTATGTACAAATTTTTCGCATTTGACATCAGGGATTCTATGTTGCTCCACTTCATTAGCGAAACAGGAAACTGTTGGAACCAAAAACAGTCCCGTTTGACCGTCGTTTTCTTGATATTCCTTCAAACTCATTGGTTGCATAAAAAATGTTGCATATGTGTTATTAAATCTGTACTGATTGTTTCGAAAAAAAAAGACCATTAGAATCAATGGTGACAGTTTACTAAATGATACTATTTAGGGTGATAAACGAACACAGTCCAGCTAGTGGTTAGTAGATACGGTGAAAGGCACTTTCACCGTCTATTGTCTATATACATTATCGATCCTTAGAACTAATAGATTCGTTTCCTGTGGAAACGGTCTCTGGTTCTCGTAACTTACCATGCGTACTTCTGTGAGAGCATGGTGTGTTCTGGTTGAGCCGATACAAAGACCCGCCTCATCTATACTGTGGCTGCAGCACGAATGAGTTGGCTTTACCCAGAAGAACCACGCTGCCTCAGAATAACAGCGCAAAATGTGAAATAGCAGCATAATGCAACCATTTAAACCAGGTTAACGCTGCTGTGTTTCGTATGGTGAGTGACGAGAACCGCAGACCCCTTTTACTGACGGGGCATTCCATATTAGTCTTCAGGGGTGAAAGAGCATCTACATTTTAGTTCTTAATCGAGGGTAGATGAAAGTGTGTATGGACCACAGTGGTGAGAGGACGGTATGTTTGTATATAGTAACTTATTTCTATAAAAAAAAACAATCAACTACTTGCCAGTTATAATTATTAATTGAACATTACGTTTTATTTGCTGATAATGGATTTTTGTTAAAAATAATGACTTATTAATGTTAAGACAGCACAATTTATAGCTGTATTTGACTTGGTAACAATCTTAGTCACTGTAACCAATATAATGCCCAGTCGCCCTTAAGTCTCCATGTTCTTCTTCTTCTTTTCCAGCACCTTGTTTAAGTCCATTGCTAGACATCGCCTCTCTCGTGGTAAGATTTGTCTCAAATGTCACACTTGACAGACGGGTGTAGTAGAAGTGGAACAATTTACCGGCGTCTGTCCCGCTATCCGAGTACAACTCTGGGCGTCTTCAAGGCAAGAGTGAATAGGCTTTTGTTACTGCTATCTACCATCAAGGGCTTTATCACAATTTACCACCAGGTGGGATTATAGTCAAGTGGCTTATAATAAGTGAGACAAAAATACCAGTCGTCTCACACCTTTGACACTGTTGCCTGTTGCCGATGCCGATGTGGGTATTTCACGTCGTAAGCGAGGTGGATATATGTCTATCGCAAGCCAAAATATTTTTTTGTTATTTACCATAGTCGTTTCTTACGATACTCACGGCACGGAGTGGGGTAAAGGACTCCTTACGCCGCCGCCACTCGGCAGTAAAATATTTATATGTGGATAAATTTATAACAGTCGTATTTGGATGCATTTTGTTTTTACAAAATTAAAAGACAATAGCTTACCTGAGAGGTTCAGAGTCTTGTCCATCTCTAGGCTTGCTCTTAGGCTTGTTGGCTCTAGGGCAGCCAGATAGTGATCGATGTGAGGAGTAATTGCCTGTGACATGACCAGAGCCGTCGCACCCCGGTGTGGGACACTTGAGTTCCTGCGAGTGCGGCTGTAGTTGTGAGCGGTCGGCGCGCGGACACCCGGAGAGACTGCACATATACAAACTGCTTACAATGGCGTGACGATACAACGCGTCGCACTTTAGGAATAGTAAAAAGTCCAATTCCAATTTTAGTTATTTTATTTGTTGGCTTCTGCCGGCGGCTTAGAACGCGTAAAAAAGAAATGCAGTCTCTCATTTTCATCATTTTCTCGCGATATCTTTTATTCTCCCCTGGTAATGTTTTCATTTATTAACCCAAGGCTTGGTTTATATGTTTGCCAAATTGACAAACGAGCACACAGTCCACTTGATGGTAAGTTGATGCTGTGGTCCATAGACATCTACATTTATGCTCAATTAAGAATCAAAATGCAGATGCGTTGTCACTCCTGAGGACTAAGATGGAATGCCTCATTTCCAATAAAAAATGGTCTCCGGTTTTCTACACACCATGCGAAACACAGCAGCATTAGGCTGATATTTTACACTGATATTCTGTGAGAGCGTGGTCCTACCCCGGTCGAGCCGACCCATTCGTGCTGCAGCTATATTTAGCTGCAGCGTGGCTCTACCACATATAAATTGAGTATCACGAGGAACAAACATTCGAACATTTTAGGAACAAATATTCGAACATTTTTACAAACTTTCACTTACTTATTAATATTAATATGGATGTCAGTGAAGTGGAACAAGTTAACAGTTTCTTCATAATCAGGTTAGTGTTTCTGCATTAAGTATGGTTAATCTAAACTACAATAAATAATCAATGAACACATAAAGTAGTGAATTAATAAGGGACGTGTTAGCCCCCACAAGTTGGATTGACGAACTGGTAAGAGATGCAGGATGTCGACGGATGCAGATGGCTTAGGACCGTGCTTTGTGGAATTCCTTGGGAGAGGTCTACGTTCATCTGTGGACTTGTGAAGGGTTGTTATGATGATGGTGAAATAAAAACTAATAAGACATTCATGGCCGGTAAAAAGCTTTTTGTATTACGTATCTATGTAGAAAGTGAATTAAACATTCATCTAAACTTTTAGATAATTGTAAATGATGATTAAGGTTGGCTGACCGTTCCTAGATGCATTTTATGCTGCTGTTTTAAAACAATTGCGATAACAGGATCAAAATTTAATTTAAATAATATTAACAACGTCAATCTATTTATTTTTTCATATTTGCGATGGTCAAATCAATATGTCGGATCGTTAACGTAATACAAAGTTATAACAATTGATATTTTTTCACAATATTTAAAAATTCCTCTGCTTTACATTGTCCTCACATAAGTCAGAAATTTCTCTACGACGTTACGCAAGACAGACGGAATTAATAAATATTAATAATTCTGTGGCGAAATCAATTAAAATTTTAGCAAAAAAGTAATTTACTTTGGAAACTAAACAAAATTACACAATATTTAATGTGTCAATTCAACTCAGGCTATGTTAATATGCAATAAAAAAAATGTATTAGTAAATAGATGTATTACATAAAAAAACTTGCATGACAATTTATATCTTGATTGGAGATTAATATAATGATAAATTATGATATTTGGATAATTTGGATGGAGAGATGGAAAGGTAACCTAGTAAGAGATACAGAAAGACGATGTATGCATCTAGGTGAGGACCGTGCTTTGTAACATTCCTTGGGGGAGGCCTATGTTCAGAAAAGGACGTGATGGGCTATAATGATGGTGATTTTTAAAATAAGGGTGGCAAACGAGCACACAGTCCAACCGATAGTAAGTAGATGTTGTGGTCTATAGACATCTTTACTTATCCTCGATTACGAATCAAAATGCAGATGCATAGTTTTACCCCTGAGGACAAAATTAAAATGCCTCGTTTCCTGAAAAAGTGTCTGCGGTTGTTCTCTACACTCACCATATGAAATACAGCAGTGTTAATCAGTTATTTTAGGCTGGTATTCTGTGAGAGCGTGGTGCTACCCCAGTGGAGTTATAATATAGTTGCAGCATGGCTCTACCACGTATAAAATGATGATAATATATTACTATTACGCATTGACCTAACCGTGCGTACACTTTTAGTAATTAAGAATAAAAGTGATATTTATGGTTTATTAGGTCTACTAAACTTAATCATTATTCTACAAAACAGGTTAACATAACGTCACATTAAAAGAATTAAAAATACACCGTGGTGAGCCCCACATATGCAAACACAAGAGCAAGAATATGTGGAGTTTCTATAAATATGATAGAATGCTAATTTCATTTATGTACTGTATATCATGGTAAAGTTTTTAAGAATAATTTGCTAATTTAGTTTATGGATTAAAATATTTAAAAACCCAATTTTGTTTTGATTTCATTTAATAAATAATTACTTTTAGATTTAGAATTTAACATTATAAGTGATTAATATTAAAATTAGTGTTTTAAATTAAAACAATTTACGTGACAAATCTTTAGATATTATATCTTTATAAAGTTAATAATTATATTTGTTTATTATATAGGTATTTTGAATACATTAATATGAAGATAAAACTAAAAATTGTGTACTAAATGATATCAAGTTATACGTGTATAAATGTATAAATGTATCAATAAATATAATTAAATCATTAAAAACGTATTTGCTTTGGAAGTTAGGTACTTTCAATGTTAAATTAGATGAAGTGTTTATTTTACCTCAATTGAATTAAAACTGGACAAGGATTGAAAGAGTATTTAACAATGGTCACTGACTCACTGGTTAGATAATATCTCATACAGTATTGTATTCGATAGAAATAATAAATAAGCTGCTTGAAAATATGTTAGCATTTTAAACTCTAAACATGGAAACTAAGTCGATGCTTCGAACAATTACACGTCAACATTTCGTCATGCGGTTAGTGCACAGAGAAACCTTGGATTACGCTGTCAAATTGTTGGGTGCGGAAACGGGTAAATTGCCGTTCAGGGGCGCGAAACAACATGAAACCGCGCCATGAAGTATATCGCAATGCAAACGCGAATATTCGCGAGAGTGCGCGAATATTATCGCTTGCCTGCGGTGCGTTGCGAAGTTCCCCGACACATGCCCCGATCCGTCGCACGTCTCCACCGGGCACTGGATGAGTTCTCTCGACTCTCGTATCCGGTAACCTGGTTTCCCGTAAAAGTCGTCGCGGAGATAGCTATCGTGAAATAAATAAAAATAAGAAGCACGTAACTTATGATTTCAATTCATTCAATAAAAATAAGATAAATGAGTTGACGTATACCTAATGTGGGTTTCATCTAATTAGGCACAAGTTTTTGTATAATCATGTCAATGTCCTACTAACTCATAAGCGAAGTTGTATAATTCTGTATCGAGCGCGATCACTATCTACGTAGTGCTACATGCAAAAATGTTTACATTTTTTTTCTAAACTGTATTTTTTGTTGGTATGTAGCAGAATAACTAGTGATTGTTAAGTTTTACTAAGTAATCTAGCAAATATTAAATAATTATTTAGCTTACCTGTTTCGTCTCATAGCTGTATTTTTTGTTGCTTTTTATATATCTTATCTTTATTTATCTGTGTTTACGCGCACGCGAGAGCGCGCCTGCGCGGGCGCCGGTATATTTAGACTGATCCGCCGAGTGTGACTTTAGTTTCAATTGCAATCCCACACTTCGAGACAATGGCGAAACGTTACTTCTATTGAAATTCTTATTCGTGATTCTAAATTATACATTGTACAATAGCAAAACAAAAAAAGAGTAAAAACTTATTGGTGAATAAAATTACTTTTATTTTATGACCTAGATTTATTTTTAAATTTAAATTTTAAATAATCGTGGTAGAGCGTATTTTTAGAGCCGTTTATTTATGACGAGGCATTCCATCTTAGTCCTCAGGAGTGACAACGCATCTGGATATTGATTCTTAATCGAAAATAAATGTCTTTGGGCCACATCATCCACTTACCATCAGGTATACTGTGTGCTCGTTTGTCACTTCCCTATATATAATGTACTCTGTGTTTGTCACCCTTATTCTATAAAAAAAAACCTTGTGAGATTATTTAAAATTCGTTTTAAATAAGTCTTTATGATGTACATAGAAGAAAATTAACGTAAATTTATTCGTTTTGTTGTTACGATTGGCTAGTTAAGGTCGGCAAAGGTTATAGACATTCATACAAAATTATACAGCTTAGTCTGACGCGTATTTTGCTAACAAAATTGTTTACAATAACATGTTGATGCGTCGTATTTCATAGTTTTGGAAGATTTTGTCGGCAGCTTGAGCCAGCAGACAGTCGATGCTGTTAGTATCTCAGAGCGCCTAAGCAATTGAATTTGAACCCAGAGGAACTGAATTTAAGGATGATTAACGCTTACCTATACTTGAAACTCTTTAATCTTTTAATACAAAAATTATGTAGTCCCTTGTTTTTGTTCAAAATACTGGCAGTTTAATTAGATACAAATAATTACCTGGCTTGGAGCCGTGGTAGTTCAGATGGCTAACGCGCGCTGTAAGTTTCACAGTACGCGAGAAACTTGGGTTCGATCCTCGCCGTCAATGTGTCAGGATCAAGTTGACATTCAAATCTTTTTTATATGGCCAGTACATACTTTTAAAGTTAACCTAATATCCCTAAAGTCTTGATGTGTATATCTCTTACCAAGTACAATAATTACTTTCTGTTAGATATTATTACGATTGATACTCAAAAACTACTGGTCAGACCTTGATCAAATATATATATATGGGACCACATGAGAAACACCAGTTTTCAAATAACAAAAGAATAATCGAAATCGGTTCAACTATGTAGAAAAAAGTTGACTTAACACACATAAAAAACGTACAGTCGAGTTGGGTAACTCCCTATTATAATCGGGTAAAATTAATTATATTGTGATAAGTTGATAAGTATTTGTTTTTTCTATCTATATCTATACGTAAATCTAAATTTAATATAGTTAGGTGGATTTTAGTAGCGATTATTGTTTCAAATACCTGCTCTGGTTGACATACATAGAACTTTGATGCCATATAGCGTATTATATATATGTATATATATACTATATATGTATATAGTATATTTAGTAGGTCTTGGTAGAGCTTGCATCAGTTAACATCACAGACTAAGAAGAGTACGTGTTATTATACAGCGTCAAATATGTCTGGACTTAGACAAGATCACATACATTTTAAGAGTTAATAAAGAGTCACGGTACTCGTACATAAAATATTCTTAATGAGTCTGGGCATTCGGAAACATAATGGAGGGTAAAAACATGTAGGTAGGGATACAGAATCAAATTTTGCGCGTGAACAATCAAAGGCTTTTAAATATGATCATATTTAAGTCAATCACCAAAACCATTAATTGTTCATCTTATGAAAACGAAGCTCCGTTTGAGTGCATCGTAGTTATACTTTCGATTTTTTACGTGGTAGAGCCATGCTGCAGTTATATTATGGTTGTAGCACGAATGGGTTGGTTCGGTGGGGAAGGACCACGCTCTCACAGATTACCAGCGTAAAATATCAGCATGGTGCTGCTGTGTTTCACTTGGTTAGTGTAGAGAACCGGATATCCTTTTCACTGGAAACTAGGCATTTCATCTTAGTCCTCAAGGGTGATGACACATCTGTATTTTGACTCTTAATCGAAGATAGATGTAAATGTCTATGGACAACAGCAACCACTTACCGTCAGGTGGACTGTGTGCTCGTTTGCCACCCTTATCCTAAAAAAATACATTGGTTGTTTTGATGTTTAAGTAACACGTTCTTTATCCTAAAAGTGTAAGTTTAAGTTAACATGTTGCAAAAAATATGTAGAGTAAGAGTTTTTTTATATGAATTTCAAGAAAAACATGTAGTTTTTATTGAAATTTTAAGGAGTGAATTGATTGTTAATTAATTAAATGTTGTAGAAGCTTTCCCCACAACTCTATATAATTATGAGGTTATTACAATCACGTTTAATGGCATACATTAATGAAAATACTTAAGCTTAAAGAGTATATTCACCTGCTGTCCTTAGGCTTGTCGTGCGGAGCATGTGGTGGCGGCATGTAGCACGGTGGTGAATAGGGGGGAGCGTGTGGAGGGTAGGCGGGAGGAGGGGGGTAAGCACCGCATTGGTACTGGTAGCCTCCATAACCCGCTGCGGCCGCTGCCGCCGCGTAGTCCGGTTGGCCTAAACCGTAACCAGCTACTGGATGCGGACTGACTCCACCGTATCCTATTTCGAAAATTGATAGCATATTATTAGTATTTATTCCTCCTTCTTAATAATTTTCAATAAAGTATCCATAGGCGAGACATATTTTTCGATTTGTTGAAGCGAAATGGGTTACTAGGTACTTATATAATATTGACAACAAAATAATTTAGAAAACACTTGAATCTTAAGTTTTTGTTTTCATATCGACATAATATTTAAAGAAAATCCTTCATAAATAAATTCTAAGCATCCATCCATCCATAACACCCCATAGATTACCTCATAAGTAGGATAAAAAAATGAAGGTTACGCATAAAAAAATAAATTGTAAGAAATTAAGTGCAGAAATGTTTTTCATTACTATTAAGACTAAACCGGTGAAGTATGCTTATGTATAAGCGCCTGTTATATTGGATTAGCAACGTTTCTTCAACCGACATGTTGCGGTTGCGGTGTACTCGCTACAGCGTAGTGTGATTATAGTGGTCTCGTTTTAATTTGTTCGATATGTTTTACGTTACCATTGTGTACACAGGATTATAATCCTCAGCTTTTTCCAGATTAAAACATCAAGGTATGTTAAACGAAAATTATATAAATATTTTTATAACGTAATGAATATAAATTTTCATCTTCGTAAAAATATGTATGTGCCGAAGGTAACTTGTCAGATGGATTTACAATCCCCGTTCCAAACATCTTGCACATTTGACGCTGCTTCCGTCGCCGGTCTTGTTTAATATTCGCGTGGTATAAAGACGCTAGATGTTATTTGCCTGACATGTTAAGCTCTTTCTGGCAACTCTACAGTCGCTTCTTACGACAGTCGTGGAAATAAGTTGAGTGATAAATTCTCTTACGCACGTGCACGATAAATAAAATGGCCAAAAAATCGTTAATATAATAAAGGTGTGTGAACCTCCTTTCACTTGAATATTGCTACTATTAAAATTATGTAAAATTTAACTCCCATCAAAATAAAAATACAATTATTTTTGAAATATATATAATTAGTGACAGAGCGACAGACTGCAATATCGTGATTGGAGATGAACAAATTGAACAGGTGAAAGAGTTTGTGTATCTGGGTTCAAAGTTTACAAGAGATGAAAAGTGTGAGAGTGATATCGAAAGAAGAGTGAATGCAGGAAACATGGTGAATGGAGCTTTGAACTCCTTTATGAGCAGTCGGAAGGTGTCTAACAAGGCTCGTTTGGCTGTGCATGAGGGGGTGTTGGTTCCGACACTCATGTACGGAAGTTAAAGTTGGGTATGGCAGAAGAAACATGAAAGCAGAATAAATGCAGTTGAGATGAGAGCGTTAAGAAGTATGATAGGAGTTAAACTGAGTGACAGGATAAGAAATAGTGAGATAAGGAAACGTTGTGGTCTGAAAGAAGATGTAGTGACAAAAATTGAGAAAGGTATGCTGAGATGGTTTGGACATGTCGAGAGAATGAATGAAGAACGATTGACGAAAAAAGTGTATAAGACGAGTGTGAATGAAAGTGTTGGAAGGGGTAGACCTAGGCGGACATTTCAAGACCAAATCAGGGACGTCTTGAAAAAAGGCCAGGTCAAGAGTACCCTAAACCGTAGAGTATGTATGAAGAGAATAATGAAAGTGGACGAAGCGAAACAAGTATGTAAGGATCGTAGCAAGTGGAAAGAAGTGGTCTCTGCCTACCCCTACGGGAAAGAGGCGTGATTATATGTAAGTATGTATGTATATTATATAATTAAATGAAACTAATTTTTACGAATAACATAATGATTTCTTGTATTTACGCGAAGACTACACATTAAATGAAACTAATTTTTACGGATATCCGTAAAAATTAGAAATATAAGAAATCGCGTAAATATTACGAAATCATTATATATATATAATTAATAGAAACAGGCGTTACTTTGCGGAAACCCATTGTATTAAAGTTGTGAAAAATTAAAAAGCTTAGTTGTCAGCAACCGTAGAGTCTAATTCATCTGATGATGCCTCGTGTAGAGGCGAAACACCAATGTGTCTTTCCTAGTGTAGTAGTGTTGGGAGTAGTGTTAGGAGTTGAGTTGTTGGGAGTAGTGATGTTGGCATTATTGGTGACGGGGATAGTGCTGCGTGCAGGAGATTGAGGCAGGGCGGGAGGTGCTCTTCAAACTAGGTAAGACACATCATTTTTTTTCATTACGCGGATCTTAGCAAATTAATTTCATACAACTTGAATGGTATATATAAATACGAATTAAAGGAAGTTTTCTCTTTAGAGTTATTAATTTTGATATTTAAGAGGTTATTAATTTTATTTACCAGCAGCATCTCTATGATATGCTTCTAAATACGGATGACTGCCGCCACTGTCCGGTGTTGATTCTCGGCTATATGACACACCACCGGGGAAACCTCGACTGTTGACAAATATATAACAAATTATTATTATTATTAAATGTAAAATATTTTTAAATTAATGTGAAATCAAAGCGTAAAATATTGAGCAATAGGGAAAAATAACCATGTTTTAAAAATAATAGACCTATCGCAATATGCCTCACCTATGTGGTAAACGGGACACACTAAGGTCGAGGGTCTGACCCTGCGGACTGGGCACCTGGGGGCTGGCTGTGAGCTGGGGCGAAGCGCCTGGCTGTGGACTGCCTCGGGCTCCGCCCCCGCTGCCGCCACCGGCACTCGTGTACACCGGGGATGCATATGGACCCTGTTGTAAAAATGGGCTTTTAGAATTGAAGACAAGCGGAACTATTAAATCGATTTTATGTATTAGTTATCAAAAGCAGTTATAGAATATCTCGGGGTGCAAGATCTCACCTGTGGACTACCACTAGAAGTGGAGAGATCTATGGCTGGACGGGGATCGCGCGGATCTCTTGGTGTGGGAGTACGCGGTCGTTGCGCCTGCGCCGCTGCTATCTTCACCGATAGATTGATCGCGGAGAAGCCGGGTGGGACGCCTGGTGCCATCGCGCTGACGCCACCAACACCGCCTACTCCGCTACCGGCTTCGTAGTGGTACATTGGTCTGCACCAATAGGATGGTTTACGCTCTTATTCGACTTTTTTGGGAACGAAACAAGTTACAAAAATAAAGGGATGGTACATTGAAGGTGGGTCTCGTTTACCACATATCAGGCATTATTTTGTGTGTTTACTGAGTTCTTTTAATTTTAAGTAGTAATAATAAGCATAATAATATCAGGGTTTAGTTACGAATAGCAGTAGTTTTTAAATACCTAGGATATATTGGTCCGGAACTGGTCTCCTGTTCAGACTGATCTGTTTTCATTGGCGTTGGCAGATGTGGGTCGTGGTATCGTTCCTCCTCCCAGCTATATGGACGTTGTGGACATTGTGCCGGGTCGTATCGCTCGAAGGCTGGGGCACCTTCGTAGCATCGCGACTCGTATCCGTACCGAGCGTCGTTCATTTGACTAAGACAGAAATGTAACATCAGAGATCTCGTTTTTTATGTATAAGCCTAATAAATAGGAAAACAAGTTGCATTTGAATAGAATTATGTATTTTTTTTTACTATTTGATATTATTAGTCATAAACAAAAAAAATACTTGATAATGAGTTGTCTTTCATGTGATTTAAATGTATAACCACAATTTTAAACAGAAAGCCATATTCAAAATTATTTAATCCCCATAACGTAAAATATGGGTTAGTTTTTTGGGAGCCACGCAAATTATATAAAGGTCTTGTGTCCTTTACGTTTAAAATATCGCCATTTTTATTTAACGTCAATAATACTAAATTTCTAAATAAAAGTAAGATCCTTTAAATGTTGGACTGCTGGACATAGGGCAGGGAAGAATCCGTTGAAGACCACCATATGATCTAATTATTAATGTCTCACATATATTAAAGTTTCCTTATGATGTTTTCCATCACCGCAGGCAAGTTCATGTTAAGAAAAGTGAGGACGTTTGCATTTTTTTTTAATAATTATTAAGATGATAAACAAGTAACAGGCCATGGAAATAGAATGGATGGAAAGTGACTATCACAGCCTACTGACGAACAGCCTACACGAAACCATTTAAAAAAATACAGATGCGTTGTCACCTGCGAGGAAGAAGACGGAATGTCTTATCGCTTGTAATTATGCCACAAAGTATGCCGAGGTGGCGCCGCAGGTCACCTGAAATATCACGGTTACAAATTGTAATAGTTGTAATTACCTGTAGGAACGAACGTGGTCGTCTGGTGGACGCTCGTAAGGCGATCGCTGATCGGGCGGCGCGCCGTAGCCGGCGTGGCGCGTCTCCATCCCGCCGGGGGAGTCGCGCTCGGGCTCGGCGGCCTCGCGCTTCGGCACGAGCAGTTCGGGTGCTTCGCTTTTCACGGCGGGACTCGGCGGCGACGCCGCTTGCTCGCGCTCGCGTTCACGTTCGCGTTCGCGTTCCCGCTCACGCTGCCGTTCGCGTTCTCGTTCCCGTTCCCGTTCGCGTTCTCGCTCTCGTTCGCGCTCTCGTTCACGTTCACGTTCTCGTTCGCGTTCTCGTTCTCGTTCCCGTTCGCGCTCTCGTTCGCGTTCTCGCTCGCGTATTGTATTGGAATTTTCTGTGTTTGTGTTTATTGGTGGATGCGATGGGGTTGGTACTGTATTTGCAAACATAACAAATGCATTAATAGCAGCAATTTAAGTTAAATTTTGCACAATAAATGGATTGTTAATACATTTTCTACCGATTCACATAATGGAGAGAAATTATGAAAAAGAAAAAGCTACCATGTGGATTTGAGCGAAAATACATAGCTATGTTTAGCAGCAAGGGCAGTAGTTAACTTGACAGTAGTGTGTGCTCGCCCTAATTTCGACGATTGGGTAGAGCAGTCGCTAAGAGACTGGTAGCATTGGTGCGGGAGCTTCGAATCCCGCACGCAAAAAGTGTTTGTATGGCGGCCTACAATAATTGAGTCTGGATGCAATCTAAAAAGTCCATGTGCAATTTATGTATGTTTTTTTTTATAGAATCAGGGTAACAAGCGAGCACACGGTCTACCTGTTGGTAAGCGGATGCTGTGACCCCATAGACATTTACATTTATCCTCAATTCAGAAAAAAAATTAAAAATTAAATCAAATGTAGAAATGTAAATCAAATTTTAATTATGTATAAGGTCTCCATTATTTTTTTTAAGAGAAAAAAAATAGTCTTGTAATTTACTTGTGGGTCTGGCGCGTTGAGACCTCGCAGCAGCTTTGCGCGCGGCGGCCGTGGGGCAACCGGACAACGATCGATGTGTGCTTCGGTTCGAGCTCACGTGGCCGCGGCCGTTGCAGCCCGGCGTCGGGCACTTCAAGATTGTCTCGTGGAGCGCCAATACTGTCACGTAAGGTGTTCGTCAGCAATTATAAGTATGTGTATTTATATTAAGAAGTACCATATAACAAACTTAAATTATATACATATATAGTATACATTAATTTGCAATATAGTCTATAAAGACAAGCTTAATTGTTGTGTGTGTTTAACCATATAAAGAAAGAAAATGACAAACGTTGTTTTATTATCATTTTGTAAGAATTAATTTATAAGAAAGTTCATCGCTTTAATTAATTTTGGAACTCTACTTATATTATGTTCTTTAAATATAAATACTTTATTTCATAAACATGCAATTTTTCTCACAATATTTTCATTAACATTTAAAATTGTAATTAATAATCTCTATAGTGTCGGCAAGTTAATAAATAATCGATTCTAATTAAGAAGAGCAATGTTTTTACAGAATTACCTGCACGCGTAAGAAATAACCTTGTAAATCGTGTATCCCAACCTCAATGGCACATAAATACTTAATACTCATCTGCTGTTAAATTAAAGAAAAGAGCCAGGCCGCCGAGTCTTTCAATGCTCAAAATCTAAGAATATGATATTAAGAGTGACAAGCGAGCACACGGTCCACTTGATTGTAAGTGGATGCTGTGGACCATAGGCATACATCTATCCTCAGTTAAGAATCATAATGTTGATGCATTGTCACCCTGAGGGCTAAGATGGAATGCCTCGTAACCAGTAAAAAGAGTCTCCGGTTCTCTACACTCACTATACTAAACACAGCATTTTCCCCGCTGTTTTACGCTGGTATTCTCTGAAAACATGGTCTTATCCCAGTTGCGACCCATTCGTGCTGCGTGGCTCTACCGCGTAAAATCAAATTGTCATTCTTGTCTTTTTATTTATCACATCTTGAGAACATCTAGTAGTAGACACGACAGTCATGGGTTGAGGATGGTGACGATTTAACACTTGCATTTAGGTGAACATAAAATTCTTGAGTAATTTTTTTCTTCAAATAATACAAGGACATATTTATCTGTGCCTTGGACATCTTATGATGTTCAAAAATAGAGATACTACATATTTTGTAAAAAGCTTAGATAAATGTTTAACTTATTTATGCCATGTTCGCAATGGATTATTGCTTAAACTGATACTTTATAATAACTTTATATAGTTACTAATTACCACAAATACTAAAATAGTAAATTACAAAAAACTAATGTTAAAAGAATGTTTGTAAACTTTATAGCTTTAAAACCTAATTGCAGTATATAGTATAATATACCTAGTATATAATAAACCTAGCATATAGTAAACCTTTAATTTATGTACTGACAATTATATAAATAAAATCAATTTATTTATATATACAATTTTTAAACTGATTGCACTTTACAGTTAGGAAAAATGTCTATTATAGTATCACTATATAACGGAGTATGATTATGTTTATCTATGTAGGCACTACGATACTATACGATACGACGACATATTATATCTAAATGCTAATTAGGAAAAATAAATAAACTGGAATTAACATTTGTGATACACAAAAAAAAATAATCACTTAGTGCTCAGTACCGTTTACAGTTATTAGAATTTTTAAGTTGGATATGGAAATGTTCTTTCGATATTCAGCATTTTGTTAATATTCTTTATTTCGTTGAGCTTTGTGGTGATTCCATTTGGTTTGTTTCTTTAAGTTACTATAAAAACAGTACTGAACACTTAAAAAATACATTAAAAGCTCTCTATCGATATGTATTTATTTACTCACTCTCCGGGGTAACTTTATCCTTTCTTGGGCATCCTGACAGACTGAGGGAAGAAATGTTTTGATCAGTATACGTTTTTAGTATCGTACACTCTTGTTTGTATATTAGAGTATTTTAAGAATGAATTATTTTTAACCATTCATATGTGTAATCAATGTTATATTGTAGAATTTACACTAGGAATTATTTATTAGAGTAGTCTAGTACTTTGGTGGCAGCTTTCGTTCGTGTTAGTGTCACTGAAATACATGAAAATCATAGCGGCAACTCACCTCCGATGGTGCGTGTAAAGTCCAGTGACGTGGCCCTGCCCATTGCAGCCAGGAGTGGGACACTTGTTGCCTTCTGTGAACAAATCGACCGGTACACGAATTAGAATTTTCTTAATCATCAGGCGGGGGCGTATGGGTGCGATCGATACGGACGGGCGTGTCCGCAGGGCGTACCTGCGCAGCCCCGCCCAGCGCCCGGCCCCACCCCGCCGGCAAACTTAAAAGAAAAAATAAAGAACGCCGGGCGGCTGCGCGGGCCAACTACCGATTTTTCTTTCAGGAGAAGCGGGGCGGCGCGATAACGCTCCTCCCACCGCCTGCTTTGACCCGTTTTTATTGCACTTCGCCGTGACGTAAACCTAGCTATTAGTCAGCAATACGAGGAAAACATGTAGGTATTACCATTTATCTTTTATACCTATACGATATTGACGTAGGTGGAGTCCCATGTTCTAACATCCACAGACTAAATTAAGAGAGACATCATACAAATGAAGGATGATTTGTTGGTGAATTTCATTACAAGCTAAAATCTGTTCCCTAGAACTATATTTGTTTAGAATAATAACAACGAGTTCGAGTTTCATTTGACTCTACAATTTACTAATGATATTACATATTGCGATAACTAAAACGTTGTAGTGATTAGCAATATTAACTGTTATGGAAATCTCAGTTGACTGTAAAACAAGAAATATTCTGCACGACCTTGAAACAAACTCAGTTGATAGCACTGTTAAATGGAACAGTGAGATCGTTAAGAAAGTTTGAAAACGGTTCTGTGAGGCGGCGCACCTCGATGTGGCGTCGGCGAAAGCGATGTGAAAGCCCGCGAGTCTCGCGCAGGCTGTGTCGAAGGTAAGGCGCGCGCCTCCTGCAACGCCGTCGCCGCTCTCGATCCAGCACCCGCCGGCTGAAGCACTGTGTATTGCTTTGAACCCTTGACTCCGGAACTCTTTTCGGGCTCGTTTGAATACCCCCCGAATGGTTCACTTGGGAACGAGGTCCCGGGAATTTTATGTTTTACTTCGGCCGGTGGTTTGAACGCAGACTGCGTCGAGAAGGGCAACGCTGCTGTTGCAGCTTTGTAAGCATTATACAGTGACTGCTTGTTTACAGATATGATTTCGCTTTTACGTTTATTATTTAAGTCTTTATCATCGTCGTATTTCTCGTCGTTTCGATCGGACATGTCTATCTCTAACTCATTTGAAGATGAATTGACAAGTTCGTCGAAATTAGGCCCATCGTAATGATTTGAATATCTACTGTTTCTGTCATCATCAATGCTCTTCTCTCTATCTGACAAAGACATTTGTTGTTTATTACCCTCATTGGTGTCGCAGTTATTATGTTCATCGCTTATATTACGCAGGGCAAAACTTTTTTGCGATGCGTCTGCACTTTCGGAAGATTGTGATGGGGACGAAGGAAGCATTTTGTCGGATCGCTTGTCATCAAAAAGGTTCTCGAAATCGTTGCCGCTTTCGTTTTCATCACCGCTCTGAGCGCAGTTTTGATCTTTTGACCAGCTTCCAGAAAGAGTTCTTAGCGCTGCTTGAGTTTCCCTAATAAGATTTTCATCGTCTTCGTCTGGGTGCCTTATGGAATGAGGCAACTTAGATGCAAGAGCATGTTGGAACGCATCAGATTCTTCCCTATGTTCATCTTCAAGTAAACGCCGTCGTCTTTTATTTATGACTTCCTCATCCATAGAACCTTCGCTTCCAATGCACTCAAACCGCCTTTCGTTTAGCCGAAAAGCTTCTATATCAACTCCAATCTCCAGTCTTCTTTTATTGATTTGTGACAACGACGAATGCGTGTTCAGCGGCGCCGTCCTGGAACAAATAGCCCAGTCAAGTCCGTTCTCGTCTACTCAGAATAAAAGACATCAATAAAATAAAAGTAATGTACTTGCGATTCGATTTTCCATCCACAATCAAAATATTTTTACGCGGAAATGATTCTCGGCGTTTCCAATTCGACGTCATCACAATATTAGCACTTCATATTTAAGTTTAATTGCACAAAAATCGTTCCCACGTAAAAACCATTTCACTCAAGAGCTTTCAGACCAATTTTATTATTTTGACGAAGGCGAAGTCAATCAAATAGAAATGCATTAAAAGTTTATTAAGTTTTAAAATCAAATCAGCAGTGTTAAATTGAGTTGGCAAGAAACCAATAAAATACTGAAGTTCAATATTAATCGATAATTTTAAATATTAATTACATTTTATTTTATTTACTTTTACATAAAAATGTTTCTCAGTTAAGTTATTTTTAGCACAGTTTTGCCGTTTTTATTAATTGCATAAATCTAAAAGTTTCGCGGTCAAGTTAACTTTTCAAAAACTTTTTCTAAGACGTCACAGTGACATCTTTTTACGAAATCAGGCAAAAGAGGTTTATTATGGTCGTCGAAAAATACTTCATAATTTTATACTACGCTATAAACTTTTTGGTCATTTAATTTTAACGGTTTATTCATAAATTTTTACTAAAGTATTACTGATTTATTATACGTCATAATCTGTAATGAATATAATTCCGCACAAATAATCAATAAAATAGCACCGCAAATTGTCTTATCCGTCCCGCATTCCCTTTTAAAATCCACATTTATGGAATTTTTGACTTTGGTACGTTTGATGTAAGTCTACTACGTGAGCAGCCTCATTTTGAAACGGCAGTAGATTAAAAAAACATGTTATAAACGTAGATACTTTAGGGATTCTTATGAACTTTTTATAATTTAAATAGTTCTAACTCATATACAAATACAAAAAGGCTTTGTCGTATTTTTGTATTTGTATATGAGTTAGAACTATTCTAAAGTACGTTTAGAAATATTCTAAAAGCACTACAAAGCTTATGTTATTCCAAGCGCAGTTACGTAATATTTACAGGCAATTATAGAACAGTGATATTACGTTATAAATATTTATTTAAGGGATTTTATTTAAATAGACATTCAGATATATTTGTGTTAGTATTCTGATAAAGTGAAATTCATTTTTTTATGTTTTTTATTTAAAAGCTGAATATTGCAAATTTTATAATCGGCTCTAAAGGATGCCTAAGCACATGTATTGAGATATGAAGGCGGTATTAGTTATTAATCAGCAAATTACAAAATTCCGTCTTATTACACAATGTGGCTTATTGATAGTTTTAGGCTTACTATGGTTAAAGAAGAGTCTTTCTAACTAAAGAAGAAGATAAGCCGCGGAGCCACAATCTTCATCATCAGTCATTTGCTGTCAAATTCTATTTTTAGTTTACATTCTTTCCACAGGAGTTCTTTTGTGGAACAGATTCTAGTTTAAACGTGAGACCACGGAGCAAATACAAAGAGGAGACGGCCTAAGCAACTGTGCATTGTGATTCTAACTAGGTCCTGACGTCATCACAGTGGGCGTGGCTTTAGTTAGTATACTGTCATCGTTCGGCCTATGCGCTTATGTGTCGAAAATCGTAAATCGGTGTATTTTCCTAGTATTAAGAAGAAAAGGACGAAGTGTTGTGTTTTAACTTCTCAGATAGACGCTCTGATGCTATAGATGGCATCATATTTAATTAGTAAGTAATTTTATACCTAATTTATTAAAATAGTTCTAGGAAAATCTCTGCGTCGACTTTCAAATATAATTAAATATATTCAACACTAGATGGTGACACTTTGTGTCATGGGAACTAAAATATAAAATTACGTAGAATTCAGTATTGGTAAAATAATCATACGAAGGTGTTGAAATTTGTTTTGCATTCAGTCTTAAAGAATTTTTAACCGTCAAAATATTATTTTTATAGTTTTTTTTATAACAACATCGATATGGAACGATGCGAGTAGTTTTACTATTTATCGGTAGATCGGAAATAGTTAAGTGGTTGGGGCTTAACACCCCTTCACCCCGCAAATTGTCACGAGTTGTTACATAGTGAAATCTAATTACAACACCTACTCTTTGTATATGCTCTGTGCCTGAGACTAATTATAGACTAATTTTTGTAAAAAGGCAGATTGAACTCCAAAGGGAATAATAATATTTAATATATAATTTTTGCAGTCACATCGTACTTGTAACGTGGTTATAATAGTTTTTGTTATTATGAATTATATTATGCATGTTATTTTTTATTATTAATAATGTTTAATTTATGCTACTTATACATGAAAAACAAATATATCAAGAACACACAAATAATAAAACTAATACAAATACAAATAATATAAACTAAGCATTAACGACGTAATTAGATTTTTTTTAACAATATTGATCGCGTAAGAAATTTTGTACGATAATTTTGATGAAATTTATTTCCGAATTAAGGTTTTTTTTAAATATTTTTAAAATAACTTTTCATAATTATTGCAATTTCTAAATGTTCGAACAAATAAACATCACATTTCGTTTATATTGCTGGTCCGGTACGAGTAAGTATAAAACGGTCTAAATTGTCATCATCATTCATTATTGAGCCCTTCACAAGTTCACTGCTGAACATGATGGTGTACAAAACGAAATAAAACTATTTGAAATAAAATAAAATAAAATTTAATCTAAGGTATTTAAAATTAAGTAATTTTAAAAAGATTTATTTTTGTAAGTTAAACGAGAAGAGGTTTTTACTAAATTTCATTACCTATGTATTTTTAAATTTAAGTTATTTAAGCGATTTGCAGCCAGGGACGGCAAGAGCAAATGACTAGCTCGGACAGCGGACTTTCTGTCTTTTCTAGTTCCGTTTTGGCATGATTATGAGCTTAACTTCGAATTCACTTAGGACTTTTTACAAATATAAATATATCGTCGTATAAATCATCATTTCAACAATACAAATAAATTGTCTGAATAAAACCTCAAATGGTCAAGTCGTTCAGAAGTTACACAATCACTAACAGGACGCACCAATGATTACATATTATTTTTGATAAATAAAATTGGAGTGTCTGTTTGTAATGTCAAAATACTTTTTTACTTTTTTTTCTTAAATTACTTTTTTTACTACTTTTTACTAAATGAATATGAAAGTATATAGTCTGTTCGCTAAAATACTGTCGGTACAACCGGGAGGCACACTTATTGGCTTGCTTTTATTTTATTATTTTTTATTTTGTTTGTTAAATAATTTTTTTTCTATTCTAAGAATAAAACAGAATACTATTTTATTCTTATGATTAAAGTTAAAGTTACAGCCTATACACGGCACACTGCTGGGCACAGGCCTCCTCTCATTTCTGAAAGGGTTGTAGGGCAAAGAAATGTCCGCCACGCTGCCCCAATGGATGTTAGCGAACTTCACACATCTTCGAAATATTTTATTTCTTATTTCTCATACATGCAGGTTTCCTCATGAAGTTTTCCTTCACCGCCGAGCACGTGGTAAGTCAGAACTCGAAATTGCTATTAACAATTTCGTTGGTGCCGGCGGGGATCGAACCCGGGTTGCTCGTGTACTGTGAAATTTACAGCGTGCGGTAAGATTCTTATCAAAGAACCTTTCACTACAGCGCTTTGTTTTAAAGTGCCAAATTTTCCTGCAATTGTACGCCGCACGCTGCGACCTTCGATGTCTCAGCGGTGCCTTTGACAAGATGCGACACGTGCCAAGGCGGCGCGACACAAAGACAACCGTATCTAAGCGAACAGGCTGTATACGGTACTTATAACAAACAAAAAAATTCAAAATTTTTGTCTGTCTGTCTATCTGTATGTTCCGGCTAATCTCCGAAACGGCTTGACCAATTTTGATGGGACTTTCACTGGCAGATAGCTGATGTTATAAGGAGTAAGTTAGACCGAGTACTTTTATTTTAGAAAAATTAATTAGGGTTCCGCGCAAAAGAATTAAAATCCATGAAATTGTAAACAAAATTCAATTCAAATAGGGAAGTATAATAAATTACTAAAAGTTATTCTATGCGATTGAAGTCGCGGGCACAGCTATTTTAAAAATAAAAATTATATTTGATAAAAAAAATTACTTAAAATTATTTCAGAGTTGCAGTGTAAACAAAACACATCTAAGATAATTTCATACTAACATATTTTGGCACAATTATTACTTAATCTTAAAAAAAAATTGCCTGTGATTGACGGACGTACAGGTGAGCTGGCGATTACGGACGGACGTACTGAACACATCATGATTGCATATTTGTTACGTTTTAATAGTTCTGTTATGGAAATAATCTATTTAGAAATTTTTAAAGTCCATAATATATACTTGTTACTTATTGCATTTTTATAGCTTTATATTCTAAAGGAATAATTATTTTATTACATAATATCTTCGGCAAAGGGAAAAGTTATAAGTACGTAAAGCAATTGAAATTGATTTATTGATCCTCGATATTGTACGAAAGTTGTGCAATATGTGCCCGTTTCTAACTTTAGATAGTAATCGATGGTCCTTGACGAAGGTACCAACGGGGAACCCACCGGAAGCTCGGAATAGCGATAGTACGGCGCCCGGCAAACATTTACGTACGTGACGCACCCCTTAGTCGCTACCGCTGTGAACAGAAATTGTCCGAAACGTGAAACGTTTTCAGAGGCTCGCTGAAGGGGTGTAACGTACGAATTTGCGTTTGAGAGAACGCTTACGTGTTGGCGTAGGGTAATTAGATAAACCCTGAGGGCGGTGGCTGCTTAACCGGTTTAAACTAGTACTAGTGCGGACCTTTATCAGCGGGTGGCGAGTGGCGGGTTATCTCGGGGCTTCGTTAATTGTAATGCTCAGAGATTACGTAGCGATATAGAGACATCTAGAGCTACATTACTAAGAAGGCAAAGGGGGTCTAATATGCAAATAATACATATACATAACACAAAACAACGCCTAGAAAGTATTGTATAGGTTTTGTTTTTATTGATAAGTAAAAAGTTTATAGTTTTGCATACAAAAACTTTTTATCGTTTAATTTTCTATCTTCAGAAAGCTGATTAGGGAGTTTTTATCAGATTTTCAGTTTTAAGAAAGTGAAATAGATTTATTTTGCCATAAGTTACTTAAGCCGCTATTACATGGAGTTTAGAGGCGGCGTAAATGAAATGACTTCTCTATATTATCCTATGGGTGTCGCGTAACAGGCGACAGAGAGAAATGAAACTGTGGGAAAATAAAAAAAATGCGGTTGTCAACCCGCCTACTAAGTGCGTCGACTTTGGCAAATAGGAAACTACCAAGGAGGCAGTCTATGGAGGTAGCCTATGCTTAGTACTAGCCTCTAGATAGGCTGTAATTAACGAATGAATAAAAAAAATGCAAAAATAATAATTTTCTTCCCTAAGTATCTTTTTATGCGTTAATCCTTTTTGATTCTCTAGCATTTCTTCACATTGAATTAAGTTTTATTTAATTCAATGTGAAGATGTATATTATGTTATATAATATATAAAATAGCGTAAACGGATATAAAACTTAAACCGTAGGATTTTATACCTAATGGGAGTTTGTTTTGTTTTTGTATAATATACTTCTTTATATTCGTGTCTTAAACAATAAATAAATAAAAAAAAATATGATGTTGAACTTCATTATTCGAAATTAAGATTTGTCAAAGGCGCTGTGATTATTAAATTGTTTAATAAAAAAATGACGTTTTATGTTTATTTTTTAATTATTTTGGCTAAAATTATAAAAAAGATTGCGTTACCAAAATTCTTCAAGAAATCTAGAAATAATTTTGAAAGTTGTGAGGAATCGTAAACTATAATTATCAGGGTTGAAATATTATATTTTTCATAGAATTAAGAGTGACAAACAAGTACAGTGACAGTAAGAAGATGCTGTGGCCCATAGTTGCCTGTATGTGTCCTCGATTAAAAATTGAAATGCAGATGCGTTGTCACTTCTTAGGATTAAGATTTAACGACTGGTTATCAGTAAAATGGGTCTTCGGTTCTTGTCGCTCAACATACGAAACACTACAGCGACATGCTGCTATTTTTTTGGTCACATTTATAAAATTCTGTGCAAGCGTGGGCTTTTCCCGGTTGAGAGCTGTCTGTACTGCAGTCATATTAAACTATTTTTAATGGTGGGCTAATAGTATGTAGGAGTACTTATATTAAATTTAGTTTTAACTACCGCTTAAACGATTCTTTACATTTTAGGAGCATTTTGCAAAATTAAACGAAATTTTGTTTAATTGGTGGAAATTGTTGCCAATTTTGTAATGTCAGAATATGAAAGGTGAGTTAAGGAGACCCTTTCCCTCGTAGCAATAATAAACACGCGTCGGCCTCCCGCAGGCCCCCAGACATAGCGGCTTCTAAATTCAAATTGCACCTTAGAATTCTTAATTATTGAAATCATAAATCAAAACGTGCCGTCTGGGCGGGCGACCATAAAATTGGGAGAGGGGCGAACGCGAGAAAACTCGAGTGTGGTAGGATTAAGACATTATCACTTTTCTTTCAAGCAGTCGCGCCCTCGTTGGCCTCGCTCGGCTGTAAATCAGCGGCTAAATCCACTGGATTAGATTCATAGAGTTGCCGCGGCCTGAGAATCCCGCGTCGGCGATAATGGCTCTGTGTGCTTGCGTGATTTTGCTTTTAAATCGACTCCCTTGCGAAGATAAATATACTCCCAATTTGGCTCCAGTCCCTGAGCAAGTTCCCCGTTTAAACAGCTTTAGAGGTGTCTTAGGTTCATGGCGAATAACAACTGAAAGTGACTGATAACTAAGCGGTCTTACCAGGGCGCGATATACACATTTATGTCGATAAATTTAAGTACTTGATGTTTATCTTGCAAAAAGTTAAAATATAAAAGTGTCAATGATAGACTTATCAATCAAATACGTTTGATTTATATAATATAATTTGGAATTTTATTGAGCTGAATATTAGTAGAATACTCCCTTTAAATTTCAAAGTAAGAAGTAATTTACTCCTAAGTTCGATAACAGATCCCGTTACCAATAAAACTATAAATATTAAATTTAAGTGTTGTTTTTTTTATCCCATTTTAACATTTTTTTTAAATTTATCATGAACACAGTTCAGCTTTGATTTTTTGGTTGTCACATGTTGTTATTGATGTTACAATCTGTTGCCGACTTCAAAAAAGGAAGCGGTTAACAATTCGACAGTAGAATTTTTTGGAATGTATGTTACGCGACATCTAAGTCAATTCGAAAACTGATCTATATGATTTTTTTTATTGTAAAACAAGTTACACTTTAGGGGTTGTCCCATATAAATGTGGAGAAAATATTCCACTCTCCAGAATCCCACGTTATTTAATACTTGTGAACAATATGGTTTAGCACCAACTTCAGAATGTGAAATTTTCTTGTGTTCCTTTTGTTAGTTGTTTTAAGTCTGCTTTTCTACCGACTTCAAAAAGGAGCCGGTACTCAATACGACAGTATGTTTTTTTTATGTGTGTTAGCTCATAACTTTTTACTAGGTGAACCGATTTCGATGATTCTTTTTTTATTTCAAAGCTGGTGCTTCACATGTGGTCCCATAATATGATCGAGGTTTGACCAATAGTTTTTGAGTTATTCTTAATAATTTATATTGAAATCGGTTATACAAAATTTTTAATTTAAAATTATATTTATTACTAAAAGTAATTTTTTATCAATCGTAGTCATATGCTTTAATATAATGTATGTTAAAATTAAAAGATAGTTATTCCTATTTTTTATTACAATCGATCAGGGAATACTATCTGCGCTGATTCTATATATATCCGCAATTCTCTTTTAAGAGGAGTAACATTATTTTCGAATTTAACTATTTAACATTATGTTCGATAATGGTTTGTAACTATCGTAGTTTTTGATACAATTTTCGCAATACAAGACGACTCGTCTTCAACCTCCTGACCTGGTAGTATATCGCCTTCTATCAAAGGCCATGAGGACTTTCTAGATTTTCTGACAGTCGCCTCTTACAGTTCTAACGGCGGGAAGGATCTCTTCACCACTACAACAGCAAATTTATTGGAATCTTTAAAAAAATATCCGCCATCGATTCGATAAACTGCGTCATCATAACAAACTAAAATTAACGATTATTAAAAATAGGCCCTTTAAAATTATACGCATGTAATGCATACTCATTAAGTGCATCATTTATAAAATAATAAAATGTAATGTTAAATAATTAGGAAATTTACGGACGGCGTGTGATAACATAAAATTTTTAGAAAAAAGCTGCGAGTTGCCTTGAGGTTAGGGACGGACTAGAATCAGTGTCACGATTATCATGGCTATCACTGAGATAAATCCATATTTCTGCTAAACTTGTCTGATATTCAAAATGTGAAGATTAATATTGTTTTTCTTTAAGTCTCAGCCGGGGAAAGAATAACAGCGTTAAATAGTATGTACTTAATGTTGTGTTACTCACTATATGAGCGACTAGAATCTGAGATCCTTTACTGGTAACGATATATTCCATCGAAAGAGTGATAACGCGACTACATTGTCATTCTTAATCTAGGATAGATGTAGGTGTTTATCCACAGTGTTAATTTAAAATTAGGAGGATTGTGGGAGAAATTTTCATCTTGAAAAAAAAATCTATACTTTCATTTGTAATTGTAAAATAAAATAGAATATTTTTTTATTCCATAAAGATTACAAGCCATACTTGGTGAGTCATTTTATAATTTTACAACTGGTTCAGAAAAAATCTTTCGTCTATCTAGAAGCTAAAATATATTATGTTATATTTAAACTTTGCGAAAGATTTTATGTAACAAAAGTTAATCGAATTCAAAACAGGAAGTTATTTCTTCGACTGTATTTTAGAATCCAGAAATATTAAATTATCGAAATGCTCGTATGTGAAGTGTACAAATTATCACCTGTGTTTTTATTATTAACTTTAGCTTAATTCTACAATATGATACAGCTTATCAACAGTCCATTGTTTACATTTATGGAAATCCATATTTATTTTAAAGACCTATATAATAATATTCCACTCAAAATTAAAATAAAAAAACATGAATTTTTAAATTCCTCTGTGTACCTTTATCGAAAAAATATACTACTAAATGAAATCTATACATAATTTAACTGTAGAACTTTTGATTCCGTGACAAATATAGACAAACAAATCGTCCGAAATTATTTTTTTTAATGTAATGTAACAAAAATACAATTGAATAAAATTAGTTTATCGAATTTCATCGCTTTGATTGCTGCAGAAGAATTTTTACTAATTTTGCTAGGAGTTCTTAAGACTTTTAATTTTTTTTTATTAATTTAAAATCGGTCATTTGCATGATTGTAACACAATTATACAGTTAGTTGCGATGCTAGTCTTTCCTGTTATCAGCTCTCTATGTAATTTTTAAAACTTAATAATAATTTAATAATTGATTACGCTCGTAGAATGTTCTATACAGATACTTTATTGCCTCATTTTTTTTTCGAATGTAGTTATATTAGTTGTAGTTATGTTTTTTTCTTTTTAGACTTTTCTAAATGATAATTTTAACCACAAAGTTGGGGAAAGCAAGTTTTAAGCGTTTTGCACGAAAAATATGTAAAATTAAATAGCGTAGTTAAGATAATTTTCTTTCAATCTGTACCATTTCATCTTTTTTGTCAGTTTCTATCGGCAGTGTTTAGGAAGCACGATGGTGGACGGTAAAGTTAAAATGTTTTTAGAATAATGTAATATAAACATTTTTCTAAAAAATGCTAAATGAAACATTTGAATATACGTAGTCGTAATTTTTTATACGTGGTAGAGCCTCGCTGCAGCTATATTATGGGTGCAGTACGAATGGCTCAGCTCGACCGGGGAAGGACCACGCTCTCACAGAATACTAGTTAAAAATAGCAGCTTAATGCCGCTGTGTTTCGTATGGTGAGTGTAGAGAACCGGAGACTCTTTTTACTGGAACTTAGGCATTTCATCTTAGTGCTCAGGGGTGATAACGCATCTGCATTTTGATTCGTAATCGAGGATAGATGTAGAAGTCTATAGGCCACAGTAACCACTTACCATCAGGTGGACTGTGTGCTCGTTTGTCACCATTATACAATAAAATAATGGTGAGTGTAGAAAACCGTAGACCCTTTTTACAGGAAAAGAGGCATTCCATCTTAGTGCTCAGGGGTAACAACGCATATGCATTTTGTTTCTTAATCGAGGATACAGTTAGATGTCTATAGATCACAGCATCCACTTATCATCAGGTGGACTGTGAGCTTGTTTGTCACCTATATCTCTATATATAAAAATCAATTGCTGTCCGTTAGTCTCGCTAAAATGCAAAAACGGCTCGACCGATTTTGATAAAAAAATATCTGTGTGTTGGAATGGTTCCCTAGATCCAGTACGTGGCGTTGTTGTCGAAAACCAGAAATCACTCAAGCGAAGCCGGTGCGGATCGCTAGTTCTATATAAAAAAAAATCCTTACCACTGCGCGACCTTAAGATACTACATATAAAGTCTTTCTGCGTAAATCAGACCATAAATTTGTTGTTAACGGCTAAAGAAAATCCGGGTTATCTACGATTATAAATCTGTAGGCGTAAAATTACAAAGCACTTGAAATTTATTATAATAATTAAATGCAACTAAATAAGTAAAGTTAAGTTTAATAGTGTAGTATAAAAATAGTTTTTATGAAATTATACGTAAAAAGTCTGCTTCGTTACTGAGTCGATTGCGTCGACCAACAGTATCCTAACCACACTTGCTGATATGTGGAATTCTGCCATTAGGAGGCACTGGTTAAGTGTACATGTAAAATTAAATAAAGGTAAATAAATAAGATATAAATGTACGCGGGATGTTTTATTTGTTAAGTTAAAAAGATGTTAAATACTAACATTTATTTTAAGTATATTTTATTGTTATAATTACATATCTATCGACGACGTCTGAAAAAAAATATTATTATTGGGTATTTATATAATATTCTAATCTGGTTAGGCTGAATAAATGTATAAAAGTTAATGATAAATATACTTAAATATATATTGAATATAGCATAAATAAATAAATAATACATAAATTATTTATTATATATTATATATTTATTATTATTTATTCAACTTTACTATATTATAAGAAAAAAAGGATAGTAATATTCTTTAAAAACAAATAAAATCTCAAAATCTTCACCGTCTTTAGTTAACGCAGTTTTCGTTAAGTATTGTTTTTAAAAACGTTCTATATATTTTGGAGAACGATATTAAGTAAGAACCCCTTACACTGCAGTGGAAAATCAATATTGCAATAGTTAAATTCATTCTATAATAAGTAGGTTAATAGCATACAGCGGCACTCTGCAAATAGCCCTCAACATAGGGGTACACTATGTAGGGCTGGTAGAGAAGAGTACTGTTATATTCCTACATAACATTTTAATTTAAATAATGTTCTGTTGTTAATGTAAAATTATTTACAAACCAAAAATCTTGTATATTCTATGATTAAAATTTCCTATAGCAAATATTTAAAATATTATTTATGAAGAAATTGCTTAAGTTTACGTCTGCTACCTTTTTTTTTTAAAAAAAAGGCAGTTTACATACATAAATTTCACGAGGACAAGCATGTTAGACCCGGAACAATTATATGTAGTTCAAACAAGTACTTGTTCTATCGCCGCGCTTAGCGCTGCTACTCATTGCTAAGCCACTGCGTCACGGAGCCGTCAAAGATACATATCTGTTTTTTATTTTATATGATTCTTATAATTTAAGAATGTTTTAAGTTATTAGATATTTAAGATGTATTCATTTAATATTTTATGGTATTTTAAATGTTATATATTTTAATGGGAGTTTAAAAATTTATTAAAAAAATATAAAAATTAAAATAATTAACAGTGGTAGAGCCATGCGGCAGCTTTTGCTGTCGTACGGATGGGCCGGCTCGAACTGGGGTGGTACCACGACCTCACAGAATACCAGCGTGAAGTAGAGGTTTACCTCTGCGTTTCGCTTGGTGAGTGCAGGTGGCCGGAGGCCCTTTTTACTGGAAATGAGGCATTCCATCTTAGTCCTCACGGGTGACAACGCATCTGCATCTTGATTCGCAAACGAGGATAGATGTAGATGTCTATGGGCCGCAGCAACCACTTACCATCAGGTGGACTGTGCACTCGTTTGTCACCCTTATCCTTTTAAAAAAAAAATACATAGGCAAAATAAAACAACATTTTCCGTAAGTTACTTCAAATTAACTATTTTTAAATATTTTAGTATACAATTTACTGCCTTCTGATTATCATATTTCTCGCATTAAAAATAATAATTGTTATAATGATTTCTAATATTTTTCGCATGTTTATTATATATTTATTTGTCCGTGATTATAGATGCTGCAGAACTCCCAAATTTTCGGGAATCACAAAAGTTTTAATGAAAACGCTATAAAATCTGTAAAATTTGTTTCTTTTTTGGTCCCGATGGAGATTAGAAGTTATGCACTTATACAATTAATACAAGTAGTGCTTATTTGAATTTATTCTATTTAGCTAAAATTTTTATATAATATTCATAAATTAAAAAAAAAAACGTAACCGTTATTGTGGCACCCCTTAGCGTGGAGTGCACTCGATGCGAGGGTTATCATGTACGCGGGACCCTTGTGTATCGCGGCACGAACTTCGCTTGCGATGTGTGCATGTTCGTTTTAACTGGTTTTAACCAATTGAGTAATAGCTTTTTTGTTTCATTTGTTATTAGAGTACATGTTTTGTTAAATTATTTTTAGTAGAATTAAATAAGTAAAAGGTTTTGATATAGGTTTTTTAAACACCGTTCCAAAAATATATTTACGTGTTTCGTTACCGAAAGTGCAAACATATTTCTTAGAAGCGATTGATTTGCTGTGATTGCAAAGTTAAAATTGCGAAACAAACCTGTGATCTTTTTATTTAAAAAATTTTTACTATTATTTAGTGTCCGTATTTACAATTTTGTGTTTATTACTATTTTAGGAAAGCTAAAATAAGTAACCATAACAAAGTGTAATGAAGTATGAATTTAACTTCTCACAAAGATTAATTTTTCCTTAATTACATTAAAAAACGATCGTTTTTAAAATCTCGTCATCAAAATGAACGCTGCATTTCATTGCGGTAAAAAATTCAATGAATATTGTGAATATTAAAATTTGTCAATTGGGCGAACGCAATTTAAAATAAAATATAAAAAATACTTATTTCTTTATTCTAATACCCAGCATTAAGATTAGTACCTTAAACAACATTTAAAATGTTAAACTTTAGTTTAATCTTGTTCTTTATAACATTAAAATTAGACACAGATACAAAATCTAGTGGCTCGAAATTGAGGCACAATTAAGTCCGTGGAAAGGTGCCCATCAGATAGCTTCGTCGGCTCCAGTGGAAACAATTTGAAGCGGCTATCTAGATCGGCGCGTGGCCCTTGGAGGCGTCACACGTGAAATGGGTTTAAGGTAACCCTTTACCTATGAACGTTTACGTTATGATTTAGATAAATAAACTTTTACGTTTTAGATAAAACTAAATAATGTTTTAATAATTAATTTATGTGTTGTTATTGAAAGGAAATTGAGAATTATCTGTCACAGTTTATGGTTCTGGAGATGTTAGTTATCATAATGTTTTAAAGTAAAAAGTTATTAATTAGCGATACGAACTTATTTGATATAGTTTTCGCTGTTATGAGAAAGTATGGGCTATTTTTATCATCATTATTTTCTTATTTATGTTACTCAATAAACTTAGAACAATTATTTGAGAAGTGAAGTTCAATATAATATTAACCTTTGTATGAACTTTGTAAGAGTAAAAACGAAAATTTTTTGTATTTTTCAGCTAAATTTCTTTGTAAAATTATATTTATTATTTAAACTTTACTATCGACTCGATTATCGATTCGATATCGTAGTGGATAAATTTAGTACGGTTTAAAAAAAAACTCAAGTTTCACCGCCGGGGATGCTTGAATATTAATTTTAATATTATATTAAATTAACCTACTTATGTAAAATACAAAATAAAAGAAGAATGATATGTCGTAGTTTCACTTCTTACGTGCACATTTTTTTCTAATAATTTCGAGCCAAATTTATAATAAGATATACTTAAAAAACTATGCTCCAGTGATTGCGCTTTTAATAAATCATTATGCTGTTTTAAACTCTGTTGTAAGTAGTATTAACATATAAGTTGACGAAAAAATAGTAATATATAAGATTTTTACAACAATAAACTAAAAACATTAAATACATTTTTTAAATCAAACTTTTTATTAGAAAGGAAAGAAAGATAACTCGTTTTGCTAAAAGTATATCAAAAATGACATGGTAGTGGTTTTAGGTTGGTTTATAGACTTAATTGACGTGATTTGATTAAGCCATATGTGCTTGCTAAGGGAGCACTCGTCTTAAGATTAATTATTCAAATTTAACCAGTGTTATCATCGCTATAGCTACTTACATTAATTTTAGATTAGTACCGACATTATGAAAGCATTTAGTGAAATGGTTTTACGAGCGTGGGATTTGTGCTTTTACGTATTTTTATTAAAATCTCTTCGAACTTCTTGCGTATGTCAGCGACGTAGAATATGCACTGCTGAAATACAAACTACCGAAAAATAATTTTCATAACCGTCTAAAATTACAACGCAATAATAAAAAAACGATTATATATTTAAATATAAGTTTCGTATATAAAAAAATTTAACAAATATTGATTTTACTTTTCATAAGAAAATTTATTTTAAGCGACTTACCAAACGGGCCGTACGAGTGCTGACATTGTTATAAAACGGAGGGTCGAACCCACATCACGCACAATAATGTCTATTTAAAACACGAATTCACTTACAAAAAAAAAGAAATTTACGCACTGCACAAAAATGCACTTTGTCTAATGTGCGATGTGTCGTAGCCCGACGTAGCTCGTAGCACTACGTAGCGCGACTACGTCGGAAAAGTTTGTCCGTAGGCCGGTGTGAACGGCTACGAAGCGAAGGAAGAGCTCCCAGGCGCGGGCTGCTCGCGGGGCGCGATTCGCGGACTATGCGGAGGCCGTGCGAGGCCGTGCGGGCGCCGCGGGGAGGGGGCGGGAGGGAGGACGATGCGCGCGCACGCCGCGCCCACGCCGCCCCGCCCCACACACCCGCAACCTATTTATTTCTAGTTACGTAAAATTTACGCGCAATACCAAATAGGTACTGCATTATAACTTATGTTACTATTTTGCAGTACATAACTCGCCAGTGAGTGATATATTACCTGATTAACAATTGTTGTGCTCCTAAGACTGTTCAAATGTATGGTTTTATTTTATTTCCGTAACTATGAGCTACAACTGCATACCGAAAGATTTTCGTTTTCAATTTTTTAGATTGATTAAGTATTTAGGAATACAAAAGCGCTTAAAAGGTAACGCGTATGGCGTTAAAAGGTAAATGTTTATATTAAAAGCCAATCAGTGTTTTTCACTTGGAACCAATTTGCAGCCCCAGGCAGGTGAGGCGAAAACTAAAAAAAGAAGTCCCGCCGGTCGCCGGGGGCGTCGTGTCAAATTTGGCAGACGAGTTTTTTCGACCGCTGTCGTGCTATCAATGTCACTTAAATAAATTGAATGAATCAGAGGGCGCTAGCCTTCGACTGTCTGTACCAAACTAAAAATTTATTTGATCAACGACTTTTGCACCAAGTTTCACTGGTTACGTATTACTAAAAGTCATCGTAGATTTTTAACGTCATCACCTAATCGTATTAGATTAGATGGTAACAAAATTACCATAATAAATAGTCAATGTATTATTTCCAAATTAACGCAAAAGTTGGAAAGTGTGTCATCGCAATCAGCTGTTCGCACCGCGAGCGCAACAGACAATGCGATTAAGATCTACGCAGGACAACTTTCGCCGCGCGCCGAGCGGCAGTTAGTTGTTATGAAAGAGAGAAATTTGTAAATTGTTGGCGCCCGAGTTCACGAACTCCGTCGAACTGGAGTTTGTTTTAAGAGTCCAACCTTGAAACAAGAAGAAAAGTAGTCCTGTAAAACAAAGTTTTGCGGCCGCCGTCGCCGGCGCAAGCGGTTCAAGGATTGTGCCCGAACTGTCTGTCTGTACAACTTTACCGATTAAAAGCTCAAAAGCTTCCAAAGTCATTTTAAAAGTTTATCTGTAAGGGGGCGATGGAGCGCAGGAGGGGTGTGGTGTAGGCGCTTCGTTATCATTCGCGGTATTACTTTAGTTGGACCTAGTTTAACTTATTTATAAATCGTCTTCGGCCGTCGCCCGCAATGCTTCCCGAATTAAACTGTCAAAGTTGCGATGCGTCGCGACGGACCACCGTAGCGCCTATCGGAGGGCGTGTGTTCGAGAGTCAAATAGTTGCCAACGTACACATTAAGTTCCTAGACCCTTCGTCACTTTGTTTTACATCTGTTCCACTTAGCGAACTATGCCTAGAGTTGAGCGCGAGTTCTTGCATGTGTATCGGCGGCACACGCCCGCATCCGAATAGTTTCATAAACATAACCCAACTTAGTTTTGGACGACTTTTCAAAGTCAATGCATACTAACTTTCGATGTCTGGAAGTGCGATATTACGATTGGATCAGTTTCAGCGGGTGACTTTAATGCATTCGTTTGTTCGAAACTTTGCTTTATTGGATCAAACTTCCGAACAAGTCTAAGTATCTTCATTTATTTTATTTAGTACTGTAGTCGAAACTAACTTTTGATATTGTTTATACTAAATGATTTCTTTATAAGTTAAATGACCGACTATAATAACTGACGCTATAAAATTTGAAAAAAAAAAACAATGTGTTTCTTGTCTTATGAATAAAAGGGAGGTGCCAAGAAGATAAATAATGTGAAGATGAAAAAAATATTCAGAAAACTTTCATAAAAATCATCCTATTCTAAATATTCTTCACATCCTAAAATATATAATATAATGTCATTAACTTTTTATTTTTTTAGTAGAGTTTATTATTCAAAATAGTTCTGTTTAATCAAAAGTTGGATAGGGCATATTCTGCTTCGCTTTACATTGAAATGATTCTTATGCTATTAAGATTATTTAGCAATTTTTAACTAATTTTATATACGTGGTAGAGCCACGCTGCAGCTATATTACGGTTGTAGCACGAATGAGTCGGCTCGACGGGGGTAGGACCACGCTCTCACAAAATACCAGCGTATGATAACACCTTAATGCTGCTGTGTTTTGTATGGTGGGTGTAGAGGATCGGAGACCCTTTTTACTGGAACGAGGCATTCCATCTTAGTCCTTAGGAGTGACAACGCATCTGCATTTTGATTCTTAATCAAGGATAAATGTAGATATCTATGGACCACAGCATCCTTTTACCATCAGGTGTCATTTTATTCTATAAAAAATATTTCCTTTTTTTTTTTTCATAAAATATCGTTTATAAATTGCCGCGCACGATTCGTTCTCATAATCAACGTAATTATCAAAATCTCCGACGAGAGTCACGATCAAACATTCAAGCGCGTAGATAAAGCTGCCACAACCCTCGGAGCGTTGCACGCTACCACCGCTCTACTTAGACCTTCCAACCGCCCTTCCTATTTGACACGTACATAAAGAATAGCAAATGGCTTATACTTTAAGGGTTCTACATATTCTGGTCGTTATGTACGTGTTATCTTGCTTCGCCAATAAGTCACGCAATAATTACCGCAAGTAGAGGATCACGCGCTCCCCCGCACATATTTATGCAAGTTACATAAATATACATAAATAAATATCGCCCGCGACAATTGCAAGCGGTTTTATGGTTAAGAATAATGTACGGCCGCGGGCTACGACTTACGCTTGCACCTATCTCTTTGCTTATAGAGCTATTAACAATCATGCAGAATGATTCAGATATTTTGATACTTTATAAGTGTCGGGTAAGATATGTAAATACTGCCTAAAAATAAAAATTACGTGTTACTTTTATCATTTTGTATTATTTAATGTTTTTTTTTAATAGGATAAGGGTGATAAACGAGCACACAGTCCACCTGATGGTAAGTGGTTGCTGAGGCCCATAGACATGTACATGTATCCTCGATTACAAATCAAAATGCAGATGTTTGTCACCCGTGAGGACTAAGATGAAATGCCTCATTTTCAGTAAAAAGGGTCTCCCGGTTCTTTACACTCACCACACGAAACACAGCAGCATTAAGCTGCTATTTTACGCTGGTATTCTGTAAGAGCGTGGTCCTTCTCCGGTTGAGCCGACCAATTCGTGCTATAACTATACTACTAATAGCTGTAGCATGGCTCTACCACGTATAAGAATAATGTATTACATATATTCTATATCAAAATATTCTAAAACAAGATAAATTATTAAAGAAAATAATATAGGTACTTAAAACCTCTTTTTAACAACTAACAATATCCACAGTGGTAGAGCCACGCGGCAGCTTTTGCTGTCGCACGGATGGGCTGGCTCGAACCGGGGTGGTACCACGATCTCACAGAATACCAGCGTGAAGTAGAGGTTCGCTTGGTGAGTGCAGGTGGCCGGAGGCCCTTTTTACTGGAAATAAGGCATTCCATCTTAGTCCTCACGGGTGGCAACCCATCTGCATTTTGATTCGCAAACGAGGATAGATGTAGATGTCTATGGGCCGCAGCAACCACTTACCATCAGGTGGACTGTGTGCTCGTTGGTCACCCTTATCCTATAAAAAAAATTACTTCTTGGTAAAATAATTAAAACTGAATTTTTAATTGCATATTTTATAATTGGTACTTTCAATGTAATTTAAGAGAGTCTTTAGAGATTTATAAACTGTACTAGCTGGCCCGACCGTTGTTCTGCCTTTTCCGGTAGGTGGCGCGACTCTCCAATTTCACTCTGGACTTTTTAACTTGCAAATATAAAATGTATTAATAACTTGACCTTAGCGCCACCTCCCGATTTTTGTTTTAATTTATTAGTTCCAAACCAACACAATTTACTTTGAATATGATGCATTGGTCTGTAAAATATAGAATTTGTTAATGACTTGCCAACAGTTCTCCACCTTTCGGATCCTAGCCATTGCCTTGACAAAACAAATATATTGTGTGAATATGAATCACTAACAGACGCCCAAAAGGATATGTATACATAATCGTTATTTTGCAAAGGGGTATCGTTACAACATGTACTTTATAATTCACATTGGATTTTGAAAGCTCTTGTGTGCTGATAACATTGATATTTTTATTACAAGTAATATTAGAATTATATCTTCTTTATTTACACGTAAAAACTCATTGATGAACATGGTCCTCTCTCGTTGTATGACTTTAATCATCACGCTTTGCATGTACATTGAAAATCACAGTCCCAGACGTCTTGCTCATTTGACGTTGTTCCCTGCTCTGGGTATTAAACACCTGGCGTAAACGGGATGTTAATACCACGGTCTATTGGAAACAACAGATCTTTATGGCATATTCCTCATATCTATCACATGCACGGGATAAAACGGGGTAATGGATTCCGCTTAAAAAATCCATCAGCCCATTTCATCCCGTAGAGCCCACAATGCCTTGAAAGGTATGTCTCGAAATTAAAAAAAAATAAGGAACTGAACAAAATTAAAAAACGGGTTGTACTCGTATCGCGATTAATTTTAACTTATTTTGATATTTGTGAAATTCAAGAGTTTTGAAGCATCCTTGATCACAGGGAACACAAAATCCTGAGACGATAGTCTGACAAGGACATATTATAATGAAAAATGAAAATGGCACATGCTTAACTGTGGTTTCTTGTTTCATTCGGTCACTGTAATGTCGGGGCGGGATACGAATTCCGTTTTCGGTACATAATTTTGGATTCGTATATATTATAATTAATAAAATTAGATTTGAACAAGAATTTTATGGAAGTCTTCGAGACAGTGTTTTATTAATCAGCAAAAATCCAGCCAAAAAATCAAATTGTTTAAAGCTGAAAGTAGTCCGGTTACTGACATCAAAATGTTAAATACGTTAACCACCCGTGACCATGGGTGCTGTAAAATACTTAAAATGTCGGGTTTGAAAATAAGTTAAAATTAACTGCTGAATTCTGCCATTCTCTTTGAAGCAGCGGACTTTTTCCTGCTCTGGAGGACATGTGTGGTCGGTACTCTGCTTTTTAAAGTTGATAATATATGTCTACGTGTATTAAATTAAAGAACTTACGTTTTAGAAGTGGATGGTCGAAACAATTTGTGCTTTATTTCTTCTCCGTCGTTACTCTGTAACAAAAACATTTACATTAAATGATGCATGGACGTCCAAAAAAGACACAAGGATGTGTTTAGGTAGTCATATCTGAGCATATAAAAAAAGACAAAAAAGAGGTTAACTGCGGAGTTCCTTTTGCCGTCTCTTCTCCGGTCAGAGAAACTTGATTTCAAAATGGTAGTAGATTTAGTAGGTTTAAGAAAATTACATTCAACAAATTCTTACGTCGAAGAAATAAAGGCATTTCATGTCATTTCATTTTATTACTGTATTTGTGACTGGGGTATACGCACTGATCTCGATATATACGTACGCGGTATGTACGTATAAGTACGCGGTAAGCGTTTTATGTTCGTCCTTAGTAGATGTAGAAAACCAAAAATTTTTAGTTTGCTCAAAATGGGATGGTATTTGAACCTAAGATTAGCTAAGTTCTTCAGACATATTGACCAGTAAAATAACAATAAACAACAATTAAACAGTTCGATATACAAACGTACCATTAGTAATTTTACATAGGATCAGATTGTTACAATTACTGTTGATGAAAATGACGGCATTACGTGTCTAGAACGGTTTCGAAATACGATTTTAATTGATGTTGTGCAACCATTCACACAAACTCTTTTATTGTACCGATAGCTGGTGAAATCCGCGTTACAAAAATTTGTAATTTGTTTCGTATCATTGCGTAAACAGTTTGACCACTGTGACGTTGTTCGTGTTGGCTGTACGCAGTAAAATAATGTCTAAATATAAATTGTTAAACAAATGTAAGATTTGTTTCGAAATCGTGAATAAGTTTGATTTTTTAAGGATTCTTTAACAACGTGCTGTTATGCTTACGCAGTACTTTAGGAAATATTCGGCTTTTTACCTCAAATTCATGTAATATTATTCGGATTTATATAAGGAGTTGTGATTTTTTAAGGCTTCATTATTTTGATGTAATTTGAAGTGAGAAAACTCATAATGTGGCACAACAATTAAGATACATTATTCCTCTTGCAAAGTTTCCGTTTATTTAGATTAGTTTTAGGTGCTTTGTAGCAAATTAAAACTGTGTGAATCATAGAATTTCCAAAGTTAATCTCCAGAAAAGTAATATGTAGTACATTATTTTTTATAACTTGCAACGAAGAATTTTACCAATTTCCAACAACAAAGAATTTGGTTATTAAAATCATTAAATCTCCCAATCCACCATCGATTTTTAGAGCAGTCACTACGTTGGTAGACGTAGACATGACGTAGTTATGCAATAAGGACGTAAAGATATATTTCGATTTGTTTGTGATTTTTCTTGATATCGAAAGTGTGACCTAAACTCTTTGCGTAATTACGTCAACTTATGGTTTAGTAGTTTGCTACTTTTTGAGAAATACTCTCAGTAATATATGAAGAATGTAAATAACTATAAGTATTTTAGCGATTTTTTATGAAGTTATCTATTAAATAAATCATTTAATGCAGTCTGCTACTGAGCCAACATCTATCCGTTGTTTTCCTCACCATTCTATAATATATACCGCTAAACAGAGTTCCAATTGGCGAAAGCGGATAAATAATTTTCTTCCTCTATCTTTAAAAAAAAGGAGTGACGTAAATCTAAACCTTAAATATTAGATGTAAGGAAAATATTGAAAAACGTTATAGTTATTTTTCAAGTGACTATTATTGGAAAGAGACATAAAAGAATATAGCATAATAAATAATAAACAAAACAAGTTCGTCGTCAAATTAGAGATCGCACATATTCAGAACAAATTAAACATAGACTTAAGCGCCTACGAGTAACATTCGTTAAGAGTTCGTGAGGTTTTGTTATTTTGTTTTATTTTTTTTTACTTTTGGTGTTATTAGTTTTCACTGCGTCATTACCTATTTAATTTACTTGGGAATATTCCTATATATGAGTATAAGGATAATTTATATGAATACCAATTACTTAAATTTTAACCAGTTTATGCAAGGAGAGTAAATGATAAATTTGTCTGATGAGTCTTCAATGTTTTTTCTAACAAATAACCGCCGATATTTTTTATTATTGATTATTTGCTATGATAATTCAAAATAATCGTAATTTGAAAATTGAATTATTACTGAATCGTCATAATTTTTTGGAGTTATACTCCTTTTGGCGCATTTGAGAAAAATGATGAGAGTGAATTTTTTACGATGCGCGCGCACACCGAACCTAAAACCGACAACTTCAGTTGGTAATTGTCTGTCAACTGTCAAGTTTTCGTGAGAACCGATAACTATATTTAAAGTAGTTATTCAAATATATATGAATTTATAAAACGTGTTTTATTTTAGTTATTTTTGTTTTGTTACGCTAAAGAAGTATAACTTCTTACGTGCGTGCTTAAGTACACACATACGTTTTTTTTAATGTTAGCTAAGCTAACTTAACTTGTGAATGTTTGGGATGTTTTCTTTATTCAACTCACCTTATACTTGATGGATTAAGAATTATGAATTCAATTCTTATAATTGGCATGGTTTTTGTGACATATGTATGATTAGGAGTGGTCTGTGGTAGATAAAATGAAGTTAGAAACCCATTTCAACAGTTTTTGTTATTTGAAAACAAAAGTTCTAGTAGCCTGTTCCAAAGCAACAGTCCATTGTTTTCAAACAGTGTTATATGTCCCTGTTATATCATTATCATCTAACTAACTAACTAAACACCAAACTATTATGCTTACTTGTTTACATGCTCACCAAATTATACCACAAATTCACTTTATCACCACCAGCGATCAAGAACATAGAAGCTCTAGTAGTCATGTTTTCGAACATTGTTCAATCATGGAACAGGATCGTTTTTGTGGTTTAGTCACAAAAGTTCCAATCAGTTATTTTTAAAAACTTGTTCCTTTTTTCTGTTGCAATAAATACGTCTTATCATGATATCAACGAGTTTCAGCAGTCGCTCTTTACAGAAGAGTTAGTTGGGTCTGTTTTTGCGTTAAGCCATTTAGCATTGTAAACATTTACCGTTGAAGACAAAAAGACTTAATAATTACAAGCGATGATTTAGTAAAGTCATATGTAAAACAATTAAATAAAGAACTTCGTATAAATTAAATAAGGAGGACTTTTTTGCTGACCATACACGCCAATTCCTCAATCCACATGTCAAAGCGCGGCTACGTTCCTACACCAACGCTTAGGCGGTTCACAAACTGGGGCGGTCCGTAAATTTGATTTTAATATTGAGCACGTAATGCCCTGTTTGCTCACAGCCTGTAATTGATACGGCCCTCTTAGCACGCGTCTAATTCCTGTAATTATTTTCGAATTCGTCGGCTTTGCCTTTTAAACAACGGATTATTTAAATGTTACGTTCAAGTTTTCGAACGGATTTTGAGTTTAAATATTAAATTACTTCAATATATGATGGTTCAATGTAGGAAAATGCCATAAGGCATTAAGTCCGCCCTTTGTTATTATTAGTTGAAAGTATTTGCTAAAAAGAATAAATAAATAAATGAAAGTAGTCTATAATAAATAATAACATCCTCATGTTAAAATTGTTTCTGTAAATGTTGATGAATATTCATTTTGTCCTGTGGGTGTTGTATGAGACGGCTATGGGATATGTTAAAAAGATCTTATGATTATCGATAGATGTCGGTATGATCGTCACGTTTACGAGGCGATGCTAAGACCAGACAAGTGATGGAAAGCGGCGTCAGATGTGCAAAAAAATTTCTTTCTGCCCGTAAAAGTCCACAATGGGTTATGGGCCTCTTCCAATTTAGAAAGATTTGCTTTAAAGATCACGCCTAGCGAGTGGATTGAAGACCTCAGTACGCTTATAACCAACGACAATTTGAGAATTTTAGAACCGCCATGACGAGAGTTAAGTCATCTACTTTTGGAGGCCAAAAGATCTTTCTAGCGTTTTTCATAGTCACTGAAATTTAATATTACACAAGAAAATTAATATTTTATAAAAATGAATACACAAACAAATAAGTTTTTTTTCTTATTACATACAATATTAATCAATTATAATAAAAAAAATAATAACTTGATTATCATACAGTCCTACTCCCCATGGTATCATGCCAAGAACGCTGGCTGCATTTCCTCGCTGAATGGCTATACTTAGCCTTTGAGCGAGAAAAGAACCAGCCCTCTTATCATCAGCAGCATCGACCAGTCGCGGGTAGAGTTCCTTAAAGAACTTCCCCGCACGTGGACCCCACAGATTGATAGCCTCTACAGCAAATGGCACAAATATATAGTCATCTCTCAGAGGCTCATATTTGCATCCCACAATAGAGCTTTACCTCTCTCCCAAGGGACCAATGTCATATCGTTGGGTCTCCTACCATCGTCTCTAAATATCCCACAAGACTCTAAAACCGAGGGTACATTTATAAAGACAAGATAGCCCTTCGGATGACATCGTTCAAAGAACCGTGCCATGAAGACCTACCTTCTTATATAAAAGTCCGTGGAGCCTAAAAACTCGTCGACGCTGCTACCCCAGGGGCACGAATGGAGTTGGCAAATCGCCGCTTCTATTCGGATTCCTGCGACAATGCGCAAGCTTTCCCCATCAAGTAATGTGCCGAGATTACTTGATGGTAAAGTGTGTAACCAGTGAATAGATTCCTTAGTTGAAACGGCTAGAAGGCGTGCCTGATCTTGTCACTACAGAAATCATGAAATAAATCTTTCTGCACACTCTGTACCAACGGAATATTCCCCTGTTTTTGTTGGTTAACTTCCAGTGGAATATTCTCGCCGAGACAGAGAGTTCGCCAGGTCTGCCCTGCCTCCGTAGCAAATCACAGCCGAAATAAGTTAATTACAGCTTATATAGGTCCCACTGCTGGACAGAGGCCTTCTCTCAATTCTGAGACGGTTTTAGGGCAAGGAAATGTCCACCGCGCTGCCCCAATGCATGTTGGCGAACTTCACATGTCCTTTACATACAAGTACAACAATATTATTTCAGAAATGTCAGTGTACAGTCAATATGCGATATTCTTTTAGTGACAAATTTTTAAGTATCCACGTGGTATTCATCAATGCAACGAAATGGAAAATTACATTGGGCACAAAGTTGTGAGGCAGTAAGGGGGACAAGCGAAACGTATGAGGCTTTTTACGGGAATGTTTTTTTTTAATTACAATGTGAGATTACGATTGCTATCTTACGGATTCTGAGTGAGTATTCATCTCACTAATTTATAAATTTCATGTATAAGACCATTTCAAGGGAAAAAAATTATGTACGTAGTTAGAGCACCTTGAACTTTGTATAAAGTCAGTTTTAAGACAATTGACTTGAAGGAAATGACTGCGTCAGAATCGAGTGAATGCGTGAAGAAATCGATTCATAACTGAAAATTGTTTTGTTTATAAAAATCATATTGGCGATTTATTTAATTTTCGTATAAGAGCTTAAAATGAACCTCTTTTTTATAGAAGTTGAGCTGTGAAATTAATGAAAATATAAATGATGACTTGGAAAATGAAACGTTTGATTATTATGAATATATGAGTATATATTAAAACCGAAGACGCAATGCGTGAGAAACATTTTAACACATGCTACCCTTAAGTTATAAGTAAGATGGTGGGGCTTATCCTAAGTATAATTTCCACGCCGTCGACATAAGTTAACAGCGATTCATATCCAATACAGGTGAAGTGTGCGCGGGCTCGCGAGAGTTCTCCCCTCGCCGCAGAGATTATGGCGGCGCCATCAAATATGCATAAAAGCCGTAAAATGCCACACTTAACTGCTCCCCGACGCCTCGCAGCGTTGTCACCTGACTGCTTGCGGCTCCGCCACAATCCCGCTGCCTCCAGACGAACGCTCAGACGTCTTGGTAATTAAAAATTGCCAACGTCTCGTAAATTTGCATGATGCGAGACGAACAAATGTGAGCCGCCGATTAGCATATCAGTGATCGTTATTTTCTCAAGGTTGTATTGTTGTAAGGAAACAGTATGTGACTTGTTTTGTAAAGAAAGATAAACAAAGTATATTTAATGTAAGCAAGCTAAGCTTTTTTAATATTTTGGCTTAGACTTTAACTTAGACTAAAATTGTCTTTACTGCTTCTTTTTCTAACTAAGCTGAGGTTATTAGTGGGTCTCTTCAATGCAAGAGAGCTTAAGATTTTGTAAAGCTATACCAGTGCGCTTAGCAAGCTAGGGTTATATTACGGAATTACTGGTAAATATGTATTATTGACGAATCGTTAAATTACGATGACGTCATTTGATCACTTTGAGACGATGAAACAACTTAAAAAAATATAATAGTTGGACAAATGTTGGGTTGAAATTAAATTATAACGTAGAACCCAATGAACTTAAAAATCAAATCTGAACTTTGGTGTATTCTTGGACTCTATTTTTTTATACCTTCCTTCAAGTATTTTGCCAACGCAATAATCAAGTTAAATCTATAATTTGTGTATATAATTTAGTTATTAATTAATTAGTATAGAATATTAATAAATATCGCGCAATATACTATGATACCATTATTAACGACTAGCTTCTATCTGCGGCTCCGCCCGAAACAGAAACGTTTAACTTTCGGTCATCAAAATGTTCATTCAATTCATATTCCTGCTACACAGTCTTTCATATATAAAGTAGAAATAAACTTAAATACAAAGAAAACTATCACACAAATAATACTCGCGACTTAGCGACATGAAATCTACAATGCCATTATAACAATCATCTTCCCGTTCATTACGCGAAGTCATGATACTAAATTTAAATTAACAGCCCCTTGTTAGTTAAACTATGTACATCTGCGCCGAAATGAATGTTCATTTATTAAGAGAACGTTGTGAATTTGTGCGACTGTATGTTTGTATAAAAATAAGTCATCTGTAGCTTAAGGATTCTACTTTAAATCCGTAGCCTTTAAAAATTATGTTTTATAAGTACTTTGTTGTACTGTTTTATGTATATACTAATTTCGTTTTGTTACAAATTTATTGAAATTATTTTTTTTATTTATTTTTAATACCAATAAGGGTTGTCGCGTATACTACGTAGCGGCGGTGTAAGAATATTCACCACTACATGTCGTCACGTGCGTGTCGTAAGAGTTTACAGAGGGAAACAAAACAGGAGATGGGCAGCAGCATTTTCCTATAACAATTGGAAAATGAAAAACTGCGGTTGCCAACCCGCCTACCAAGCGTGGCAACTATGGCAAGTAACCTTCTTCTGAAGCAATTTATGGGAAGGCGTATGTTCAGCAGTGGACTTTGATAGGCAGTAATAATGATGATGAAGAAGGATTGCACCGTAGTGGTGAATAAACTCCACTACCTCATTTCATCCCGTGGGTCTCGTAAATGGCGACCATAGGAAAGTGCAGAAAGGTCATAAGTGTGTATAGTACAGAGACTAATTTTGTAGTTAGGAATAATAATTAATTCTTTTACACGAATTAATTATCCAACGAGTCGAGGATAAACTAGTAACGGAATACGACAAGCGCACCGTTCCACGTCAGAGCCAAGACTGTCTTAACGGGGGCCGCTCAGTCAGTTTTATACAAGCAGGACGGGCGGCAACGCAGATGCAATGCCGCAGGTGTGCGGTACACGTGTCGTTTACAAGGGTTCTGTCTAGCTAGACCGACACCACCGCATCTACAACGGTGCAGGTGCCGTCATATATATATATATATATATATATATATATATATATATATATATATATATATATATATATAAAATAATGTAATAACTATTTATACTCATAATTATAATTTTAAATCTATTTATAATTAATTACTAGTGTTATATAGAAATAAATTTTAATTTAATATTTGCATGCCAAAATAGTAGAATGTACTGTCAACACTTTAAGTGTAATGTCAACACCTTATTGTTAATACCTACATTCAATTCAAATAAATCAATATTCTATTATATTCTGTTCTATACGCCAGATCTAAAATATTCAGACTGGTGACGTGGGCAATGACAAAGGTACGAGGCGTCTCGTAGCTAGTTATGCTATCGCCAACCCAACCGCCAAGCGTGGCGATTATGACAAATACTCCTCACAACGGGAGAGCCTCATGTCAACCAACATTTATCATCGATTAGGGACCGAAATGTAGATACGTTGTCGAATATGTTGACACATTTTTTTAAATCCATTAAATTTTTTTATTACATAGTATTTTAATGATTTCTTATATTTGCGCGGATACTACACATTAAATGAAGGAAGTGTCTATTTATCGTACATAAATATTTTTATAAATTTTAGACAATTGAATAAAATAAAGTATATATTTTTATATACTCTGATCCTTACTCATATGATTAGGCTATTTGCGTCTAGCTAAACATTACACCAAGCTTGCAATCTTAGTGACAGTAGCTTAAGGCGATACCCTGACCAAAACCTTGCGATAGTGCGTTTTTCTTCGTTATTCAGACACTATTATCTCATTAGTTATGATAAATAAACTACATCTAAAAGCACATTATTAATGTTCGATATCCTATCATCACATTCCACGTTCTAATTTGTTTTTATGTGTTTTAAATTATTATGTTATTTTTTATTTATACGAATATCGTTTAAATTTTATCGCGTTTAATTTTAACTTTTCAATACTCGAAGTTTCGGACGCTTTATAGCACAGGTCACGGAATGAGATGGCTAGGTGATATCATCTGCCTGCAATCCTATAATTAATGAAATTAAATCCAAGCCCAAACATACTACTTGTTGTAAACATAATTTGATTGTAAAATAGAAACTTGTTTTTGACATTATTTAAATGTAAAATCCCTTAGAGATATTGAATTATATTTGGGTCAAAACAAAAAAAGAATAGTACCGATCATTGCGGTGCTTAATTCAGATGGAACAATTTATTACAACTTTAGATCTAGAACTAAATTACGTAGCAATGAGACAAACAAAAAATTTAAAAATGGTTATATTTTGGAATTGATACATAGCCATTTTCGATCATTAGCCTGAGCCCTGTTTACAATTTTACATATTATAGTCTAAATAATGCCTTATTTAAAGATAGCTAGTATATCAAAAACAAATAAATTTCGATCACCTTAATTACACGAGTACTCGCGAATGTTAATACATATATAATACAACAGGAGATAACTGGAATGCATTCCGCAGTGCGATAGTCAGAAACAGCCAATTTAGCCGCCGCCGTCGCCTCCGCCGTCTTTATCGTATCTTTAACGAACACTCATAAACGTACACTACTTAACGTATTGTACCGGTTACGTTAGCTTTTCGCCGAAGACACGAAGGCTCAAACGAGCTGAGAGCGGGCTTTGTGGGATTTGCGTTTTGTAAAGGCAGCGCTACTGTCTTGCTTCGCAGTTATTAGAGCGAATGTTCCCGCTTTTAATTACCACGTATGATTTTTAACAAAACTCGCGGATAGAATTGTAAGAAACACAATAATATTTAAAAGTTGTCAAGTGAAAGCTAACTAATAAAATTAATTTTTTGTACTAGCACAATTCTATCATTTATATATATTTAATTCGTTGATTCTGAGCAGAAAATTTCGCTGTTCTTGAAAAGTTAAGTCAAGAGGCAACCAAAAACAATTATTATAAATATAAATTAAAGATGATCAGGTATAAATTTATCCTTTGTTCACACAATTTCCATTTAAACAAGGAAAAAGTTTTCATAGTTGCCCTTTGTGAAACAATGTACGCGTAGGCATCGCGGGAAATGCTAATACGGGCCGTTCGCTACAAATTGATACTCGATCGTCGCTCATATAAAACACTCTGCGAGCAAGATCGTCCCATGAATAATAAAGAATTGCCGTACGCCGACAACGGCAGGGCGTTCGTTCGTTACTTGCTATGACGAATTGTGGTATATTAATTTAAACGAATGAAATAATTTGTGATTATTTACTTTATTATTTTTAAAGATAGCGTTGATTTTCTATGTTTAGTTTTGTACGGGTCAGAAAGTAGCAACGGGCTGGCTATATAACTTGAAGAATCGACAACCGATGTGGACAAAAGGTCCTGAAGTGGCAGCCTCACACCGGTAAGGGGGGCTCCCACTAGAATTACGACCTGGCAAGACATGCAGGAAATCGATTAATGCAAGAACTCGTAGCTCGGGATCGTGTCATTTCGTGGCATTTGTTAGCGGAGGCCTATGTTCATCAGTAGACCTGTGTAATGCTGTAATTATTATGGTGATGATGACATGTAAGTTATGGGTGTTAGAGTTGTTACTTCACTTGTTTGTGACTGAACGATAGCGAAAAACCTACAAAATTCTGAAACTAATTATCACAGATTATTAACGGAAAGCTTTACACTCCCACTAATTCACCTGTGTGGGTGAGTGTTGGTAATGTTTTCTAGAAATGTTTGCCTGTTGACACATTTTTCAAATGCTTTAATAGCTGAAGAAAAAGGCATTTGAGAATTAATAAGGTGCAAAAACTTCTTAAATATCTGATGCTGAATGTTCTAATTCAAAATACATTTAAAGTACACAATTTAAATTAAATTTTTAAATTGCTGTTTGACTTACCTATTTTTAGGATATTTAATCAAGTTATAACTTTGCTTTTATCTTTCTTTATTGTTTCTTTCTATTGGATCTTAAATTCTATTGGACCTTCAAGTCTTTTTTCAAATTGCTATTGCAAAATCTGATGGCTGTAGCACAGGGAACCCTAGTATCGTCATCAGTCTCTACAACTAGCATTTGTAAGTTACTTAATATTTAAATGTAATGATATTTTAAAAATGTTATTTTGTAGAGAGAAATAAAGATTATTATTATTATTGTTACATTGACTTATGATCTATATCTATTTATAGTTTATAGACTTAGCGCCTTGTCCTGTTTAATTAAACCTTAGTACATATATATCGATGCATTAAACAATGTATACATACGAAAATATCCAAATAATTTTTGTTTAATTCCAAAATCATTAAAAACTTAAACTTCCACCAAAAACATAAGTGTAAAAAGTTTGTAAGTGATGAAATTTTATTATAAGCGTAACATTTTAAAATATTCAAGGTAATTTCAAAAATCTAATCATTAAATGCAAATAATATTGTTGATGTTTTAGCTGTACCTGCGAATTCGTTCACATGAATTTGTTCAATTATTTTACAGCCATTTAATTATTCCGTTCAATTATTTCACAGTCATTATGTCCAAATATAATTTTATAAACTCTATTAATCGATGCACATAATATTGTTGGTTATATTATGTGCATCGTTCAATGATCCACTGAGTAATTCAAAACGTCGTAGCAAGGCAGCACCTGCATTTTTGTTGGCGCCCTTATTCACTGCACGTCCACCATAAAACATAACTCCGATTTTTATACACATATATTTGGTTTGTGTTTTCATTCAACTAAATATCCCTTATAACGTAAAATAGTAGTACTCTAAATGATCGTAAAAGTCGTTTAAAATTTGGTTTTACGCACCTGGCTTAGTAAAATAAATAAAATTGAAGTATCTGTCTGTAATATTGACATATCTGGCTTCTATTAAGCTCAAAGGATTATTTGCATGTCATAAATAACCATTTTTAAATTTTTTGCCAGTTTATCTGTCTGTCCGTATGTTCGTGTGTCTCTCTGTCCGGGCCAAACTTGGAAATGGCTGAGCTGATTGTAATAAAACTTTACAAACAAATAGAGAGTAAAGCCAGGAAGGATTTACTAGGCTATACTTTATCCCAAAAAAACTTTTTTTTAAAAAAAAACGGAGAATTGATAAAATAAATGGTCCTTGATTATTTTAAACCTAAATAACGCCAGCCTCTAGATTCTATTCAGGCGAAGCCAGAATGAGTCGCTAGGCCATAATAATTTAAAAAGTATTACTGGTATTAACAATTAGGGTTATAAAAGAGCACACAGTTCACCTCACGTTAAGTGGATGCTGTGGCCTATAAACACACAGAAAATATAGTTCTGTTATCAGAACAAAGGGGCTCCGGTTCTTTAAACTCACCATACACAAGTGGTAAAATTAAAAATTTTGTACAACTGACCTCAATATAAGTTATTAAGGATAACTCATAAACTACTGGTCAAACATTGATCAAATTTATATGGAACCACATGAGAAGCACCAGCTTTCAAATAAAAGAAGAATCATCAAAATTTTCTTCAATTTTTCTCCCTCGTACAACTTCTCTGTGGAATTGTTTACCTCCGGCGATTTTTTCGGACCGATACGACTTAGGGACCTTCAAGAAAAGAGCTTACACCTTTCTAAAAGGCCGGCAACGCATCTGCCATTGCCCTGGTGTTGTGGTTGTTCAAGGGCGGCGGTAGTCACTTACCATCAGGTGAGCCGCATGCTCGTTTACCCCCTCTTCTGTAAAAAAAGACTCACCTAGAAAAAAGGTATGAGATAACACACACGTAAAAAATACAGTCGAATTGAGTACCTCCTTCTTTTTGAAGTTGGTTGAAAACACAACAGAATTAGGCTGCTGTTTTACACTGTTATTCTGTAAAAGGAACACGCTGCCTCGGTCAAGTTGACCCGTTCGTGGTACAAACATTATATAGCCGCAGCATTTCTACCAGGTTGAAAGTTAGTTTGGGTTATAGTTTGAATTTATGTCATTATTTAATCAAATTGACATCTAATGTATTCGTACAAGTTTTGGCTAATAAATATCAGTGGGAATTAAATCACTCTGTCGAAGTAACTCAGTGTACACGATCGACGATTAACGTAAACGCAAATGTATGTGCGACATGAATGTACGAAATATGGCATTTGATTTACGATTAATATATAAATTGAAATATTTTACAATTCTGCTTATCATTTTAAATAATTTTCTAGTTATTATGTAGTAGTAATAAATATTACACATTATAGAAGCTCATGATCATGGTATAAGTGCTCGCTTAAAATTTTACGCAAATTAATTCGATGCCCGCCAGTACGAATTAAATCATTAAAAGTGCTAATTCTTACGTCATCACATAATCATAACTGCCATCACAAGTCCACTACTGAACACTCTCCAAGAAACGCCACAAAGCTGTGCCTTGAGCCACCAGATTGTTATTCCATCTAGTGAGACACACTACACTGTTACACTACACTTCGTTTAACAGTACGAGGCTACCATTCAAGAACCATTCTTCATCGTCTGTTGTTGTTTCTTTAAACTATATGGCTGGCCAGTTTACCAGGTGCTTGATGGAAAGGAAAACATTGCAAGTAAATCACAAAGCTAAGAAATTAAATAATATTTCGAAGGCTTAAACGGACAGTAAGACGTACATAGGTCTTCACCTTTTATAACTTGATGAAATTTAAGGCATTTCTACATTTAAAATATTTGAAATTCTATCCATTCAAATGGATTTAATAAAACGCAACCATCGTAAATTGTAACATAACTATAACTTATATTTATATAAGTTATAGTTACTGCCATTAATGATTATTAGTTATGACCACTAGTGACATAAGCCTGATGGTTAAGTTCTTAAGTATATGGACCTTAAATCTTAAAATAACTCGAGAGTTCGAATTCGCCATTCAGTTACTGTCGTGCCCCACTATAATACAAGAAATTTAAGGTAGCAGTAGACGAGAATATTAGTGGTGTTGATAATGTCATTTATAGGTAAATTCCTTAGTTCCTTTTGAATTTTTATAAACTATTTGATATGAATGTGTACAAAAAAGTAATACCTACAAACTTTTTTCGTAATTTGTCTGATGAACTTGATATTGAAACGGTAATAAAGTAAAAGTGGTTAAGATCGTGTAAGGACACTCACAAGGTAGGCTCAGTTGCGAAGATTTCTTCTAATATTTTGTAAAGTTTATATGCTGTAGTTAAATTATAGTAAAGTAAAAGTAAAGTTGCATCCTATTTACGTCCCTGCTGGGCACAGGCCTCCTCTCATTTCTGAGAGGGTTTTAGGGCAAGGAAATGTCCGCCGCGCTGCTCCAATGCGTGTTGGCGAAATTCACATGTCTTCGAAATATTTTTTTTCTTATTTCTCAGACATGCAGGTTTCCTCACGATGTTTTCCTTCACCACCGAGCATGTGGTAAATCAACACTTAAAATTGCAATTACCAATTTCATTGGTGCCGGCGGGAATCGAACCCGGGTTAAATTATAATCTTATTGAAATTACAAAGTATTTTGTACTGTATAAAATGTTGTTAGTCACATTTTTAAAGAGTTTTATTACAAGTTATTTATTTATTTACTATGTGGACAACAAAGTAAATAGTCAAAATACATAAAAAATATATAGCATCATATTTATATTTACTACAGGACACACTACAACTGACTATACAAAATAAAATTCTGCCTAAAAATGTTTCTTATACATAACAGCAGAACCATAAAAGGATATAAAAGTGTCCGTTTTTCGTTTTAAAATTTATGTATACAGTCAGATAATAACAGATTATACAATTCCTCGTCCAAAACCACAATATTCACATCAACTGTATTAGTTACATTCGTAGCTCTGAGTCAACACATGTGGCGGTGTGTAAATGGTGTAGTGTTTACCTGCGGAATCCGTACAGACAATTAGCTCTTTATACGATTAAACGCTCTCTACATCCGTAGATCCGCAGGTGTCGACGCCGACATGACATGTGAACGTTGGTTACGTAAACGCTCGCTGCTACGCATCGCTACGTGATTCGCCACCGTCAGTAAATAATGAGGCAATTATATGATCAATTAGGGTGTACTGATTTCAGGCAATTTAATAAAAAATCTCTGTACTATATTGTGTTTATTGTGCTAGTATTATAGTTAAGATAAATCCATAAACGAAAAACGATATATAAGGATTACGTATTTTGCTAAGTTTGTTTTAAAGTGATAATACCTTTAATTAACTATTTTCTTTTTCTTTGATGTGATAATTAAAATACTTTTTTGTTTTGTTGTTTATAAACAATAATTTTATTACCAGTTGCATCACACAATCTGGAATATTCCTTATCTTAAAAGGTTTCTGTTGTGTGGGGAGCGTGGAATGTGCATTCACTTTTGAGGGAGGACAAGTGGTGTCGTGAGAGACGTCAGCGAAAGGGAGAAGGAAGTGTGCACAAAGAGCCGGTTTTGACGCGCCTTGAGGTGTCTCGTTGTACTAGTCATAGATGCTTAACTAAATAGGAACCATAAGTGCTATCATTTTACGATTATGTTTTTTCTACCTCTGAGGAGTTTGTAGCTCTCTATTATCATAAAAATCACTGAGATTTTCCATCAATCACATATATTACATCTGTAAATTATTTAAATGACAAAAAGCACATGTATGGCAATAAAATTTGTATGGCGGCTATAATATATAAAATGAAGATGTCTTTCAACTGATTTCGGTTACACTGACATTTTCTGATGATACGAGTATTACATTTTAATGTTCTCTATAAGACTTATTTAAGAACGATTATTGTAATATTATGAAAAAAAAATAAAGTAATACATCCTTGATAAGTTATTAATTAGTAAGATAAGTTAAAACAGATATCATAACACATCACACAGATCACAACAACATCTATGATAGTTGGATTTCGAATTTAGAACTCACAAGTAATTAGACAAGGAATCTGCTAAGCTACAAGATCGAATAGGATGGTATAGAAGCTGATGTCTTCCATAATGATAAGATGCTTGCAATAATAAAATATATTATTCTAAATGATTTCAAATCTATGTCTAAATAATGAAAGGAGTCTAGCCGAGGAGTCTCATTCAACAAGCGAGTGCATCGGCCTTCAGCAGCCGACTGCATAAAGATATTGAGCATGCATTGTAGCGCTTCATTGTACACGGGCGCGAATCACCGCGATAACACCGACCGCCACCGGCCGCTTTGTCTGCCTAATTGTTATATTCTGAACAAAGACTCCGCAGAAACAAACGACGTCAGTGCTTGTTGGCTTTCAGGCTAAATGCTCCATGTAATAACATGTCTTCAAACAATTGTTCAGTGTTTCCAATACGTAGGAAATTGGCTATACGCGATCGCAATGCGAATCGATAGCCTTTGTTGTGCTATCGTCGGCTCCTGCTGAAGTGGAGTGAGTTTTAATGCTAAAATCTAATCGTTTCAGCCAATTTGATTGACAGCAGGCCTATAAAATAACGGGGCAGAACCTAAAAATTCGAAATTCCATCGGGTAATAATGAATTGGCGGGAGTTTGATGCGGTATAGCGCTAATGATCTTCATTCTCAAATTTGCAGCGGTTCGACGTTTATTCGTTTTAAAATGTACAAGCTTGGGTGGCGCCGGTTACAAAGCCAACTTGCCCCCCGCCCGCTCTATGGCATCAATCATTTTTAGAGGGTTTCGCTTATCCAAGTTTTCTTCCTGCCTCCGTCCTCAGCTTCCAACTTTTACATCGAATGATCTCCGTTAAACCAACAGAGCGTTCAGCGTCTCGTAACCGCGTTTTGTATTATTTTTTTGTGAATAAATAATATTATTTCTGTAGGGAAAGGGGATTGGATTTCGTTAAATATGGTTTAGTAATTGAATTGAAATCTCTCAATGTCGACATTCAATTAAGCTTTAGATTTCGTTCTTGATGAAGGAATTTCCTTTGTTTCTCTTGAAAATAGTATTTTAATTTTGTCCGTTATAATTTTAAAATCATAAGTACAATTTCTTGTTCAATTAGGTTATAACCTAATTTTTCACCATCAAAATACAAAGATCACTTTTTCCTGAAAATATTTAAAGAGTATATCGAGTTAAGGGAAATTAAACAATTTGTGCCTACAAACTATATATTTAATCAATAGTTAGAAGGGAACGCTTATTTGAAATATGTAAATGCATGTTTATATTGTTACGTTCATAACTTCAAGGTGAATAGAAAACAGTTAACATATAATGTAATACTTTCGTGTAAACATATCAAATCGTAGATCAGTAGCGTAGCGTTATTCAGTTGTTATCTAGTGTTACAATTATTTAACATTACCTATAGAAAAAAATTATAGAGATTTGCAGTTGTCCGCGGATCACGGAAAAAGTACTTAATAAATTTTAATTAGATTTTCTAAGTTATTTTTCTTAGATACTTGGCCCTTATCTAAAAATTATTGCGATATCTCTATTGAATATAAAATTGTTAAAGTTTTAAGAAATAATGATTTTTATAAGCACTATGTTCAGTGATGTGTGTTTTCTTGATATATCAAGCAACGCGGACGAAGTCGCGGGTATCAGCTAGTTAATCATATTTGGCTATTATCTAATCTATTTTCAGACTCAAGGCACATTAATTAGAATATATCCATTACAATGGCTGTCACGAGTGATTAATGTTAATGTCGGCCGCAAGATTTTTAACTAAGTTAAGATTAAAATAGCTTATGGTATTATAATTCGCTAGAGCTCGGGGCGTCGGATCCGTCATCTCTCCCCTGCAAATTACGATGACACATCCGCCGGGAGGTTTTAAGCCAATTCAACTTTAGGTTTCCGAACATTACCTTAGACGGTTACTTACTATAACAATTTGAATGTTTTGAGTAAATCTGTGTAATGTTATTGATTACAACGACTACGTTCACAAATCAGCATGTTTGCTGAATTTATGCCCCTATAATAATCTTAGTTGAAAGCTGATTTGGTTCATTCTCATATGATTCTGAAATAAATTTATTAAGAGTAAACTTATAGAATTATTAAACTTAAACAAATGAACCGAAATTATTCTCCTAACATTTTGAAAAAACATATAATAGTTTTTAATATTTCTAGGTAATTAATAAAAATAGATATAAACATGTATAATTATTGAAATCTAAACAAATACATTTAAATTGTTTTGATATAGTTTTGAAACTTCATCGGATATTTTTTAATATTTTTGGTGGTAAATTAATTAAAGTCAACTTGGCTAGATAAGGTGTAAACAATTTTAAATAACGTAGGCTATAGTTGTTTTTATACTTCTCACAAAATGGGTCTTATAAAAACGTGGTTTATTAATAATCTCGAATTTAGTCTTTGTAACAAAAGAAGCTCTTTAACCGCGGCCCCATAGACTCCGTGAAATCGACATGATGTGTTAAATTTCATACCTTTAATTTTACAATAGATCGCATATTTTTCACGCGACTTCTCTCTTGAAATATATTTTAATTAGACCTGAAACTAATAATTATAAAATTCTTAATGTAATAACATGGATAAAGTTTTAGATTTTTTTTATAGGATATGGGTGACAAACGAGCACACAGTGCACCTGAGGGTAAGTAGTTGCTGTGGCCCATAGACATCTACATCCATCCTCGATTACGAATCAAAATGCAGATGCGTTGTCATCCATGAGGACTAAGATGAAGTGCCTTGTTTCCAGTAAAAAGGGGTCTCCAGTTCTCTACACTCACCATACGAAACACAGCAGCGTGAAGCTGCTATTTTACGCTGGTATTCTGTGAGAGCGTAGTCCTTCCCCGGTCAAGCCGACCCATTCGTGCTGCAACTATACCAATAATATATCTGCAACATGGCTCTACTACGTGAAAAATTCCAGTTAATTACAAATGAGAGTAAATTATGTTTGCTAAAAAAATTCAAAGTGGTATTCATCATGCTGTTCTAATCTCTAATTTGGCGTTTTTTTATTTAAAGCTACAAAAATGTTAGCAATAGTGCGTTAGATTTGTCAAAGTATATTTTTTTTTAATAAAATGAAATGACAAACGATCTTACAGTCGGATAGGTCCGCCTGAAGGTAAGTGGCTACTGCGGTTTACGAGTATATACACCTGTAGACAACTTCAAACAAGGAAGATTATAGATGCGTTGTAACCTATGAGGACTAAGATAGCCTCAGCCTGTTATCATACTGGCTCTTTTACCCCTTCATACCAGTACATATTAGTGCACACAATGCTAATTTGCAGCAGAAATAGGTAAGAAAGTTGTACCTACCCAGACCAACTGGGCAACTGGGCAGAAAAGAAAGGAGGAGAAAAAGAGAAGATATACATATAGTGGTAAATTTCTTTTTCTTCAACTTTATCTTCATCAGAACGCATAAGTCCATTGCTGGACATTGGCCCCAATATTTGTAAGGAGCATTTGCCTTAATTGTCATGTTACTGCTTTTATTAATTTCACTTTCTGAAATAACAATTTGTGCCACAAATGCGCAGTGATAGACGAGTTCCGCGAGCAACAGGGAACATTTTTTATATTTCCAACGTTCGAGGGAGACCGCGGGCTGATCTTTGTTTTATGAGAACGATTAAGAAAAGCATATTTGAAGTGTGTACTTGGGCTTTATTTGCACCCCGAGAGGGAAGCCACGCTTCATTGATCCGTAATCGTTTTTCGCATTTATTGCTGCCGTACCTTATTTATTCGAGGGTTATGAGTATGTCGGAGAGATGAAGTTGTTTCGCTTAGTTTTGTCGAATTAATCAAGATCATTTTAATTTAATGTTACGCAATTTTATTGGAGTTCTATTAGTGCAGAGAAAACTTTGATGTTTTCATTTATTTTTATTCGATAGAGCATTGTAGAATTGAAGAGCTATGATTTGTACACAGTTCTTTTAGGGAACATGCAATCAAAGTTTTGTGATGGAGTTTGAACAAACTTTGTTTAGAGGGCAAGTAATTAACGTTATAAACCACGGGAACTAACTATCGTTTTAGTATTAGCACTCCTATTCTTTCGTCAGTGCTGTTGCTTTTTTCGATAATACTGTAATAGAATAGAATAGAATAATTTTTATTCAACATAAGTTAAATTAATAATTGTTAAAAGTCATTTTTTCATTTACTACTGGTTCAGAAAATATCTTTGTCCTTTTTGGATTTTTCTATACATATTTCACTTTACAATAATTTTGTTTGTACAATTTTTAAATGAATTTTAATAGAACCAGAATAGTGGCGATTGCCTCATTACCAGGGGTTTATTTTTATTTGACTTCTTCGGACCTTTATGAAAAGCTTAATCCTCTTGAAAAAGTAGCACAAAATTTATATTCTATAAATGATTTCCTCTAGCAGTTCTATCATTTATTAAGGTAGGCCATTGAAGCAATTCTTAATTTAACTTTGGCTATTTTAAACAACGATGTAGTGATCATTATTATGATGCTATACGCCTGCCAGGTTTTTGACTTTAAGTTTGCCTTGCATAGCCAGTCACATAAATTAATCTTTTTTGTTTTCTTCCCCTTACACATTCGGCCAACACCCTGTGGACTCTCCAGTGTTGGAAATAAGCCTCTCCTGTTGTAGACAGAACTTTCATAATTGTTTTACTTGGGAGGTGGATTGGTGATTGATACTAGATGATCGGCACCTTTGACCCTGCTCTGTCTGCGGGCCGAGTATTTTACGCCTGCGTAACGGATTACTCTGTTGGAACTCGGGCATAACGGGTTAATCTGTCGGAACTCATATAATTTTTTTTGTATTTTTCTTAGTAGCCTCTTACGAAAGCCATAAGAAGAAATAAGGTGATGGATTCTGTAATCCCCGCAAGCAGTTATTATATTTATCACAAATTACCCTGTACCTACTATTTAAATTATTAGAAACAGCTGGTACCCGGCGCGTTGCTATCACAAAAGAAATAATTGTGGAAATATCGTTTTAAATTTGGAAGAGTTATATTGTTTAATAAGTAGTTTTTTCTTTTTTTTTCTTTAATAAAACCTTACCACCATATTAGGATTTTATCCTGTATTGTGGAGGTAGTTTACAAATATAAAGTGCATGAGGACAAACATCCAGACCCGGAACAATTATTTGTAGGCCATACAAATACTTGTTCCGTGCGAGATAGTGAGTAATAATACATTCATTGAAATTGAATTATATATAACTTTCAAATAAAGGTGCGATAAGCGAGCCACCTACTTGCCTACTGTAAGTTAATTGTACTGTGCGTATAACCTTCACGAAAGTGCATGCAATAAGTTGACAACGTTTTATCTCAATCTGATGAACGGTATGGCAGCGCATAAAATACGAACCAAGAAATATTAATTTTTATATATTAGATTATAATAAATTACTATTAAACAGTGTTAGGCTTCCCCCATAGATTGCCTTATAGGTTTGTCAATCGCAATTTTTTTATTATTTTGAGTTTTTATCAGGAAGATGCTGCTGCCCGTCAGTTCAACAGTGAACTTTTATAGGCTGTAATGGAAAAGGTTGTAATGTTTGGTGCTAAGATGGCCAATTATTGTGATAAATTCAACATTACAAAAACATTTGCCTTTTTAATACGTTCCTATATTATCACTATATTATATCAGTAGCAGCTATAATTCAACCTGGCTATCATGTCAGGATCCTGTTATTTTCGCACTCAATTCAGAGGCGTTAGTCCTCCTACGGCGGGGCTTCCGTTCGTCGGCTGCTTTGAATGCTAAGTGAGTGCCGAGAAAGGGTTGTCTTAATTGTGCGTTGGAGGCGGACCACAGCCGCCAAACATCGGTCTCTCGAGTAGAGTTTAATTCTAGCGAAAAACCTCAGAGGAAAATCTTACGAAGGTGTTATATAAATTTATATTATTTTATAGTGACATTCTCAATTAATATCTTATGACTTGAGTTAGTTCAATTCATCCTTGTCATAGGCAGTTTTAAGTATTGAGCTACTGCACGTTCATACAGTCTTAACTTCTGTCACAGAATACATAATATTACTAGGTATTTCTGTTAACGAGGCAAGCTATATAATTTACTCTAAATTATATATTAACTCTAAATTATTAGAATGAGTATGTGAGATATTTGTACAAATTTAAAAACACTAACAAGACCAATGTGTTTTTATTTTTCACCTGCTGCGTTTGTTTGTCAAGTTTAATTGCATTTTAAATCGAATTGACAACTCAGTAGCAGAGTAGATAAGCGAAGCGCTGAGCCGCTGTGGACTGTGGATTTGCATCCTGAATGGAGTATTTGCTTGGCCTTCGTAGTATAATTGTTTCGAGTCTAGATATTTGACTATGTACAATTTAGGTATGTAATCACACGCACGATACAAGAAAAATTAATAGTATAACATTGAGAAAATAAGAGTTTAATGAAACTTTTTTTGTTATTGATGCTAATAATAATATAATAAAGTTAAGTGCGTTGTTCAGCGATCAACGTGTCCACTGAATCGAAATGATAGGGTTCGGATCCTGGCGAGATAATATTTACGAAATCCGTAGGTAAATAGTTTGGCCGGAGAGTTTACTTTTGGGTGAAACTTAGGCTTTTGCTTACTATCTTAATATATTATACTTTTATAATGTTAAAAAATATATAATATTAAAAAATATCATAGTGCAATATATATTTTTAAATAACAGTGTAATGTAGAGTCAAAAGAAGACAAAAAATTAATTGCAAGTGGCGTCGTAGTGATTTAGGCGACCGAAATGTGGTCGTTAGTGAGCGTTGAATGGAAGGGTTGCTCATCGTTTCCCCAATATAATTTAACTTTACTTCGAGTCGTGCTTTTTACATAGCTTCCACATTCTATGTCTACATACACATTTTGCAAACTATATGATTATTTCTATTTATAAAAGAAATAGTGTTAATTGTTTTATTTAAACTTTATGAGCACATAGTCTACCTGATGGTGAGTAAATGCTGTGGCCTATAGACATCTACATCTATCATTGACTAAAATAGAATTCCACGTTTACAGTGAAAAGGGTCTCCGGTTCTCTACACGCACCATACCAAACACCTCAGCATTATTTTGCCAGTATTCGGTAAAGTATAGTCATAACCAGGTAAATAGCAGAAAGTAGGGGATTGTTTCTGAGAGGGTTATGGACCAGGAGATTTCGCCACGTTCAACTTGAGATGTCCATGATATATTTTTTCACAGACACAGATTTCTTACCCTACGTTTTGTTCATCACCGAACACGTGGTAAACCATTATTTAATTTAAAGTTTAACTATTAAGTTGGTTGGTAGCTATAGGCGGGATAAAAGTCGAGCTACTTGCGTATTTATGAAATTAGAGGCGAGTGTGCCTCTGTGCTACTACAGCAAGGGTAAAATAACTAATTCTGTATAAATAAATGTAAGCGAAATTGTGCTTTTTAACAAGAATATTTGAATTTTGTGACTATAAACATTTCACAAATCATAAATTAACTTGACGCGGTCCTTTTGTTTCGCAAGAGGAGCATACCAAAATGAAGGCGTATTAATTATTCAGCGCCACACTCGACGCAATCAGAATAAGTGCTGATGTTTCTGTCAGCCGCTGGTATAGCGGCGGTCGTGTTGGCGGTGTGCATGTTTAGAATTCTTAAGCCCCGCCGAAGGCTTGATTAGAGGAAATTAAAATCATTATACTCCGTCGCGCGCCACAATGCCGCCGCTCTACCCATCTGACGTAAAAATAAGGGAAACGCACATAAAGAAGGCGGACGCCGGAAACGGAAGCGGCACCATCTTGGAGCCGCCGGGCGGGAAAACAATGGATTCGTTAATTAACATTTTCTTACGCCTCGCGGCTGTCGAACGAACAGTTAATCGGACAAAATATTTACGACGTAGACGCTATGGAAATTCCATCAGGGAGTTACGTTATAGAGTTTCGCGATCGTCAAGAATAGTAAAATTACACTTACAAGTTGCAGCCGCTTGTAGGTTCTAACTTCTAGTGAGGATGCATTTTTGAATGACAAAGAAATTCAATTTTTAATTCGTACTAAATATTGTGTGTAATAAGGCACAATAGGCTTCAACATAAAAAACAATTTTAATGTTGAATTTTATTAAAATTCTTTTATTTAAAATTTATATTGTGCGTGATAAGCCACAGAAGGCTTTAACATAAAAAGCAATTTTAGTGTTCTCTTTTATTAAAGTTATTGTATTTAAATTATTATAAGTCAGTGCTTGACTGCTATCTTACCTGGTGGAAAGTGGTGATGTAGCCGAAGCCTTAAAAGCATTGTAATTGCCTCGACATAGTAATCTTGTAGACTATGTAATTGAGATTGGCCGATAATTGACAGGATCGAAACGGTAAGCTTTTTTGGAACAGGCTGCACGTTGGCAATCTTCCTTGGACACTATTCCAGTCCTAAATAAAAGACGGGACAGGCGTGTTAACACATGAGATGACTCAGGTGTCTAGCCTTTAGCACTATAGCAGGTATACCATTTGGTCTACAATGTTTGTTTACGTCTAGATCCCGCAAGGTTTTAAGAATCTCTTTGTGATGCGAATCGCCAACACATAGCTACCATAGTGGGTTAGTTGAGGTTAAACGTCGTTGCCACTGTCTAGACGTTATTTACGAATGAAAGAGAGACATTAAATAGTCTGCTTTTTCTTTAGCTGTATGCATTAGTGTGCCACCTGGCTTTACCAGTGGAGGCAGTGTAGGGCGACAGAAATTTGTCTCGACTGCTTTGACGAGAGTTGCCGATTGGTTTAGCAGAGAGTTTTGCACCGGTACGCTTAATGCGGTCGAAAGCTTTTCGTAATGGTTTTTTGTAGGACATATTAAAAGCCCGCTTCTTAATTCTTGATATGCCGAGCTTTGTGATTTCTAGCGTATACCCAGGACCCAAAAGGTTGCACATATCAGCTTGGGCGCATTCTGGTAAGTTTTACAACCGACGTTTACATCACCAAAAATACTAAAATACTCCATTGCTTGACGCACCACATCGGTGCGTCAAGCAATGGATCAAGCAATCGCAAGCATCTGCACGTCTCTACAGATCCGCAGAGAAGCAGACCTCCCACCAAAGACAGTATATAAAAAAGTGCCGCATCTCATCCCAATCTGCTGATTTATGCCGCCATATTTGTCGAATACCACGGGGACCGAAATCAGGTGGGAAATATGACAATACAGATTTTCCACACAGTACGAGTATACAGAAGTACCCAAAGAGGACGTAACCTGCACTCATACCTGTATGGAAGATCCAGACTGTGTGTCTATCTATGTCAAGAACCCTAGTCGCTTGCTTTACTAGCTAGGTAAGGTATAGTGACAAGGTAAAATTCCAAGCCTCTATTGATTTTGAAGGTTTTTTGTTGTTGTTTTTATTACAATAGCTGTGCCCGCGGCGTAGCTCGCGTATACAAGTTTTACATAAAGAATTTGTCGTTTAGGTAAGAGAATATTAAACGATTTATTTCATTACTGTATCAATAAGTGGTAACTAAATAAATCATTATCATCAAAGTTCTAAGTCGTTTATGATAGAGCTTCTGTGTAAACGACGTTAGAAGTAGGCTTAGCCGGGGTGTACACAAAAAGGTTACGGGGGCTACTAACGCGGGAAAAAGGAACATAGAGTTGGCCATGTGCAAAACAGTCAGTACTGAGGTACACTCCTACAACGCGTAAAGTTTGACCTTGCGCTTTATTTACGGTCATCGCATAACACACGCTCACTGTAACTGGGAAATGAACGCGCATAAAACTGAAAGGAAAGTTACTTCTTAATAGAGGGTTTTTGGGCAGTGCTGCTAGATAAAAAATAACTCATTCAGCTCTAGGACAACACAAAAAGCGCTAGATTTCATGAAAACAGCGCTTTAAAAAAGCCCTAGATTTCGCGCTAAATTAACTACAAACAAAGTTTGTGTTTTTTTATATAATCATAATAAAGAAAACAACATTAAGTTTTTTTTCTGGCAATATTTTTTGATGTATCAATACTTCGCAGGATATCGACTTATAATTATGGCAATTGCTGTCAACAGTAGTAAGTACTGTACGAACAATAAAAATGTCATTAATTGTTTTAAAGTGCAATGTATTTCGCAACTTAGTTTCAGATGTCAGCATCTGATTGCGGTTGCTACACAGTTTCTTTGTGTTATAACTTCTAAGTAACTTTTAACTTAGCTGTGCTCCAAGCAACTGACTGAAACTGAATAAAGCAAAATAAATGCGTTGCCAAAACCATGAACGAAAACTTTAATAAAGGGGATTTCCCCGCTTATAGTCGTCGGTAAAAAAATCAAGTTGATCATCCTAAAGGGGAAGCCAGGAGATCCATAGCACAGGGTATCCTAGTTTGGACTCGTCTCCCATGCTCTTTGTTTTGTGGAAAAAATATGTTTGAAAAAGATAAACTGCAATGTACTATTTGTGGGAAAAAAAAAATAAAGGTCATTATTATTATTATCGGTAATGTGGACTAACAGTGCTGCTATAAAATAGTTAATAACCAGCTAGTCGCTAAAATATTGAAATGTGTGCTAAATACACCAAAAAGCGCTGGATTAAGCTAGGTGCTAAAATTTCGAAATGCGCGATATACATTCCAAAAAAGCGCTAAATCTAGTTCCCAAAGCGCTATAATGGCAGTACTGATTGCGTATATAATAAATACAATATCACGACACTTCGTTGCAAAATTTTTATTTTTGGTCGGGTTCCGTTGTATGGCTTCGATGGATGGCGAAAAATCTCAACACAGCAATTCAGAAAAGTTTGTAATTTGTACAACTCCATCTATTACGTCCTTTGTGTGAGAAAACATCCTTTTTAAATCTCTTTTTGTGTTTATAAGTATAAATATATTAATTATTATGGAACGTGTTTTTTACACACAAATCTTTTTATTACTATTTCTGAGATTTTATGGCGCCATTGAACAAATTCGAACCTACATTTCAAAATAATAATCATTGCTTTCAATAGAATTAACCAATTTTAATAAAACAAAGATTAAATGTAACTCGAAGATACGCTTTATGATTTTCTTAACGATTTCTTTGAAAATAAAAGATGTTTACTTTAGACGTGATGCGTTCATATAATAACAGACAAATAGACAGACAGACAATTCTAAAAATTATAAAATGTCCTTATTTAATTATTTTCAGTTCCCCATAATGATTTTAGCCACCAAAATATATATACAATGTACAGAAAGAGACACAACATGTTATCATCATTTTTATTATATGTATATATTTAAAGAGAGATGGCGCTGCTAACATCAATTCTAAAAATAAAAGAGATTAATTGACGCGATTGATACATTATATAAAACGCAAGAGAACTTATAAATCAGTGCCTGCACAGTAAGCAAAAAATAAAGTTTGACTCTCGCCAAAACCAACGCAATGGTTAATAGCTCTTTTAAAATTTGATTTACCACATAGAGTACTCGGCGGTAAAGAATAAATTGAGTTTGTCAACACGCAGTAGGGCAGCGAGTAATATAATAAAGATTAGCAGTAAATATGAAAACTCATCTACAGGAAAAAACCACATTGCAATTGCATTACATTTTCACAACACCACCATCTATCGAAGAAATGGGTTAACTATTGTGCTTCAGATTTAGTTAATAAGGTTAATATATTTTTGTATAATATATTTAATACGTTCTTTAATACTTTTGTTTACTGCATTTTAGATATACATAATTATATCATTATTTTACATAATTTAACTATGATTTATGATATGATATTAGTTTAAAATGCACTTGATGACTCAAACAAAGCCACCGTTGAGCAAATTCGTACCTATACTTCCCTACCCATATTTCAGAATATGTGTCATAACTTTTGATGGAATGAACTGATTTTAATGAAATAAAGACTAAATGTAACCCGAAGATACACTTTATAATTTCCTTAACAATGCTTATGATATAAATTAGTACTTTGTACGTGATACGTTAACAAACAAACAGACAGACAGACAGACAGAAAATTCTAAAAATGGTAGAAATGTATTTAATTACTTATTTTTAGTGCTCCTCAATCACTTTTATTACAAAAATATAAAATGTACAGACATCTGCTATTTACAGTTTTATTATATGTATAGATTATGTATTTTGTCCCGTCAAACACCGAATGTAAGAAGTTATCAACTAAATTTTATAATTTAAATTTTTAATTGATTATAATTTTTTATAGCTTAGGTTTTATAATATAAATTTATAATATAAAACCTAAGCTATAAAAAAATTATAATTAACTAAACATTTAAATTATAAAATTTAGTTGATAACTTCTTACATTCGGTGTTTGACGGGACAAAATACATAATATTGTAATAAAAACAACAACAAAAAACCTTCAAAATCAATAGAGGCTTGGAATTTATGTTTGTGCTATTATTAAAAAAGATTTAATATTATCATGCGTAAGTAATGAAAACCGCGTTAACATTGTATAGAATATTGAATTTTTAAACTCGACTTCCTACAAACGAGTAGTTGCGATTTTAGCAGTTAAAATCATAATAGCTTTGAATAGAAACAGTGAGCGAGGGCAGGCGATTGCAGTGCGTGAAAAATGTTCCCCATCAATAATGTCTAGTATCTACGAGTGCGGTTTTGGTTTTGCTATCGATGGATAAATTAATTCGGTGGATGAATTGCATCAATATTTGTGAACGAATTGTTGGTTGTGTTTGCTTATCAGGAGCCATGATAGATGCCTTGAGCTAACTAGCGATAATCATTTCGTCAATTTTTTTTTATAGAATTAGAGTGACAAACGAGCCCATAGTCCACCTGATGGTAAGTGGATGCTGAGGCCCATAGACATCTACATTTATCCTCGATTAAGATTATATATAGATATCGCCAATTTGGTCGATAAACCTTCGTGTAGGGCGTCCCTTGACGACTCTGCCGTTCACTTCTGCAACATAAATTTGCATTGTCACCCTTTCCTCGTTCATTATTTCTACATGACCAAACGACTGAAGCGTTCATTTCTTAATCCTGGTCAGAACGTCATATTGCAAACCACACTTTTCTCTTATCACACAATTTCTCACCATGTCATTCAGATTCAGCCCTAGCATACTCCTTAAGGACCGCGTTTCTACATTATTTATTCTATTCTCGTGCCTCTTCTGCCAGACCTAACTTTCACTACCATACATTAAAATAGGGAGTAATATACAGCTTTATGAATTGCCATACGTGCCTTTTTTGACACATTCTGACTTTTCATAACTGCGTGTAGAGCCACATTCACTATATTTCCTACGTTCAATCGTTGTTATATATCCTTACCATATCTACCATCGCTGCTAAATACACATCCCAAATATACAAACTCATCCACTTGCTGAAACAACTCCCTTTCTATTCTTATTTTACATAACGTTTTACTTTCTTCTCTTTCAAAAACCATCACTTTCGTCTTACTTGCGGTTCACTTTCATATCCCTTTCTTTTGATGACCAGTTCATTACAGTAACCATCGTTTGCAACTCGGCTGCCGACGATGCAAATATGACTTGATGATCGGTGGACAAAAGACATTTGACGGTTAACTCATCCATTCTCAACCCATATTCTTCAACTTTCAAAGTTTCCTAACAACTGTCCATAAATAGCTTAAACAGCCACGGGGAAGCTACACAGTCCTGTCTGACAACTTTTTGGATGAAAAACCAGTCCGAGTAGACCCCGTTGATCCTGACACAAGCACTAGAGTCTCTATAAAAATACCTTAATGCCTGTCTCAAATCAGCGCTCAACCGAAATGAGTTCAGTGTTTGCCATTACACATTCCTGTCCACTTTGTCATAAGTTATTTTACGTGGTAGAGCCATGCCGCAGCTAAATTAGTAGTATAGTTGTAGCACGAATGGGTCGGCTCCAAGGACCACGCTTTCACAGAATACCGGCGTAAAATAGCAGCTTAACACTGCTGTGTTTCGTATGGTGAGTGTAGAGAACCGGAGACCCTTTTTACCGGAAACGAGGCATTCCATCTTAGTCCTCATAGGTGACAACGCATCTGCATTTTGATTAGTAATCGAGGATAGATGTAGATGTCTGTGCAACTACTCTATAAAAAAGCTTTTTCAAGTCCATGAACGCACAAAAAACTTTCTGGTTTTTGGCCAAAAACTTCTCCGCAATCATGCGCATGGAAAAGATTTGATCCATACACCCCATTTCCTTTCTAAATCCAGCTTGCACATCTTAAATTTTTCCAATAGTTCCTTCCATAACACTTTCAATTCAACCTTAGAACCTTACCCACAATGCTAAGCAAGCTGATACCACGGTAGTTTTTACAGTCCTGCTGTGACCCTTTTCCCTTATATATTGGAACTATAACAGTTTTGCACAAGTCTTCCGGTACCCGCTTCAGTTCCCAACATAAATTAAACAAGGTGTACAGTAGGCCTACCACCACCCCCTCTCCAGCCCTTAGCATTTCGAGTGATGCTCTATTATATTCGGCTGCTTTACCTGCTTTCATGCTTTTCATTGCTTTCATTATTTCATCTACACTTATTTTTCTACCTCTCTCCATTTCTTTTGGAATTTCTAATTCACTTAATTTAGACGAGTCTTCACTCATATACATTCAAAGTATTTCTTGCATCTCTTTAAATTCGAAATTTCATCATTCAGCATACCATTCTCGTCTCGTATAGCATTCATTCTAGGCTGCTTTGAATTTCTCCTGGCAGTTTTCACGAGTTTCCAGAACATTTTAATATTTGCCTGGAAGTTATCAGATGTACTTCCTATCATTTTTATCCGTTCTTTCTTGTTTTTTCTTTTCAAAAACTTCTTTTAATATCTTAGTTATACGTCTAAAGTCTGCCTTTTTCCTTTCAATCTCATCATTCATAGCGCCAGAATTACCAGCTTTGGTTACTAGTAAATTTAGCCATTCTCTCTTCTTTGCTCAACTTCCATCCGTACCTACCACAACGTATTATTTTTCATTTCATTCGTTCTCTTACACCACATATTTCGGTGGCTGTATCCACCAAAACTTTCTTGACATTATTCCATACAGTCTTCAAGTCTATATTATTCAATCACAATTATTTCAAACCATCCATATTTTCCCTCAGTCTACATTTATACTTCTCTTTCACACTTCATCTTATAACCTCTCTATTCTTATATGCTGTAACGCAGTGGTAGACACAGATGACCGATGCCGCCAACGCCTGAATAAACCATTAATTCGGCATAAGTCCAAGTAATGATCCGCCCCTACGATGGACCCCCGGCAAATCCTTGTATCTACCACTGTACTCCTCATCCACTTTCTTTTCATCCACAATTATGAAATCTATCATGCTTATATCATCACCTCTTTCCCCTGTATAGACGTGAATCCTCTTATGACGAGGACTTAATATATATATATATATATATGTTACAACTTATATACATATCTGTATATATTATTGTATTGTATTATTATTGTACCAAATCATCTAGGGTCAGATAAAATTTTGCAAGCTAAAGAAGTGTGCTGGTTGTGGGGAGAATAAATGTGGATACGTGTAAGCTTTACGACTGGTTTATTACGACTGACTTAATGTAATTACATATTATTTTATATTTAAGACTACAATATTTAGGTACCACACTACACATTACTGTAGTGTGTGTGGAATGTTTGAAGGTAATTTTATCTAACTGCAACAACAACTGCAAGAAGTCAAAAGTCATTAAATACACTTTTGGTCTAACACTCTTTTTCTAGAAAAAAATTTTAGAAGAAAAGAATATTGTCACGGTTAACAACATTTTGTAATAACAATGTATCGACAAAACAAAGCTCACCACTAACAATTATATCGGACATTCATTGAGTCTGTATTGACCTTTTGACGAAGTAGCGTCATTTGTAACTGAACGCAGTGGAATGCATTTACTGCTTTTGATCAAACGATTGTACAAGAGTTATTCATCATTTCGGTATACGAATGAGTATTTGCTTGAAACAGTTTTGTGATGGACGTTTTCACGTATTTGATTGGTGAGTTTAAATAGACGATTGTAGTTTACCTACAGTGTTTTAAACTGTTTGAATATTTGTGTGACTTGCAGAAATAAAATCTATCTTTTAATAATTTGCTTATTCGCATAGGTACTTTCCCTATGATCTATTATAATACACTTGACTGACTGGTTGATCTAGTGGCCGTAAATGCGCATGCTGATCATAAGGTACCGGGTTCGTATCCCGTTTTGCGCTAAAAATCAGTTATTGCGTTGTTCTAACAAGAAACTCAGCAGACTGGAGTTAGAAAGTTGGCAGTTTTTCACCACGTGGCTCGGAAAGCACGTAAAACCGTTAGTCCTGCGCCTGATCTTTCTTCGGTCGTATAGGATTACCGTCCTATCGAAATATGAGAGTGAGGGAGTAGAGAGTATACACTCGGGCACTATAATCTTGTCCTGTGTAAAAGGCAAGTATCTGTTCAGACTGGCCGCTATGACCAAATTTCGGTCTGGAGGACATTATTTTTATTATTATTATTATTTAAACAAATCTTTTTTCACACTTTCTGTACAATACCCGATGTAAGGCTTTTCGCTATAATATAGGGAGTAGGCTAGGTTTCAGCCATATTCAGAATCAAACACTTCTACAAATCTTAGCTTCATTTGGAACCCGAATCGAGTACCTAGAATCCATTATACTATAGACAGACTATCTGAACTGTGAGAGAATTTTATAAGATATGATTCGATTAAAGTTGGTAAAAATTTCTTTGTGTACATCCGCTCGATAAAATAAAACGATGTGTCTTACCTAGTTTGAAGAGCACCTCTCACCCTCCCGCAATTGCTTGCACTATCCCCGTCACCGCTAATCCCAGCACCAACATGCCAAAACAACTGCTATTTATATATTATGCTGTATAAATAGCAGTTGTTTTGGCTCGCCGCTCACTTAGCGGTCAGCCACCGAAGAGTCTACATCACCTGAAGATGCCTCGTGTAGAGGCGAAACACTTGTCGTATTGTCGTCAGTGGTGTGTCTTTCCTAGTGTAGTGATGTTGGGAATAGTGGTGCTGGGATTAGTTGTGACGGGGATAGTGCACGCAATTGAGGAAGGGCGGGAGGTGCTCTTCAAACTAGGTAAGACACATCATTTTATTTTATCAATCAGATGTACGCAAGGTAATTTTTACCAACTTTAATATAATGGATTTCCACAAAGTAACGCCTGATTCTATTAATTAAGATATGATTCACTTATGTTTTTTGAAAATTGCATTTGATTGTAAATTAATAATTTAATTCCTAATATGAGTTATTGTTAAATTATGTTGTATTTTTAAATCAAAATCGCTGGGTGAATTGGAGTGTTGCCAGGCCTAGGTCTCACAATGAGCCGTGGAGTGCTGCGGCAGTAAACCGCTCTCAGTGGTGGATTACCGCCATTAACCGCTATCCGAGTTGTAAAACGCGTAATCGATGCACACCCCGATGTTTATAGTCTATTATAACGGACTTACAGCGGACCCTAGTGATGTTCGTTGTTGTTTTAGACATGAGAAATAAATAGTAAAATTGTAATAGTAATATTATGAGCTTTGTATATGTTTAAATAATTAATAAACAAATATTTGAAGTTACTTGTATATCCAGAATATATTAATTCCTAGGATTGAAGTTATCGCATTTGTAAAAAATATATTTTTTTTTAATTTGGCTTATCGTTGATTATTCATTAAAAAATTAATAAGCGACAGTAGACCGTGATAAATAAATATTAAGGAATATCGCACGGAATCTATTACTAGTTCCTCTGACAAAAAATTAAAATGTAAAGATTTTTTTTACAATGAATTGAGTAACTTTTTTATAAAAAGTAGAAATACTATCAGAAAGGTGATTTTAGTTTTATATTGAAGCAAAAGTGAGTTCATTTAACACTAAAACCAAGCTATAACGATGACAGCATCAAAAGTGAACATCGTTATTGTATGTGACATGCACAGACAGATAGCACTGAATGATAATCCCAATTATCAAAAATGATAATGAAATATTTTATATTATGTGTTAACAGAATTGAACTTAAACAGTATATTTCAACAATTTTAGTGTATCCCAAATAGGTATTAGCTGTGATTTTATATTTTTGTGATTTTATTATTCGATCGGGAATATAAGGATGACAAGAAGACTTTGTTGTGTAAATTACAACTAAGAAAAGAGGTTTCAGTAACCTTATTGATTAGAAGGAAATCAATTATAAACAAAAAATCATTATTTTAAAAATATGTGTGCATAAGGACGTTATTTATGACATTATCACGAATAAAACGATTATGATTGTCGCATGAACATCAATGGCAGTCGCAACCGCGGCGGTCGCGTTTATTAATTGTAATTTTTGACGGGCACCTGTCAATTTCGCAGCGCTCAACCCTTCCCTAATCCTCCCCAAGATGCGAGGTGCTGGGACGTCTCCTTAGCCGCTCCCTCGGAATAAATTAGCTCTCTCCCGGCCACATCGGGATATAAAATTTTGAATATGAATGGAAAATTTTGCATTTGTAATAAACCGCCTTTCCCTGTAATGCTGCAGATGCGTACTCGAGGACTGGATAAAAATGGAATCCGTGCCGTGTCGCTCCTCAGGTGGCCCGCCATAAATATTTATTAATTATTTTTTCAATAATCTCTCTTCTCTTGTATCCTCCGAGGACGGAGGGATATCTCCTTCGTTAATTGCTTTTTGTTTCATTTGAATAAGTATTGTTTTTGACTGCTCGAGCGTGACTTCGAGTTTTGTAAAATCTCGACGATGAATAATTTGCTTTAAAACAAAATTGATTAAATCAATATTGTTCTTTTTACAAATTGATTTCTTGAAATAATTTTCGTTACGTTAGCAATATTGTTGTTGTAGCGTGATTTCGTAGGTCGCTACTTTTAATTATGAAGACTTGAGAAGGTGCCGCTCTATATCTTCTACACTCACCGGCACGGAAACTTGGCCACTCGTGAATTTGCTGATTATTTGCACTAAAACGTTTTTTTAACAGTAAATTAAGGATAGATGCATTCAATAAGTGTCTCTAATGGTCTTAGAACGTAGAAATTTAATGTTTACTTCACCGAAATTTTTCTTTTCAAGATAACATGTTTTCACTAAAATTAACATCTTTCCATTGTCACTTTAAAAACACTACAAAGTTAAAAATTAAGTCTGTTTCTTTATTGTCTATCAGTTTTAATATCGGGTGTTTCCTCCTCTAGCCCTGATAACCGCTTGCATTCGATCTGGCATGCTTTGAATGATGTTTCTGACATCAACTTGCGGTATGCTGTCCCAAGCGGCCAGCGCTGCATTTCGGAGCTCATTTAGAGTTTGTGGCGATTTGGAGCTGGACTTTATCTTTCTTTTGAACATACCCCATACATGCTCAATTGGATTTAAGTCCGGGCTACGAGCTGGCCACTGTAATTTTTGTATTCCAACCTCTTCCAGATATTCCTCTACACAATGTGCGACGTGCGGGCGTGCATTATCGTGCATGAGGAGGAATTGGTCGTGTCCAATGAATCCCGAATAAGGCATTACGTGCTCTTGAAGAACTTCCTCGATGTATCGAGTAGCTGTAAGCCGATTTTCGACGATGACC